>JABTTQ020002044.1:0-446893 GCA_016081115.2 Rehmannia glutinosa
TTTCTTATAAACAATATGCATTGATAATACAGAATATAAGATAAAAAAATACTTACTAATAATACAAAATACAAGATAAAAAATATAATAATAATAAAATTTTATTCTACACACGTTAGACCCGCCGATCCATGACGCGTCCCATCCCACCCCGCCCATTGCCATCCTAAGTATGTGAAGATAGAAATGGGAATATATTTGATTTCTATTGGTTTGTCAAAATAGAAAGTGAGGAGCTGTTATTCTTTCGATTTAAAGTAGTTCAGACCCATACTTGTTGAAGCATATCCCATGATTCACCTCCTTCATGAAGCTTTAGGGCAAGCGATCAATACATGATTGCATTTAAGGAGATGGGTGCTTTAATCTTTTATTCCGCTTTTGGTTTAGCTTTTTACAAACAAATAAATACTTGTACAACTTTTTCACCAACTACTCTCAACTTATGATTCTAATTGCAACACTAAAGCAACTTCTCGATTCTCAACTACTTTTACTTTACAATAAATTATATTTTCTAAAAGCATAAGTTTTTGCAAACACTCTCCTATTCGGGTTCAAATTCCAAATATATCATTTTTCTATTTTCTATTTTTATTTTGTTTTTTAATGAATAACATCTGTTCCTTTTAATTAATGCCTCAAGTACTTAAATGTGTGTTGATTATTTGAATATGATTTATTTTAATACACTTATGAGGCATCTAAAGAATGGAAGACAGTGAAACAAAAACACATATGATGCATCTAAATGATGGACTACAAAGGAAATAAGAATTAAAACACTTGAATATGCAAATAGAAGTTACATATATAACTAACAATCAATCTTATATAACAGAAATTGAATTGATCGTAGTTTAGTTGGTTCAACATTTATAACTCAGGCTATTGACAGGGATTAAATCCCATCAGTCTCATCTCTCCCAAGACCCATTACTAAAAAAACAAATACAATATAGAATATGTAATTGAATTGACATTAAGAAAAGATCCTTATCCATGATGACTCATCACCAAAGCTTTATCAGATTGTGCTTCATGGAAGACAATTATTAGACTTCTGTAAAATTGCAGAATTTGCTCTCTCTCACACCTGACCAAAATATTGGTTGTACAATAATGTATATGGGCAGAAAGTTATAGCTTGAAAAACAGAAAATTTTCAATTTGTGGCCAAACTGTTTTGGGATTACTTGGGACACTCTTTATAAAATTTGCAGCAACAACTAAAAAAGTAGAAGTAAGAGTTTAATTATGGATTGAACTTCAGAGCAACTAATCAGGGTTTAACTTAATTCCCACAAATGCAGCTCATAATTCCCAAACATAATTAAAAATCATAATTTTTCTCAGAATCCCTTCAATCCCATCCAGGCAGAAACAGAAAAAGTCATAATATAAATATATTACTTGATTATAAAAGCATAATTGAACCTGTAGGTTCGCGTCAAATGCTTTTCGCGTTTTCTATGTTATTCTTAATCAAACTCGAGACATGCTGAGCAACCCAAAGTGATCCAGCTTCTGTGCAGGAAAAAGCATGAGTATGACCCTCGCGTTCGACCTCTACACTTGCTTCAGGTACCTGCTTCCTAATCTGTGATTGTGGAAATTTAAAAAAAATAATAATTACATAAAAATCCAGCTATGTTTCAAAATTACAACAAGTTCCCTAAGGACTGAACTATTCTTATTCTAGACTTTTTTTCTAGCCTAATATGCAGCATTGCATTTCTCATCCTTGGCAGTACATCAAGTTGAATAGGCAAAATTGAAAAATTAGTCCTGTAACTATAGGGCAAATTAGTCTGTAAAAATCACGTTGCCAAAAGGTCCTTTAACTATATAAGCGTCTCAATATTGGTCTGCAAAATGCATGTTTTGCAAAATAGTCATGTAACTATATGAAAATCTCAATTTTGGTCCTAATATCACTTGTAATTGGGAACTACATGTGCCGCTCACGTGACTGAAATTCGGTGAAGTTAGTACCAAAATTAAGAGTTACAGGACTATTTTGCAAGACGTGCATTTTGCAGACCAAACTTCGAAATTTGCTATAGTTACAGGAAAAAAATTTTCAAAATGTAATTTTTACAGGACCTTTTTGCTACCGTCTTATAATTACTGGACAAATTTTGCAATTTTGCCAGTTGAATATATTTAGAGAAAACTAGCAATTTGCTCTATCTACGAAAAAATTAGGATTTGCTGTGTTAATAAAGCCAAGTGTGCTCTCAACAAGCCAGTCTAAACATCCTAGGAAAGTTAAAAAAAATCATGAAAAGCAAATCGACCCGAAAAAATAATTACCTCTTCGTATAAATGCATGGGACCCAGTGATCATCAAGGCCAAAACAAAAGCAACTTGGCTTTTCTTTCTTCTAAGGAAATCCCAATCTGGTTTTTCTGGCATCTAGATGAAA
The DNA here is from genome assembly GCA_016081115.2 of Rehmannia glutinosa. Lineage (NCBI taxonomy): Eukaryota > Viridiplantae > Streptophyta > Magnoliopsida > Lamiales > Orobanchaceae > Rehmannia > Rehmannia glutinosa. Next base: position 2,430 of record JABTTQ020002044.1, read on the forward strand.
TAGGCAAGAATCAAAAACACCATAAATGTCTCCGTTGGGACAAATCGGGAAAAATAAATATTCGAGATCGATATGATTTTTGTCCAACTACTCCTGACATAAACTGGCTATTACAGAAAGTTGCACAATTTGATTTTGTTGGCGATCTATCACTTTTCTCCCTTTGGTACTTAAGATCGTCGTCATCATCATTATGTGAAGCTGGCTCAATAGTCAATACTTCTATTTTTATTTCAATCAAATTATTCATCTTTTCCTCTTTTGCTCAATGAAGCACAACGTTAAACATGTTTTCGAGCAAAATACAGATTATTTTCCTAGGAATTTAAAGTAGGCTCCGAAATAATTCTTGTGGTAGGACTACTATTTCTATCAATCTATAAAGTTTAGAGCAACAAAAGAAAGTTTACCTCCTGAAATTCGGTCATCGCCATAAAGAGAATATTCGGATTGTATGATACTGAATAGAAAGTTTTATGAGCACAGAGCCAAAAAAACCTATGTAAATAATCATGTACAGACAGTACAATAAAAAAAAAAAAAAAAAACATTGATTAGCAGGAACAGAAATCCACCTGGAGAACATGGGTGCATAGCGTCAACTGTAGAAAAAGACCATGATTTACCCATAGATTCTTTTACAAGGAATCTCGAAATATAAACTGGGAGCATTCCCAACAAGGGTCCCATGGAGCTAACCGCAGCACAGAGAGCTGACGACCTGCAATTCATATAATCTATTGGTCTGAAAATTAATAAGTTTCATAGTTTATGTAGCCATGGGATAAGTGACTGGTTGTTAAGAAATTGCGTCCAAGATTGAGAAATTCTTCATCAAATTTACATGGTTAATCACTCTAAAGAAAGATGTATGAAATTATGTGCAGTCATAACTCATAAGAGAATAATAGTATGTTAAAAGTCATTAGGTTAATTGTACTCTCCTCGAAACTACAGCGTTTTTCATACTTTGCCCACTAAATTTTGAAAATTTTCCAAAATCTAGTAGGCAAATTGCAAAATTCACGATAGTTTGGGGCCAGAATACAATTATCCCAAATAATTATGATAGCCTGCAGATAAAAATGCAACAATAATAATGATCATGACAGATCATTAAGTAAATATTTTTTACCAACCAACACATAAGTTAGGATGTGCTTAACTATGAATGCATTTCTCTACTTCATTTTTATTTTATTTAGAATATCCAAGATGCTCTTCTAAAAGAGAATATAACCAAACACATATCGCAAATAAAAATAAAGCAAGATTCTACAGGCTGCAAGACATATTACCAAGGTTGCAGTAAAATCGCTAGGCGCCAGTCAAGCAACCGGCGCCTAGGCCGCCTAGGCGGGCACCTAGAAAAGCCCAAGTTTTTCTTATTTTTCATTTTTTGTATTTTGGCGATTTTTCCCGATTTTTGGCGATTTATTCCGACTAGACCGCCTAGACCGATTTTTTTTCCGATTTTTTGCCGCCAGGCGCCCGCCTAGGCCGCCTAGCCCGATTTTTTTGCCCCATACGATTTTTGGCCGATTTTGGGAAAATCGGGTCGGCCTAGGGGCTACAGGCCGATTTTTACAACATTGCATATTACTGAAAAAAAAAAATAGTAAACCGTAAACCATGTCTCATTTTCCTAGAGATGAAGGGAAAGATATCTAATAAAAACCAAAAGAAGGGGAAAAAGAAAGAAAGATAGAGAAATACGCTGCAAGTCCTTTAATGGAAGATTGTGTTGAGGATTCAGCGTTTAGAGCCAAAAACGGATACAGACCAATGCAATATATAACCTATAACGGAGTACAAAAGTGTCAACATGATTTCATTCAACACAAAAAAAAAAAGAGAGAGAGAATAGGATAGAAAAATGCAAGTAGATAAACAACTGAATGTATACCTTCTCATGATATCTTCTAAATATTTCAAGAGAGATATATGCACCAATGGAATGGCCAACCTTCAGTATAAATTCAATATCAAATCATTAGAAAGATCTGTGTTTACATAATAACCAAAAAGTCTAACATTTCAGAAAATACCAAAAAAATGAATGTAATATGATTTGAACAAGTGTCAGGAATCAATCTTATAAAAAAAAAGCATAAATTCACACTTACCACATTTAGTTTCTTGCTTATTTGTTTAGCTATGATCAAAACATTTGATACTTTACGCTGCATTATTAAAATTATGCTCTAAAACTACATTCAGAAGTTTTGCATCAATTTCATGCATTGTTTTATCTTTTCTTTCTTTTAATTTCCTATTTCTAGATTGAATTGCTTGAATAATTCGGCATGTCTCTAGGTTCAAATCCAGTGCTCAAATTCCGAATAATTCATCAAGAACATAAACACGTCACATGTGCTGCCCCCTCCTCCCACAAGAAAAATAAATAAATAAATAAAGCAAACAGCCCCATCCCGACCACAACAATCTTACCTACTTTCCATGCACCAACATACCCATGATGGCCCAAAAAGCAACTACAAAGAGAACAGACACCATAATATGGACCGATATATGCTTAAATTTATAATTGTGAAAAGTTGCTAGTCAATAAATGTTAGTTGAAACTTCTACTGCTGTAAACATGGCTTACCAGTACTATAGGTACTTGAACATCTTCAAGTTCCTGCTCTATGAAGCTTCTCTGGAAAAGGGGAAAAGGAAGATAATAAGGATTGAGGTAAAAATTCCATCTACTACTAAGAAATTAAATTGCAGAGGGGAAATAGAATCTTACACAAACAAATGAAAAAACCATAGTTTACGTATTGTCACATCATCCCACCTCCCACCCCAACAAGAAAGGAAAGAAATATAAAAAGGAAAAGGAAAAGTCACAAGCATCGATGATGGGTTATCTTAGATAATGGTCTAATAATTGTATTTATTCATGAATTATTACCTTCAATGTATCTTTTGAGTGGTTAGAGTAACCCCTCTTTTCCTCTCATTTTAAAATTTTACTTATACGCCTTGATATGTTACTAATGGCCTTATGTTACTTCCCAAATTGTTCGTACATTAACAGGAGATAAAGAGCACTCAAATTTTACCATATAGAGATCAGGTAATTATAAACTTTTAGCAAATCATGCATATAAGATTACTACACTAGTACCCTTTAAACTATGGGTTCTTATCATAAAAAAACTAATCCACAAGATAAATCTCCTCCATCAAGCCCTTTCCACTGAAATTATAGTGCTGGCAAAGATTTACCTTATGACTGATTTGTTCTTGTAATGAGAACAACCTCCCAGACTCCCAGTCCTACAAAAGAAAAAAACGAAAACATTCATTTCACTCTCCAATTATTACACCAAGGTCGAGAGTGCACATCGATTATCGAACAGGTTTTACATTGAATTCTTGTGGAGATCATGGATGAATCCATTCATCAAATCAACGGAACATTTCATGACATTTAAACAATATGGAAGGTTTTAGAAACCAGGAGTATCTTTAACGGATGAAACTATAAACACAAAACAAAATGAGGAAAATATTAGAACATATTCCTAGAAAACAAAACAAAGGGACTTTCTTTGTTTCAACACCTATCAACTACCCTATAAGAAAAACATGAAGATATACAGAGGTTACGTAAGATAATCATGTTAATCTGTACTCATTAATCGGTATTTATCCAAAAAGAAGCAAGTGAAAGAAAACTACAATGCTATTACTTAATAAATCTTCAAACAGACAATCTTATGCTCGATAATGTTACTCATATGGTTCATAGCTCAGATGTGGCACTAGTGATTACTTAACTACCTATCTAAAAACCAACTTTATGGGTAGTACTCAAATACTAAGGGAGTGTTTGCCAACTTTTGGAGAAAGTGATTTTTGTCCTTGAGGTAGTTGAGAACCGTGGAAGCTAGTAGTGTTTGCAAATAGAAGCTGAAAATTGATTAAGTTAAGAACGAGTGTTTGGTAGAGAAGTTGTAAAAGTGGTTTGTTTGTATGTAAAAGTCAAACTGAATCAAGAAATCTAAAACACCCTTCCCCTACTTTTCAATTTTGATTAAATGAAGAAGAATCAAAAGCAGAAATTGGAATTTACAAACACTAAAATGTGATTTTTTCCAACTAAAAGCGAGAATCACTTTTTTTAGTGTTTACAAACACTCCCTAAATCACAAATACTGTCACTCAAAAAAATCTGATTTGGTATAACATGAAAGATAACTACCTTTTCCGAGTGGGCTATGTGGCCAATACCTTCACCATGGAAAAGAGGAAAAACCAATCAGCACCAGTTGCTTGATCATTGAATTCCAGTGTCTACAAAACTATAAGTCAAAAGTCCAACAACATCACAAAAAACACTTCATCTTTACTTGCCTGTGACAGAAGCAGTCCCTCCAAGTAACTCATATAGAGACTCCAAAAAATCAGTGTAAAATGAGATAACACCTATACACATAAACATTCTCATTGCCCTTCACAAAATCCTCAAAATATTTAATCACTAAGTACATAGATATAATAAAAAAAATTAAATACCCGGATTGCCAGGAATAAACAAAACATGTAATTTCTGTTCTTGGCTATGAATCTCCAACAAATCCGTTTTAAATCTGATTCAAATGCGTCCGAAATTAATAACAGAACACAATTTGCGATAAAATATAACAAGATTTCAAGCACTTGAAAATACCCAGAAACGTTAATAAGCCTAAAACTCGCATGCTTGGTTTTCTGAATCAAACTTAAGTTTTCAACACCCATCTGCGATTTTACACGCCTCGCCGAAAAAATTCTCCTGCAATGGAAGCACAAACAGAGATGGATTAAAAATTATTGAGGAAGTAAAATCAAGAAATGGGTTCTTGATTCAATGGCTTAAAAACTTTGAATTTAGGCCTTTCACCATTTGTGAATCTATAGAGTGAGAGTGTGAAAAGGGCACCTGTTGGTACACGGAGTTCTTGAAATGGGAAAGAGAAGTCTCAGAGGCATTACTGCGTTAATAGTCAACGAAGGCGCTTTTGCCAAGCTCTCATGTCAAATGGAAATGCCATTTTGGCATCCAATTTTGATTGAGATGCAGATGTGTTACTATATTTTAATTTTTGTCAGAAATAAGAAAAAGTAAACCTCATAATGTCTTTTCCATACTTACCAAATGGGAATAAAATAGTAAATTTTGTTGTAGGGTGGAAGGAGTATGGTTACTAATCATGGACTAATGTTTTGTTGGGAATGATTGTTAGCTTGTACAACAAAAATTGGGATTGATATTAGGGATGATGATGGAATGGAGTTACGGCGGGTTTGAAACACGCAAGCGGGATCGGGGACCTGTAATATTATTTCATATGTATTGATATTTTTGTGTTATCTACTTTCATATTTAATGTTATTTTTACTATTGTGACATCTTGTAATATTATAATTTGAATATATATTTTGAGTATTAGTTGAATACCACTTGAAGATCCTAATAGTAGCTAAATAGTTGTAAAACGTAGTTATAATAAGTATTATACTTTTTTTTTACCTATTGGCATTGTATTGCTTTTTGAAAATTTGGCCACAAAGACAAGAAAATAAATTATTACAATGAAAAAAAAATTGGCGGGTCTAACGAGTCAGGCCTTTTTGTCGGGCGGCGATCCGGGTCTTAATTTTTCTTGGTGGGGACGGGTCCCGGAGGTTGGCCAAACCCATCCCAAACCGCCCGTTGTCATCCTAATTGAGATTTCTTGTTCCATATTTCTATTCAACTTTATTTCCATCGTATTAGATGAATGTCGCGTATGTACAAAATAATGTCATAATCATATATGTCTTTCATTCAAATTTTAATATAGTGGGATAAAAAAATGGAATAGGAGATTTGGACCCTAAAATTTACGTGGGTTCTTAGTGAACACTTGAACATATTTCTTTGTAATACTTCATCGTATGTTCAATACATTAGATGAATGTCGCGTGTCTAACAATAGTGAATTTTATTTTATAACATTCACCTAATGTCTTGAAACATGAAATATGGTAGGGATTAGAAAACCCGCTAATTATTGGTAATTATTGGTTTGTATATCAAAACTTGTTCAAGTAAATGGCTATAAATTGACATTCTTGAATAGATGAATTATTTGGCATGATTTATTTCGTGGAGTACTCATAGTCGAAATAGGACAACTTAAATTATTGAATTGTAGCTTAGACAATAGTAGTCCTCCGTCCAACAACTTTGTAGAAAAATAAAGAAAAAATTATCGATGAAGTATGTTGGGATTTGGTCAAAGATCATCATGCCCGCAATGATAGGCTTAAAAAGAGCAAGAGGCGCGGCCACGATTCGAACTCGTGAGCGTTGGATTGCATAGTTAAAGGATAGCTTAAAGGATATAATTTGGATTACCTATACCAACATATGATCTTCTTTTCCAGTGCCCATTACATAGAAACTCCGAGATTAAGCGTGTTTGGCCTGGGGAGTAGACATGGGATGGGTGACCCCCAGGAAGTTTTCGAGTGCGGCGTGAGTGAGGACAAAGCGCTAGAAAAGACTCGTGTTGGTTTGTGGGGGACGATCGTCAATCCGAGTAGCGCAGAGGTCCAACAAGCGGTATCGGAGCAGTCACGAGTTCTAATTCCCCTTGGAAGCACGCTGATGAGGTTTCTTTAGGAGCGGTGGAACCGAGATCTTTTGGAAATGATGGAGGTAAACGGATTTGAAGCGAAGGGTAGGTTGCTTGGTGGCCGGAACTCGGGTAAAAGCAATTTGGAACTCGAAGGTGTAGGTTGTTGGGTGGACTAACTAAAGGGTAGGTTGCCAGTGGCCGAAATCGAGGTAAAACAGCCCGAAGGTGTAGGTTGTTGGGTGGACTGGCGAAGGGTAGGTTGCCAAGTGGCGAATCGAGGAAAGTGTTTGAAGAAGCGAAGGTGTAGGTTCTTCCAGGTGGCCCGGGTGAGAGGTGGCGTGACGCGACGCTGAATCAGAAGAAGTTGGCGTTAGAAGCGAGGAAGTTTAGCGGACAGCGGAGGTTGCCAAGCACTCTGGGCGAGAAGATGGCAGTCTTTGAGGAGGATTGTTGGGATTTGGTCGATCCCCATCCCTGCAATGGGCTTTAAAAAGAGCGCAAAGGCGCGGCCGCGATTCGAACTTGTGAGCGCTGGATTGCATAGTTAAAGGATAGCTTAAAGGATATGATTTGGACTACCTATACCAACAAATGAATCTTCTTTTACGGTGCCCATTACACATAGAAACCGAGGTTAGCGTGTTTGGCACAAAAGTAGACATGGGATGGGTGACCCCACGAAAGTTTTCAAGGTGCTTGGCGTGGTGAGGACAAAGCGCTAGAAAAAAGACTCGTATTGGTTTGTGGGGACGATCGTCCCAATCCGAGTAGCGCTAGAGATCCAACAACAAAGTAATAAATTTTTAGGTACTAATGTGATAAGGCACGAGTGGCTCCGTCCGCGCAAGAAATATTACCAGTGCGGCGTGAGTGAGGACAAAGCGCGCTAGAAAAGACTCGTATTGGTTTGTGGGGATAGTCGTCCCAATCCGAGTAAGCTAGAGGTCCAACAACAAAGTAATAAATTTTTAGGTACTAATGTGATAAGGGCACGAGTGGCTCCGTCCAAGAAGAAATATTATTCGCTTGGATATGAGCCTCGCGAATTTGTTTTTGGGAAAAGGCATTTTCGCATGATAAAGGGGTTTGACTCTCGACATGTAAGTGTCGATATATTGGATGAATGTGTGATATATTTCCCAATATAAGCTCCACAATCCGTTAGCATGCTCGATCCCACATAAACTCCACATGTGATGAACTGTGTGTCGGGCCCCAAGAGACGTGGCTCTGATATGGGATAATTTATCATTCCCCAACATAAGCCCCCACCATGTGGGGTGGCCTTTAAGCTCCAAAAAGGATTATAATCCACATCGATCGATGTGGTGTATCCCCTCACAACATAAGCCTCCAACATGTGGTAAATTGTGTGTGAACCCCCAAGAGGCTTGGCCCTTGCTTCTAAGTCAAAATCCGGCTCATGTGCTCGATCAATATGGGATGTACCACTCCATATTTCTAAACACACGTTTATTGTGAGATGTATTCTTCCCAACATAAGCTCCTTGAAGCATATGTATAGACTCTGTGCAGGGGCCACAAGAGGCTTGGTCTTTGTTTATAAGACACATTGGTCGATGTGAGATATCTAAACATAAGCCCTCCGCATGTGGGTGAACTATGTGTGCCCCCAAGAAATGTTAATGATGTGGCACGGTGCTCACATCCGCCAAAAAATTATTGGTCGTTTTGGCTTTGGTCCAGGGTCGCTCTTAGCATTAGTTGAGTGAGTCGGTCGACTCGAGCCCCAAAAAATACAAAATTTAGGGGCCCAATTTTTTTTATATTTTTTTACATATAGATATATATAAAATAAGTATATTATTAAACAATGAATGGGTCTAGCCAACAGTTAATTTATAACTTGACTTTGAACTTTGCATCTCTAAAAGCCTAGGTTTGAATTCCTATGTTGTAGATGTTTTTTTGTTTCGTATTTTGTGATTTAGATAAAAAAAAAGAAAAATATTAAAAGTCCCCACCAAGAATGAAGTGCCCATTTTCCTTGGGCCTTGTAACCTTGAACCTTGCTAGGTTCTAACAATTATTAATTTTAATTTTCCTTAATGACCCAACATTAAATTTTGTCAATTTAAATTTTAAAAGGCAAAAAAAAAAAAAAAAAAGGCTAAAAGAATTGGAAAGGTGGGAACAAAACACAAAAGAAATATGTTGTTCGTTCGTGAAAAGAGAAAAAATATCCGATCAACCATGTCACAAGAAAAAGATTGAATGAGTTAGCTATGTTATCGATTGAAAAATGAATTATTGAACAACTTGATTATACTCATTTGATTAATACTTTTGCATGACCAAAAGCGTAAAAGCGGGTAATATTCAAATAACTATTTGGATTTTTGAACATAAATGCCATATTAGTTTAACTATATTCAAATTGTCCATATATTACATGGTATTCTTTCTTTTATGTTTTATGTTGTTTTTTTAGTTTGTACAAAAAAAAAAGGGTCCAATTTTAAAAAATTTGACTCTGGCCAAAAAAATGACAAGATCAGCCTTACTTGGATCCCACAAATTGGTCATGGAAAATGCACCCCTTGGTGAAGAGGGGCTTCACCGAAGTTTACAAATTACGATTCGCCCGTATGTTTCTGTTGACGTGCGTTTTGGTCAACAAACAAAATATATAAGAAATTTAACACGTGGAAATATAAGTATGCGAATGGCGTTTATTTATGGCTAATTCTGTCTTTTTGCGTAATGCCGAGCCGAATTATTGAGGTCGGTCTTTCTTACAATCTCGCGTTCTGGTCTTTTTCCCTGTATTTTTCTCTCCTTTCTCCTCTTAAAATGAGGATTTTTATACCTCGAGTAAGTGGATTTTCAATGATCATCTTTGCACTAATCAATCATTAATCAAGAAAATAATTAAAAAGAACACATGTCCCTCTCTAATTGTGCATGTCACCAACTCTTGCCACTTGGTGACTCCTCTCCATAACTTTTCGACATGTGATGGGGCCGAGTTTACGTCAATAAAACACTAAGCATGGGCAAGTGGTTCTTTTTATAACTGTCGCGCGCGTTTCCCGCCGAAATTTGGGCTCGGGGGTCGGGGCTCGGCGATCATCTTCATCGTTATTCGGTAGCGGGCGAGCCTAATTCATGACGTGTCATCACGATCGGCGTCACATGTAGGCCCTCCGCTCGGATGTGCGCTAAGTTGACGTGGATTAATTTCTTCCAGGCACAAGGCGTCATCATGCTCCAAATCTCGAATCGATGTGGGATGTATTTTAGTTTTTATATCAAAGTGAAACTGGAAACTTTTGCATAGTTCAAATAGAAGCTCATGAAATTAAAATATAGGTACTGAGATATGAGAATTGGGCCGAGAGTCCTAAATGTTATGTGGAGATTGAATTTAACTGGGGCGTAAGTCCATGAGTTAAGCCCAATATTTTTGGGTATAGATCGGAATGGTTGTTTCAACTGGACACCGTTCCTCAGTTTGGGCCTGTTGACTTCAATTAATAGACAATAGAGTTATACTTAAAAAAAAAAAAGAAGTTTAATTATTTAGACGTTGAATTATGTTAAATATGTTTTTATGTAGCTAGATAATACATAATAATTAATTTATAATACCAAAACTATCACTAATCAAATAGATAATCAATTTTTTTTTTGAGAAAAAGATAATCAATTTTTAAATTACAATAAAATCAATTTGATCAAAGGTCCATTACAAACACCAATATATAGTCATGTATTTATAGGGTGTTGCAACATTAGACATATAATTTTTAGAGTTGCAATTTTAGTATTGTGGCAATTAGTCCCCAACAAATATAATAATTTTAATCACGTAATTTTTTGAATTTGACAATATTAGTACTATACTTTTTAGTTGTGGTAATTTCGTTCCTATTAGTCAAAATAACCAATTTTGTCAAATTTGTACGTATTTTTTTATTTTTATGATTAGAAAATAATAAATATGTACTCGTATCACAGGTATTGATCCGATTTAATGATTCTAAAATTATCTTTCATTAAGCAATCCTTAGTATAAATGGTGAATAAATTCAACTCATAAGTAAATAAAACACAAACTCGATACAATTTTTACTTGATCGTAGGCATATTGGACGGTTTGGCAACGATGGCATTTGGGAATAAGTGGAATATTGAATAGCCATCAGGACCAAATTTTTGCACCAACTTAAAAAATTATAAAGACTAGAATTGCACAAATCTAAAACTGCCCGGGACCATAATGCAAAAAGAGCAAAATATACAGGACTAAAATCACATTTTAAAAGTTACAAAACTAATATTGCAGGCTATAGATGGAGGACTAATTTTGCATTTTTCACTATAGTGAATCAGCCTATCAATTCTAGGCCAAATCCCATAAAACTCTCTTGGATATAGGGTTGACAATGACAGATACGACACAATTGTCGATACTGTTATAGAGACAAATTACATGATAAAACACGACACGACATAACATGACATGAAACACGAAATTGTAAATTAAGTTAAAATTATAATTATTGTTATATTTAATCAAATAAACACGAAAATACGATAGTGTAACACGAACACTACACAATGACACGATTTACCATCCTACTTGGATGCCCCTATATGTGAGAAGACCTCACCAGAAGAAAAATAACTGCCAAACGGTAAACCCGTTAAATGGAATAATCCCAAGAAACCCACTTTCACTGAAACAACCTGTAAAATAATTAGGTATTGTTTTATTTAAAAAAAAAAAACTGTAAAATAATAAGGAGCGTCCAAATCCATGCCAAAAACTCCCCTCATTTCCTCTCTATTAATTTTTCAATTTTCACAAATTATTCAACGTTTCAATATTAGTTTCTCTCTCTCTATGCACACACAATTATAAACACTCGGGCACGTTCATAATTTAGAGCAACTTTATGTGCCTTTTCAGTTTTTCCCCTGCCGTCTCTGGTTTCTGGGATTTTATTTAATTTCTCAGAAACTCTTTATTCAATAAGGTAATACAATAATAATTTGTATTTTCCTCAAATTACATTTGACACTAATAATTTCTGGGTTTCTTGAATTAGTTATCATTTTGCGTGTCTCATTCATTTTGAAATCAGTTTATTGTCATTTTTTATTTTATTATGATTTCCGATCGTTACATTGTTATTGAGTTATGATCGATGATTTCCTGTTTTCTTTGATTTTGTTTAGAAAATTATTGGCAGGCGGGGATTGATTATTTTTGAGGATGATTGAAGAATTTGTTTCCAGGAGTTTAATGTATGTAATTTCCAGTTAACTATTTAATTTGTTTATTTTTTTGCTTTTCTGAATTTTTTTTGAATAATGCTATTGTTTTTTTTAATTATTTTCCTGATTTGGCAGATTGGCTCTTGGATATGCATATCCTGCATTTCTGTGTTTCAAAACTTTGGAGAAAAATAGAGTTGGGATTCAAGAACTCAGATTTTGGTGTCAATATTGGTGAGCATTTTCCAAATTTTATAATTATTTATTATTGTTTGTTCATGAATATTGAAGTTGAGAAAAATATGATAAATAATCATATAAATTAGAGGATCATCGTGTCGAATATCAAGAAAAATAACTGAATATTGTATACTTTTAATTTATAGTGATGATTTACATAAATTCATATGGGGTTAACTTATTTATACTAATTTGACCATTATTAGTTATTTACACAATGTATATTAACTTCATATCCATTATATATATCCCCACTATTTGACATATCAATTATTCAGCTCTATCAAATAAAATAGCATTTAATTTATCTGTAATTTACATTTGTAAGTACATATGAAATGAAATCCCAACATATGATTAGTCTTTTTTGACCAAATAATCCATGACAAGTTTATTAGATGGTCTAGTTAAATCTAAAATGAAATACTCTTTTTTTTTTTTCCTGGATATGCTCATTATGAAATATTTGATTAGTTCCTTGTTAAGTTAATTACTACTAATTAAGATTTGATATATTTTTCTTGCAGGACAATTGTTGCGGTGCTAACAGTTCTTGAGAAATTTTGTGATATTTTCATTTCATGGTATGCAGTCGAAATTGAGCAAATTTCAGTTTTTCATTCCCTTTTTTGGTCATTTTTTTCATGTTGTGTATAACATCAATATTTTACATAGGTTGCCAATGTATCGAGGTATGAAGTTGGCCCTCTTCATCTACTTATGGCATCCAAACATAAAGGTTATAAATCAATTGGATTGTTTGTTCAATTTAATGCTTTATTTCATATTCCATATTATAACATATATAATGTTTTCTAAGTACATAGTTGGCAAGAATATTTTACATTTCGTGTACATTGAAAAGTGAAATGTGGATGAATAACAAAATAAAATAGAAAATTTGAAGTGGCTATAAATTGAGGTGACAATTCTTAATACGATGGGATAGCACGATATATATGGAAATAATGTATTAGTGTTTTACCTTTATCGTGTTCATATAGCTATCGTATTAGCGATAAGGAGACAAAATTTTTTATATCGTTTCATGTTTGTGTCAACATGATAAAGATTGTATTGACTATTTATAAATCTTTGTATGTTTTTTATGGACAATTTATAGTTTGTATCGTGCATTGTTATGTAATATTGTATCATGGCATATAATGTGCTATTGTCTATAGAGTGTAATATTAGATCATTCAAATTTAGTTGGGTTTTCATTTTTCCGATTAATCATGTCAAATCGTGTCGTGTCTTGTCAAAACAAAAACATTTGTTTTAGTATTCATGCAAGTATGTACAATCCCTTATCGTATTATGCTTGTGTTTGAAGTTATTGTATTGTGTTGTTATCGTGAAATACGAAACACGACACAATTATTATACGACCCCTAGTTATAAAACACTTTGCACATGCATTTTACATTTATGATCATGAAACTGAATATTTTGATATTTTTTATTATTGATTGATAAGAGTTTTTTTTTAATTACAGGGAAGTGATTATGTTTATGAAACCTTGGTGCGACCTTACTTTGCCCAATATGAGAAAGACATCGATAGAAGCATATTCGAATACAAGGAAAGAGCATTAAACTTGGCAATTTATTATTGTCATAATTGCACAGAATTCAGCACAAAAAGGTTCTTCAATTTTTCCAATTTGTGATCTCCCAATCTAGAAGCATTACGCTGCCAAGCTCTCAGGTTTGTCAACCCATCTTCAGAAATTAAACTAGAATTTTTTTTAATTTTATTTTTTCCACATGATGTATTTTGGGTTTTTGGCATGCATTTTAATCCATTTCTTTCTAAATTAAAATGCTTCATTCGGATATTTCCTTTTATTCTATTATGTGTATTAAGTTTTTGAAGCTTCACATGACTTAGAGCAACTCCATTTGGAGAATTCTATTCTTTTTTTTTTTTTTTTTTTTGGTTTTTTTATTTAATTTATTATTTGTTTATCTTAACTTTAAATACTATTAATAATTTTATATTTTAGTTAATCTAATAAAAATAATAGTAAAATAGGTAAAGTTGCATAAAATAACTAAAAAATAAAATTATTGAAAATACAAATAAAAATTATTATGAATTTTGTTTTAATTTTTTTCATTAATTTCATTAATTCAATTTATTTTTTCCAATTTGAATAATTTGAAGACAAAAGAATTAACAAATTTTATATTAAATAAAATTACTTATAAAATATTTTTATCAATTATAAAATAATAAAAATCAAAATAAAAGAAAAAATCTTATGGAATATTCTTTTTAGTGCAAAAATAAGTACATTTTGGAGATTAAGTGTATATTTTGCGCCAAAATAGTGTACATTTTGCACCAAAGTAGTGCAGAGTATTGGAGATGGTGTTAGGAGACATAAATACTTTTTCGTTAAATTGCATCTGCATGTCCCAAGTATTTGAAGTTTAGACTCTATTGCTAGCCAAATGCCTAAGTTTAGCTCTATCTTGACGATTTGAATTTATTGAATATTGATTTAGGAAGAAATAGAATGTTGATATGTTAGTTCAATGTGATGGTTAACAAATATAAATATATACATATATATAAAGGAAGTTAGCAATTTTGAAAAAATTAGCAGAAATGCAACAAGAATGACACATGAGTGTGTCTTTAGAGAAGAAAATAGAGAAAATTAACTTCAAGAAAATGCTTCATTCTTTTTGAAAATATAATATTCCTAAATTTCTTTGGTCTTTCAAGTAGGGGATGAGATCTGTGTTCCGCCATATGTTCATATATTGGATTAATAATGTATCTTATGTGACATTATCTTCAGACACGCGTGTCATTCATACAATGCAGAAATCTCAATTCTCCAAGTAGGGGGTTGAACATGTGGTGGAATAGGAATCTCAATCCTCCAAGTAGAAAATACTTAAAAACATTTGAGTGTGTCCCTATTTTAGGAGGAAATTTTTTGCAACACTAATTACACTATCAGTTGAAGTTATTTTGTCTGGAATATGATCAGTGGTTTTTCTTAATTTTAGCTTTTGTCTATTTTTCCTTTACATTTTACTTGGAATTCTTGGTTTTGTGCCATTTTAAAATCCAACTAGTGGGAAATAGTGGTGGAGGTAGAGGGCCAACCTAGGCCCAATCTCCTTTAAAATTTTTTTTTTTTTTTTTTTTACAAGGTGAATTTTTTTTTAAAGAAATTTTTTAGTTAAAATTTATATATTTTTTATTTTAGTTTTTTTTTTATCTGGTATACTCCAATTTCGTGTATTGATCAATCTCGTAATATTCCATGGCTATGCCACTTGTGGGAAAGGTCTCATCAAAGTACTTTATTTCAGAATTACTCATACTTATCCCTAAGTATTATGATTTCTAGGGTCTGTATCCGTTATTCATTCAATGGAAACTATTATTGGTTATTCTCCGAATAAAAAATATAATATGGTTTTTAAGGGCAATTTAACAAAACATGTACCAATCAATGAAAATCTCATTATTTCACACTTTTTTTTTAAGAGACACTATACAAAAGTTTGCACAAAATGAATTTCAATACCAACCACAAATTATTGTCACTTTTCTCTGCCATTCTTTTAGGGGCTAAAGTCACTATCAAACAATTCACTTTAGTCATTCCATATTTGTAAATTGTAACCATGGTTGAATTTTATTGGTCAAATTTAGTTACAGATTGCTGAAAATCAACCACCAAATGTAGCTCTTCCGGCGCCGACGCCGCCGAGCACACCTTCCGGAATATTCAAGAGGAACAAATCCGACAAGCGGCGTCCGCCTATTCCACCGCCGGGATCCTCCACCTCTCATCTCAGCCAAACACCCAGGTCCGACTCATTCAAGGTTCAGCTCCATAACCAAACACGGTTTATCCACCCCGAGGATATCCTTATCCCCGATCCGAATATAGATAGTCGATTGGAAGAGAAATCGGATGGCGATCACGCCGCCGGTGACAAAATCAAAAGCAATTAGCAAAATGATGCAGTAAAAAAACACAGAAGTTTCATTTTTTTTTCAGAAACAGAAGTTTCATTTATTCGATTTTGTTTTTTTTTTTTTTTTGGTTTTTCAGTTTGAACCTTGTGGTTTGCGTAAATTCCAATTTTGCCATTACATCACTGGAAAAAAGTATGAAAATCGTACATCTATTTGTGCGTGAATCGAATTCCATCCATCGATCACTAGGAATAGAATAGTCACACAAAGCACATGTGTGTTTAGAACAGTTGCTATCTGGAGCTCCGGATCCAGAAAACCCGGAGCGTCCAATCGAGGGCGCGGATAGCGTTGCGGCGGAGGAAATCGAAGAAGGCGGCGACGCGCGGCCACAGACGGTGGAAAAAGTTGTTACCGGCGGAATCGGAGGAGGTGGACATCGGCTGGAGGTACGCCCACGCCGCCTGCTTGACGAGGCGGTTACGGATGCAGATGTCGGAGCCGAGCTCCGGACTGGGCTTGGGGGAGTTGACCGCGACCGATGGCAGGAGGTCCTTCAGCGAGGTGTAGCTGTGTGAGGTTGGCTTGATCGATAGCAACTCCAGATCGTCGGAGGGGAAGGAGGAGGATGATGACGTGGTGGTGGTGGTGGTGGTGGAGGTGGCGGAAGAGGAGTTTTGATCGGGGAGGAGGGTGAGTTTGGCTGGGACAACCACCATGGAGGTGGAAATGGAGTTCCGGCGACGGAGAAGAGGATGATTTTGGTACTGTTGTGGCTCCGATACGGCGTCGTCCATGAGGTTAGAAATTTGTTTTGTTTTTCTTCACTGGTTTACAAATTTGTTTTTGCATATATGTGTGGCGGCCGTAGTGTTTTCTTATTTTGTGGTGGGCTAAGACTGTGTTTGGTTTTTCAATTTAATTTTGTTATTGTTTATTTATGGAGTGAAGCAATAATTGGCGTATGTAGTCACTGTCTTTGAATTTGGTTCTACCATTTTAGGCTCCTTTTATTCTTTGATTATTTTATTTATTGCTTTTAAATCGTGTAATGCTGTTTTGGCACCCATTGTCTTTTGTGGATTAATTTAATATTTAGTCTAATCTTTTGTAATCAACTTTGAGTTTACCTTCTCCTCAAAAAAAAAAAAAAAACTTTGAGTTTACCTTTCTTGGGTCAAGAGTCTCAAGACTTTAAGGGGTTTGTAATGTTTTAAGAACTATCGAGATTTATACTTGTTTATCCATATAATTGTGAGAGGTATTATGATGATTAACATTTGACTGTAATGTGATTCATGTTATAATCTTTGGGATTTTGAGAATCACTGGATAATAATTTTTAAAGTTTTTTGGTCAAACTATTATGGGGAGTTTTATTTGGAAATCATTTTTATTGTTTGGGATTTTTTAATCTTAAATTTATAATTAAATTATATATAATATTATTAGAGCTGAAATTTTGTCCCCTGCAAACAATAAAATTTCTTTAAATATAATTAGAAATATCTATTTGTATAATGTATTCATACGGAAAAAATCTTTTTTACCCGAAAGTCTAGAACTTGGCTCAACCTCTATATAGCTTCCCTTTTATTTTTAGTCTTAATCATCATAATGAAGAGTTTTAATTAAAATGTGATGCCCGTCGAGACAATAAAATTATTAGGAGTGGAGACTGTCTCACGGATATTAGGAGTAAGTATCATATGAGACTCTGTTCAAAAAAAAAAAAAAAAGTATCATATGAGATCGTCGACGGATTTAAATCCATGAAATGGATCCAACTCATTTTACAAACCAACACAAGTTAGATATAAATTCAAATAACTTACTTAATGCGGGTCATTTTAGGATTTATCTCATGAAACTAATCCGTAAGCTCGTCTCATATGAGTTTTTGTCAGTTATTAGAATAAGGGTGAAAATAGGCAACAAACGTGATATTCATTGGTCTTAAGAACACGGATACAAATAAATGAGGGCTAGACTCTTCTAGTTTGGCCAATATGAACTGAAGTCGTCAAGCGTGGATCAAATTGACTTAACATGCCAAGATATATATGTTGTACACAATGGGATGAATTGGTCCAATTTGGGTTGAGCCAATGTGAGCCTCACAAGGGTTGGATGGTAGTGGACGGGTAGAATAATGATAGGGGTATGAGTAATTTTTTTTTCTGAATTTGGAACCGGTATGGGATAGGAAATTATTATTCATTGATATACGTGTAGGGATTATTTTACCCCATCGGATATTACTATCCGAAACCGTTTTACCTCTTTGTAACTTCGTAGTGACTTTCAAAATTGAAGTAGTTAATTATTATATTTATTAAAATTTAACATATTAGGTATTTTTTTATATATATAGTTTTTGTTAAGGTGCCCATTTAAATATTCATATAATTATAATTTTTTATATAAAATAAACGGATTTTAGGTGGGTACGGGTTGTATGCAGATATCATCAAATGGATTTAGGATGAATATGGGTAATATATGCAGTTTCTTAATTAGATTTGAGATGAGTACGATAGTATAAATATTATAGAGTTCGAGCTTGAATACCCTTAAATGGGAAGGTAACATCCCATTGTCATCCCTGCACATGGCCCAATGGACCTCGTGTCTAGCCCTATTGTCAACATTCTATAGATAAGTAAGTACACAAGGGTTTCGACCAAAATATGTATCATATTTAGCAGGATGTCTAATTGATGCAAAATTTGAAGTTAGAGATCATGGCCCAACGGCCAACAGCCCACGAATCAAGATATTTTCTAGGATTATATAGATTAGCCCACACACTATTTAAAATGCCTAATATAAATAGGGCATTCTCCAACTTATAAATTCTCCATAACATCTTATAACATGTTTTTCTTTCTTATAACATATCTAATAGCTTACATTCTCTCTAAAAGTGTTTGATAGCTTTTTTGTGAAAAGACCTTATAAGTTCCTAAAAAATAATATTAGGTGCATATAAGCCATTTTTTTAGGGATCGCAACTTGTTATAAAGTAATATCTTACTTTAACATCTTTTGATTTTGATCATATTATTTATAAAATTGTCATTACTAACGTCTTATAAAATCTATTATCTTTATTTTATCCGAATATTTCAATAACTTATTTTCAAAATAAAATCCAACTTCTTATAAGCTCTAAAAGCATCGTAGAGGATGTAAGAGCTTATAAATAAATAAATAGGTCGTGTTCGTATTCGTGTTAGACCAATTATACCGTGCGTAACACGACTGCGAATACGAAACACGACACGATTGACACCCCTACTTTAGCCCCTTATATCGCGTGGAACAACTAATTTATGTATTGAAAGATTCTAACTAAGGGTGTACAGAACAAATTTAACAACTATTATGAATGCTCATTAAGGCTAAAAAATGAACCAAACTACTCGATATTTGATTCAAGATCGATCGTTAAAAGCTCGTTTGAGCTTTGTTCGTTAATTTAATGAACCAAGAAACATTTTTCGTTCGATTAGTAAAAAAATATGTGAGAAAATATCAAGTTACTCGAGCTCGATTCGTGTTTGGCTAAAGCTCGTTCGAGCTCGATTCTTAATTATCAAATCAAACTCAAAGACATTTTTTAAGCTCAATTCAAATTCAAACAAACATGATCGACTATGGTTGGCTCGATTCAACCCGTTTACACCCCTAATAGTGATTGAAATCGTGCATTTAAATGCAACTTGGAGATATCTTTCACAAGTGGTTGTGATGGACGACGATTCGATTATGTAAGAAAATAATCTACTTTAACAGAAATTTGGCCCAAGCATATTTCCCTAGTTAGACATTGGTCCATTGCCGAATCAACCAAAGACGAGACTAAAAGAGGGATTTTTGAAGCTCGATTCGGTTAATTATCAAACCAAACTCATTGGTGCATTATATAAAATTGAATTATATCGAATTAGAACATTGATCATAATAAAACTTAGTCAATAATAGAATAAAATAGTTTAACTCGATAATGATGAAGACTAGTCATCCTTTCGAATCTACACATTGATGATGAATCCTAATACCAAAAGAGATAAATAGAGGTAATAAAGGCACAAGATAATAATATTTAAATTCGAGCTCATGTTTATAGTGAAACAAAAAAAAAAAGAAATGTATAAAACTATAAGATAGGGAAAACAATTATCAAGCCTATTTTTTTTAAAGATTACAAATGATAAGTGGAAAAGAAGAATGGAGAAATTAAAGACTCTCGTGTTTAACAACAATTAATTTTCATGTTTTTCGTATTTTTTTAAGGTTATAAGGTGACCAAACCATTGTTGGATTTTTTTTTTTTGAAAAGGGAGAGCCCAGTGCCTCGTCCTTTTGTCCCCATGCTTTGTCCATGATTACAAAGTGATTTACAAAATTTATCGGAGTGTTCAACCATAGAATTTAATGGAATTTGAATTTCATAACATTATAGATGTCATCAATTTGGCTTTTTATGGAATCCATTAAATTTTGAGTTCATCAATTTGGACTTTAATGGATTCCACTTAAAACCCAAAGATCTTCAAACATTCAATGAATTCCATGGATTTTCTTTGATTTTGGTAGAATAAAAGTTATATTTATGAAGGATAAATTCACACCTCTTCTTAGAATTCAAAATTTAGTTTTTTTTTTTCAAAATTAATAATAATAATTGTCTTTGGTAAAAAAAGAAAAAAATATTTTTTTCTCTTGTACTTCTTCCACGCATCATCATCTAATATCAACATTTCAAGACAAGTTCTACTTCAATTTTGTGAATAATCACCGTAAAGTTGTTTGTCCCCTTGCTTCGATTGCTAACATATTTAATTTTATAAAAACAATAGTAGGAAAATTATTGTCAAAATAATACTTTATTGAGAATCATTCGTTGATAATTTTTTGTTAATTCATATTGATAGATGCATTATTTTTATGATAAAAATGTGAATTAGAATTAATAGGTAAAATATTGGTCATCAATGTTTGTTGTTGTTGGTTGAATAATTATTTTAACGAGGAAATTGCACTTTTGGTCGCATAAGAAATGAGGTCAAACACTTTTAATCCTACAATTTGCTTTTTTGATCCCAACCGATTTTATATAGCACATTTAGTTTCATACGATTCCAAATATTGCAATTTTAGTCGCAAAACTAACTAAAACTTAACCAGTTAATAATATTCTTACGGAACCAAAAGTGCATTTATCCAAAACTTAATTAAAAATAAAAGAAAATAATTATTTTAAAAATTTGAAAAATTGTCTAATAATTTTGAAAATTGTTTTTAAAGTATTTGCAATTTATTAAGAAGTTATAAAAATCCATAAAATTTTAAAATCTAAAAATTAAAACATAAAATACACGATAATTTGTTCAAAAAACAAAAAATATTCAAGTTATTTTAAAATCCCAAAATTACGAAAAACAAATATATGAAAATTGTAAAAAAAAAAAAAAAGAAAACTATACACTTTTTTATAAGCACTTGAATTTTAGTCAAAATATTTTAAAATTATAAAATAAAAAAGTCGAAATTATTTTCAAAAAATTGTTTTTTATAATACTAAACGATTTTATAAAAATCAATTTTTGGTTAAAAACTAAAACTTGTGTTAAAATCAAAATTATTTCAAATATTCAACATCCGGAAAATTGTTTAAAATACGAATTTTGTCTAAAAATCTGGAAAATGGATCAAAATGAATAATGTTGAAGACTTTTGAAAAAAATACCAAAAATCTGTTTTTTATAAAATCAAAAAAGGGTAAAAATTATAGAATATTTACAAAAATAAAATTATTTAAGAAAATTGGGATATTAAAATCAAATATTTTTAGTAAATTTCCATAATGTTTTAAAACAATTTTCAAAATTATAAAAAGGGTTTTTAGTTTCTTAAAACAAATTATCGATTTTTTTTTTAATTTTTAGATTTTTGAATAATTTTGGTTTTTTTCATAACTTTTTTAATAAATTGTTAGACAATGCTTTTGATTTTTCATTTTGTTTTCCAATTTTGGGATAAATTAATATATTTTTGGTCCCGTAAGAATATAATTAACGGCAATTAAGTTTTTCGTTAGTTGTAGGACTAAAATTGCAAACTTTTGATTCATATAGGACTAAATGTGTTAAATAAATCTGTTGGACCAAAAGAGCAAACATGACTGCATGAGACTAAAAGTGTTTGAAGCCCTCTTAGAAAGCATCCCCAAGAGTCTCTTTAAATTTAAAAATATGTTTTGTAATATAAAGAGCATTTTTAAATTAAAAGAGTGATATTTTTTGCATTTTCAAATACACTCTTTGTATTTGACTCTTTATTTCAAATTTATGTTAATTTTTAGAAACTACTAATCAAAAGGATCATTTAAAGTGCAAGAAATCAACAAGTTTGATATTGGAAGTAACTAATCATTTAAGCAATTAATTATAGAGAGTTGTATTGGCTCTCCAAATTTGAAGAGTGAAAACTCATTCATTAAATTTTAAAGTTAAAATCAAGAGTTTGTTGGAGATAATTTTTGGTGGTTCACTCTTCAAAATAAAGAGTGTTTCTCAATTAAAGAGCCTCTTGGAAATGCTCCTATGTGACAAATGTAAGTCCAAGAATTTACGATATAATGCAGGGGGTGAATAGATTATCTCCATCTTTTCGATTTCGCCCTCTTTTTGCAATCTAATGCTCAAAGACAATAATAAAGGTGCGGAATGTAAAACAACACACGTTGATTTAAAGAGGTTCAACCCACCTAGGGCCTAATCCTCTACCACCCCAAAGATATCAGGGATGGATTTCAAAAAGAAAAAGAATTTTATTAATTACCAAAATTAATACAAATTCAACTTACAACACCTTGAAGAAAGCATCACACTCTTCTTCAACACCACCTTTGAGATTACCACAATCTCTTCTTGAAGATTACCACAATCTCCAAGCGGCACTTGTGAAGATTACTACAATCTTCAACCTTGAAGAATACCAAATTCTTCAACACCTCAATAAGAAGATCACCACAATCTTCTTCACCTATCACCTAGATCATCCAAGTGTGTTCTTACCCAGAAGAACACTCACAAGGATATCTTGTGTTTGAATGATAACCAAAAATCAAGATTACAACTCAATAATGAATAATACAATTTGAGTCTAGGTGTAATCAAGAATAGCGCAGACCTCGAGGATGTGAAAGTGATAAACTAGGCAAAATTTACAACAAGAATAATAACAATGAAAGACCAAGTATTTGCTTGAAGTGTATCTTGTTGTGTTGTATCTCAATTGTTGTATAGGTTGTTCCAAAACTTCCTCTATTTATAGGAGATGATTGATCAAGCATAGGCTCTCTTGGGGATTGAAAATCTCTGAGTAAAAATACAATTAAAATCAAGAATATAGTTAGAAATCAATCCCACAATTTAAGGAAATGTGTCTGTGTCAAACGGTCATATTTTTCTTTACACAACGGATACAGATGACGGCCGCACAAAAATAAGAGAAATAAGAACACTTTTGAAAATTACAACAGTATGCACGGCCGACGAAGCCAACGGCCGACCCTGTCTCAACCGGTCCCCCTAATCAAAAATGAAGAGATTTTGTTCGTTTCAAAACCAAACATGCAGTATTCGGCCGTCGGCCATTTGGGCGGCCGTCGGCCGGACTCGGCCGACCGACGCCGACGATGCGATGCACGGCCGACCGCTTGTTTTTACTTCCGTCTCATTTTCTCGTTTCTAAAAACATCTTCAGTACGGGTTGCCCTATAGGCGATGACCTGGTCGACCACGAGGTAAATGTTGTCCAATTTTTGTCGAAAATAAAACTCAAGAAATACTCAAAATTTAGTAAAAACGTTTTAAACCAATCGGGAGTATTTAGACAACATTTAGAAATCTTGTTTTAGGAGTAAAAACCCATTGACATAAAATCATTAAAAGTGTTGTCCATTATTATCAAAAATAAACTTGAGGAAATACTCCGGAAAATATTAAAACCATTTTAAATCATTTTGGACAACCTTTAAAAACATTGTTTTGGTGACAAAATAAAATCATCAAAATTAAGATAAAAACATGTATCAAACAACAAAAAGTGCAATTTCCTCTTATTTTAACAATAGATGTTTATGTAACTATTTCATATTTTGACAATTTTAAATTATATTTTTGTAAATTTTATGTAGCCATTATTTTTTTTTTGTAAATGACCTCCTTTGTCAATTTGTATTTTTACTTTATTTTTTTATGATCACGAAGTTATGTTACTACTACTAGTTCATAAAAAAATCATTAATTATATTTTTCATAACATCCAACAAATTCCAATAAAATATATTAAAATCTACATAATTTTATGGTACAAAATTCCATTAGAATATGAGAGAATCCATAGTAGAATCCATGGAATTCTCTAAAAATTTATGAAATATACCATTAATTAAAAAATGCTTCAAATTCCATGTTGGTGACACCCTCCTTAAATTTATGAAATATACCATGAAATATAACTCAAAACTACACGAACTAATCCAGTAGACTTCTTATTCTTAATATAAATCTTTTGATTTTTTACAATCTAGATAAATTTATTAATTAGCTTTGTCCATGGTGACGCCTTAAATTGAAAATATTTTCCTATAATTGGAAATTAAATTAAATTAAATTCTCGAATTAGTTGCACAAAATAGGTTGGTGACTTCGTGCATATTTTTTTTAGAATCAAATGAGATCATTCATTTATCAAAAGAAACTTACAACTGATTATAACTACACGATCATAATTTATACAAGTCTAGAACAGAAAAAACTAAACCATAGATCTAGCTGATCCATAGAATCAGAACTTTATAATAGAGACGTTGGACAAAACACGTACCAAAAATGATCCCATTTTTATCATGTATTATCGGGTAATGACTTATCAGGTCTTCTGAATAAAATATCACTATATGACACATTTATTAACTAGAAAAAAACCAATTATTGAGGACAAATTTATTTAAGTTAAAAGAATAGAAAATTATGAAAATTATTTCCCTATCCTCCTCCATAGGAGGATGAGTATAAGTGTCAAACGGGCCAGCCGACCGGGCCAAGAGGGAAAATTGGGCGGATCGACCAAACAAAGATGATCGAGCCACAATTTTTAGAGCCCACCCAACCCATGGGAAATACACTAAAAATATGGCGTCGATCGGACCAAACCAGCTTTTTGGGGGTAGGGCTTTTGAGGCCTTGTTATTTTTGGGCATGGGATATTACAGTCTAGCCACAGTAAAAATCTTCTGGTGGTAGGGCTTGGCCAACGAGACCAGGTGGAATCGACACCTCCAGGATGAGGAAGAAAAAGGAGGAACAAGATGAATAATTTTTAAAAGTGATTTTTAATGATTCCGGTGCTGACATATCTAACTTTGTGCATATTTTCATACTAGCCCTTAATATGGCTATATATAAACATATCTTTTTCTTTATGACCAAGCAATTAAATTTATATGTTGTAAATCTAAATAGTATAGTTTTATTATACATTTTGTATAAACTATAAAACTAGAACCAAACAAACCTTAGGGTTTCGTCATTGCCTACGAAAGCAAGACCTGATATATCGGTCCGTGAAGTCGGCTCACCCACCATATTACCCACTATATAACCACACCTTTCACACCTCACAAATATCATCTCTAATCTCTATTCTCCCATCGATCTATCTTCCCTTCTATTGCCCATCAATATTCTCTGAGTTATCGATTCATCAAAAGCTCTCTTTCAAGGTAAATCATCTTACTGTTACTTGAATTCATCTCGATTGATCTAGTGTATGGTTTTCTTTTTTGTGTGTAATTGATTGGTTAAATCAATACTGCGATTTATTGGTCAATTTTTTCTGCGATCGCCGTCGTATCTGTTTAATCGGAGAGATCGGAGTTGGAAATACGCGATCTTGAATTGGATCTTGGTTTATGGTGCGCATACGAACCGGATTTTGATTCTTTATCAAGTATTTAGGGTTTCTTAGTTTGTTCGATTTGTTTGTCAGGTCGGATTTATCTTTCCGGGTTGATCGGATCAGAAAGTTAGAATTGAAATTGTTACGGTTTTTGCATTATATATCTGATTGTGCTAATTTGTTAGAGTGATTATGCATCGTCTTCTGAAATAAAAACTCGATCGTGTTTCCCGTGCTTATCGATTAACGATTATGGAAAATGAAGGTTCTTGTTTTCGTGTAGAATATGAGTTTTGGTTTTGTTTTCCCCTGATTTAAATAAATTGGTAGACACCGTATTTTCCTTTTGAATTTGAATTTTTTTCAATAGAAGGTGAAGACAAAAAGGTTCTTCAACTTTTATTTTCCTTATTATTGCCTTTCCTGCCCTGTTTTTTACCTTTATTTTGCCTTAAAATTACTGCTGTTTCCTGGCTTTGTTTTTAACTTTATATCATTAGAATTATTGCCTTTTCTGGTCGACTCTTTTTATTCTATTGAGTATTGCATACAAGTTGTAATTGCTGACATCCTTCTTCCATTTTATATAATTTAGATGCAGATCTTTGTTAAGACCCTAACTGGCAAGACCATAACCCTCGAGGTTGAGAGTTCTGACACCATTGACAATGTCAAAGCCAAAATCCAAGATAAGGAAGGTATCCCACCTGATCAGCAGAGACTAATCTTTGCTGGAAAACAACTCGAAGATGGCAGAACTCTTGCAGATTACAACATCCAAAAGGAGTCCACCCTTCATCTTGTGCTCCGCCTGCGTGGTGGCATGCAAATTTTCGTGAAAACCCTCACTGGAAAAACTATCACCTCGAGGTCGAAAGTTCAGATACCATTGATAATGTCAAGGCCAAGATCCAGGACAAGGAGGGTATCCCTCCAGATCAGCAGAGGTTGATATTTGCTGGTAAACAACTTGAGGATGGAAGAACCCTTGCTGATTACAATATTCAGAAGGAGTCTACCCTTCACTTGGTTTTGAGGCTTCGTGGTGGCATGCAAATCTTTGTTAAGACTCTCACCGGTAAAACCATCACCCTTGAGGTCGAAAGCTCGGACACCATTGACAACGTCAAGGCGAAGATCCAGGACAAGGAAGGCATCCCTCCAGATCAGCAACGATTGATTTTTGCCGGGAAGCAACTTGAGGATGGTCGAACCTTGCAGATTACAACATCCAAAAGGAGTCTACCCTTCACCTCGTCCTCAGGCTTCGTGGTGGGATGCAAATTTTGTAAAGACTCTTACTGGTAAAACCATCACCTTCGAAGGTCGAAAGCTCAGACACCATTGACAACGTCAAGCGAAGATCCAGGACAAGGAAGGTATCCCTCCAGACCAGCAACGATTGATTTTTGCCGGGAAGCAACTTGAGGATGGCCGAACCCTCGCGGATTACAAAATCCAAAAGGAGTCAACCCTTCACCTCGACCACAGGCTTCGTGGTGGGATGCAAATCTTTGTAAAGACCCTTACTGGTAAAACCATTACCTTGGAAGTCGAAAGCTCAGACACCATTGACAATGTCAAGGCAAAAATTCAGGACAAGGAGGGTATTCCACCAGACCAGCAGAGATTGATCTTTGCTGGCAAACAGCTTGAAGATGGAGGACTCTTGCTGATTACAATATTCAAAAGGAATCGACTCTCCATCTTGTCCTGCGATTGAGGGGTGGAATGCAAATTTTGTGAAAACGTTGACCGGAAAGACAATTACTTTAGAAGTCGAGAGCTCAGACACAATTGACAATGTCAAAGCTAAGATTCAGGATAAGGAGGGTATTCCCCCGGACCAGCAGCGTTTGATCTTTGCGGGTAAGCAGCTCGAAGATGGGAGGACTCTTGCTGATTACAATATTCAGAAAGAATCGACTCTCCATTTGGTGTTGCGTTTGAGGGTGGGATGCAAATTTTTGTGAAGACTTTGACTGGTAAGACGATAACGTTGGAGGTGGAGAGTTCTGATACGATTGATAATGTGAAGGCGAAAATTCAGGATAAGGAAGGGATCCCTCCGGATCAGCAGAGGCTCATCTTTGCCGGGAAGCAGCTCGAAGATGGGAGGACTCTTGCGGATTATAATATCCAGAAGGAATCTACACTTCACCTTGTGCTTCGTCTCCGTGGTGGTTGTTTCTGAGGGTAGAATGCTGTTTTCTGTGTCAAGAATATTGTGTGCTTTTTAATGTTTGGCTGTGTGTGTGCTGTGTTTCTGTTTTTGATACTACTGCCTTTGTTTGGAAAACTTAGTGTTTGAATGTTCTAAGTGCGCGCTACTTTATAAAATAAAGTGCTTGTTATGAAAGCGCTTATTGAACTGTCATGTTAGTTGATATGAAAGCGTAACTCTTCTTTTACTGCACAAATTTAGAGTTATTATGAATTCATCCGTGTGTATTCTGTAATGCTTAAGTTCATTTTAATTGGACTTGGTGCTCTCAACTTTAACACCAAGTTGGTAGTTTTACCATTTGAGATCCTCTATTCAGTGTAGTGTTTCATCATAAGCGCCAGCCAACTGTGTAAATCACATGAGCATATGCTATAGTTAATTGTGTAAATGTCATGTCTACAAATATGATGTCAATATACATATGTGGTGTGTATTGATATTTTTAAAATCGAAGATGAAACATTAAATGGATTGGAGAATTTCAGTTGTAGCTTTACAAACAGCTGTCAAATTGATCCCTATTATTAGAAGTAAACTGGCTTCTATGCAATGGTGCAATTCATAGTGCAATATTCATGTTCGATATCTTGAACATGAATTCTCTTTTACCATTGTGAAGATAATTTGTATTTCATATTCTTGATGTTTGTTTAATATGTTGAGCATGTTCAACAAACAAGACGAGATGAACTTGAGCAAATTCGTTGTGGCTACTAGAGAGGATTGTTCATGTTTGATCTGATATTGTTGGTTCCACCAAGAAACATGAACACATGGTTTTATCAATCCTCTATGCATTTTTATGTCCTCTGAGTTGCTGAAGCAGTGGGAGATTTCTGTTTTCGAACTCGTATTTTAGCTTGCTTCAAAATTCTTTTGTTATATTAAATGAGCACAAGAATGCTGAAGCATGTATGCGCTTCTTTCTGGGTTTTCTGCAGAAATGGTTTATTTGTGGGATTTTTACCTCCATTGATGAAAGAAAAAAACGAGTGATGATAAAAGTGATATTTCTTAACAATGGCGTTGTGGTGCGTGGAGTAGTATTAAAAAGCAATTATAATTGGAACTTTAATTGTTGAACTTTCAAACACAAGTAATTGGTGCAGTTTTACACTTGTGATTTAGGTAAATTAGTGGAGATGTTGTACCTGTGTAAACTGTAAGGTTCACACAAGTTTCATTGCTGCCGAAGATCGATGGTGAAATGGGCCGGCATGGATTGCAGCGGATGGTATTTTACCGGGTTTATTTCTTCATTCTAGCAGTGAATTAGGATGGATTAAGAAAGATTGTTTTGATTTCTTATAATAGCAAAAATAAAATAAAAATTAAGTGCTTGACGAGTTGATGTAAATGCAATGTATTATAATGATCTTCTTGGGTCCGATACCTGTTTGTATCTGTGTACATTTTGGGTGATAATTTGCATACTAATATATATTAGATGTCTTGGAATATATATATTTTTTTTGGTTATATGCTATGAAGCACCGATACGGATACGGGATACGGATACTATACGATACAGGTACGAGAATATGACATATTGAAATTTTAAGGATATGAGTACGGTATTTATACATATAGAATTATATATTTTTATATTATTGAAAATACATACCTACTAAGTACAATTAAAAAAACTGTTTCAAATATAAAAACTAAATTTTCATAGGTACTCAAATTTGAAATGTGATAACTCACGTAGACACACAAAGAAATACTGAAAAAATGAACATTAGAATAAATTCTATCTATTTCTATGGGTAGATGTATTCAATGAAAGATCCATGAAGATCGGGACAAAGACAAGATCTTATCTAAACGATCCGATATGAAAGACGACATTTTCAGAGAAGTATCCGTACTTCCTAGGTTATATGTTTTTTTTGGTGACTAGTATACAGAAGTGTCAAAATGGGCTCCACCTAGTGAAAGACTAGGCTACAATTTTGAAGATCCAAACAGATTGGGCAAATTTGGCCCAACCCGACAAAATTTCAACCGGGTCTCATATTTTTTTTCTCCAGCCATTTGACAGCTCTAGGCTTTAGCCATGATATACTTGAAAAGCATGCAAATATGTCCTCTTTTCTAATGGCTGTAAATCTCAAAGCGTTATTAATCTCATAAACCAAATTCAAAAATGTTCCAAATTTGATGAAAACGCCAAACTTAACCCTATCCGATTCAATTATAAACTCCACCAATATTTGACCAACCTAATACTATATATATTATTTGTGCTATAATAAATTATAACGTAATTAAGAAAAGGAGCCACCCACTTGCATAATTGTTGGTCCCTCCACTGAAAACAATGAATCTGATATTTTGGTAGTGTTTGCCAAGATTCCAATAGGAACTATTGCATTAACATAACTTTTAGCCACAAGTTTTTGTGAGTAGATATGTTGGTCAGAAAACCACATATTTCCTATTGACAATGATAGAATTAATTGATTGTATAGAAAATGTTTCAATTGGTGCAAGGACAAAGTCAATTGAATTTGTATGCGAGACAAACCGATAAAGGCAAAGGATGAACCTTGAGGGCCTCCATTGAGATTTGTATGCACGACAAATCAACAACTGTAGTACTTAGAGCAATTATGTATTCATTTTAAGTTGCTAATTAAAAAAAAAAATCAATACTTCAATTTAGGGGAAAAAATATTTATCTAAACCCGGGATATTATATTGGTAAAATTATATACACTTCAAGAAAATTTAGTTTCCGATCGAAATAATTTCTTCTCTAAATTTTACAATTACTTACAAAATAAAAAAATATTATTTTTTCACAAATTATATCGACAGAACACCGATATTTTTTAAATTACCAACATAAATACTGTAGATATCTACCAAATATTTTAGATTTTGTTAGTAAATATTTATCTACAATAATTTTATCTAAAATGAGTTTATCTACAATTTACAGTTATCTTAATACTTACATTTATATTTTTATGTAGGTAAACTACTTTTTTTTTTTTTTGGTAGTGATAGTCTACTAGTCTAGTACTAAACAAATAGTATGAGAAGATTTCTTGGAATCAATGATCTTCTACAAGCGCAAAATTTCATATCATGATTTTAATTTCGTTTTTATAATTGTTTCTCGATTGCATGACTTAGAATTAATTTCTTATAGTTGCTGAACTTCTAATTAATCACCGAATATTCCAATTTGAAGCTTGAGTTTAATTGAAAGAATTAGCATCATGGTTCCGTAGCTATTTCCTGCTTATATTATATTCCTATCTTGATTATTGATGTTGCTTCAGTTATATAAATAAATCTTTGGGTATCATTAATTAAGTCGCTTATGCGTTAATCATTAGTTATCGTGTGAATACTATGAATATATTAGGCTTATTAAGTCACTTAACAAAGATAAATGCTACTCAACATATAGTAATATCGAGGCATTGCAAAATTCAATTTATGCATAATGATTTATAGTTATGATAGATAAATCCCCTCTCTTAATTTGGAGCATTAGAGGGGATGATATGGGGATTGATATGTAGAATTAGAAGGGATGGGTTTGGATGAGAATAGATTGAATTTAGGGATTTGGATGAGAAATTAACAATTGAATTTAGAAATTGATGTTGCTAGGGCTGATCACTTCAAGTCAGAGTTTTTGAATAAGTCCAAGTCTTTTTCTTCGAGAGCTGGAAATCTTCTATTGGGAACTTGCATGCACACACGCAAACATTATACGGGCCCCAGGATTGTCCCAGGGAGGCCCATTCGATGTTCAAGTCAACACGGTGATCGAGAGAGAATATAATACAATAACTAAATACTGAATAATGATTAAGTGAGATTAACATAGATTAACTTACAAATGAAGAGGATGGGTTTTATATACCCGAGTAATGAGTCTTGTGAGTAGGTGTAGGATAAAGTGGCATGTGGGCCAATCCCGACTCCTTTGAGTCTGGGTTATTCCATATGTAACTCATTGATTATGGACAATTAACAATATTATTCCAATATATAAACTGATTTATATATTAAATATTAAATGATATTTTTGCCCCCCAAGGATTTGGAAATTGGGATAGGTTTAAAGCCCTTGATTGAATTGATATACATTAATATTCAGTTTATTTGATTATATACAAATTGAATTAAATGTTAGTACTTGAATCTAAATTTGAAATCATTGAGCGAGAACATGCGTGATCATGAATGCATCTTAGATTTGAGTATATCTAAATCATATAAAAAAATATACTGAAATGTGAAATTATGTATAATAAATAAAGGTTCAAAGAACCAAACAATTTGATAATTCATTAACCTCTATATAGTTTAATTAAACATCACACTAATTACTAGTTGACTAATATAGTAATTACATATATTATGCTTGTTACATAGAAAAAAATTGCATTTGAGTTGGAGTACTTGTTTGTCTTCAAACTAACGCAATGACCAAATTGAAAAACCCATGCAAAGTCACCCGCTTACGTCTACGAGAGTTTATATATGTTCTTTACTCATAAAGAAATTTCCAATACAAAAAAATACATCCATTGAGTTTTAAGACCAAACCCAAGAAAATAAGACTCGTAAAACCACTGTGCTAACTATCAAAAAACATTTTCCCAACCATATGTATTGCCCAAGAGAGAAAAAAAAAATATATTCTGAATATTTTCCAGTACTTAACACAATTTGACTGATACAAGTTGATCACCTCAAATGCCTACAATCTATTTTTCTCTCTTGCTTTTGTCTCTCGGTTGGATATAATTCATCTCAGCCTTCACCACCTATTCACAGGATGAAGAAGATGGCAAAAAAAAAAAAAACAAGATGCATACCTCATTAAATGGTCACACTTAGTGTAACGACCCGAATTTTTATGCCTTAATAAGAACGTTATTAATTATGTTATTAGTTTATTTCACGGAATAATAATAGAGAATTAGAAATTTATTAATGATTTTACGAGATAGTCAATTTGTTAAATTACGGATAATAAGAGAGTATTTTTAATTGGACAGTTAATTTATATTATTTGAGCCTTATAATGAATAATTGGACTTTCAATTAGTATAGAGTATTAAACTAGACCCACATTATTAGTAAGTTGATTATAGGCCCATGTATCCTAAACCTAGCCCAATTGAGATTAGGTTAAAATACAGATATAAGATACGTAAACACAGAGAGAAGACATAATACATATAATACATGATAGAAGACAGAGAGAATAAAGAGAACGGTTTAGAGAAAGTAAAGAACGATCAGGAAAGAAGGAAAAAAAGTGAAAAAGAAGAAAGAAAAGTGATTTCCCAACGCGGTTGATTCGAAAGAGGATTTTACTATCCATAAATTGAATAAACAAGTAATCTCCTTAGTTCTCATGTAGATTTAGGTTTGGATTATTGTTATGCACGTGATTCATTACGCTGATCTCAATGTTTGTCCCTTTACCATATTTGACTATGTTATGTATGTGATTCTCATAATACTAATCTCAAGGTTTGTTGCCTTATCCTCTTTGACTATAAGGCTTGTCGTCTTAAATGTTATAAAATTTCATGTATTGGGCTTGCCGCCAACTATTTTGGATTATTTGAATGAATGGTTTTTCCCTTACCAATTGAATGTAGGGTTTACCCTAAATAGTTTTGTATCATTAAATGTAGGGCTTTCCTTTAATTATTTGAATGTATGGCTTTTCCCTAAAGAGGTTTGAGTATTGAATATAGAGTTTTCCCTTAATTAAATGAATGTAGGGTATCCCCTAACTAAGTGAACGCATAACTTTTCCCCAAGTATATCTAGAGTTCACTAATTAATTGAACATAAAGTTTCCTTGATTATATTAACATATGGTCTATCCCTGATTAATTGAATGTAGGATTTGTAATGATTAGTTGAACATATGGTTCATCCCTAATTAACTAAATATACTTTCCCCTTAACTAATTGAATATAAGGTTTTCACTAATTAGTTAAACATGGAGTTTAATCCTAATTCATTGAAAGCAAAATATTCAATAATTAGTGGGACATAGGGTTTATATCTAATTAATTGAATGTAGGGTTATTGTTAATTGATTGAACGTAGGATTTTCCCTAAATCGGTTGAATGCATGGTTTGTTCTCAAATTATCTCGGCTAATGTGATTTAATTATTATGATATGCGATTATGTTTATTCTCGTATTTAATGATATGTTTCACCACATAGGTTCATGGATCATTGTTAATGTATGTTCAAGCATTTCACGAGCATTCCAAACATTAAGTAAAGTCAAGTATTAAATATAGAATTAATAATGTTTTTCAAGAAATGGGTGCACATTGTTCTATGATGCTGGAGTGAGTGGAAAATAGGCGTGGGGGACCGGTGTCCGACCATGTGCCGCTTGCGGCTAATGTGAATGTTCAAGGAAAAGGGTCTTCGGGCAAAACAAATGGAAATGGGTCTTCGGAAAAAATATTCACGGGTTCCAAATAACAAGGGCCACTGCGACCCAGATTAGAACAATGTGTTACCAAGTGAGCTCGCTTCCTAAGAACGTTTTACGAAAAGAAAGACAATATTTTAAGTATGAATGTGAAAGATTTTTAAGTAAATTACTCTTTTTAAGTTATAAAAGTTAAATATATTGCATTAGACATGCATTCATGCATGAGGTTACTTGTTGAGCTCCTTTAATTAGCTCATTCCACAAATGTTGAATATTTTTCAGATGAGAATGTTTGAGAGGAAGGAGATGGCATAGAGCAGTGACTCGGGGAACCAATGTCAATGGAATTTTTATTATTTTCAAAGTTTGACTTTTTATTCCGTTAAACGTTGAATGTCATTTTATTTTCAGCATGAAAGTTTTGGACTAGTAATTATTAGTATTTATTCCGCTTCAAAGTTTTGAACGAAGTAAGATTTTTTATTATTCCGTATTTTTATCTTCATCGTATTTTTCTTAATTATTATTAATATTCAAGTGAGCTAGAAAGGCGCTACATTTAGTGGTATCGAGCAGGTTTTTTAAAATCGGATTCGTAGACTTTGAAACAATTTAATTTATGACAAGTTTAAAGTCAACTAGTCTTGGGTTCTTAGTCGCGCTTCGAGCATCTCCTTCCGCAATATGGTAAGTTTCCCATTCAATATGATTATGGTCCTATCATTTTGTGTTTATGCTCTAGCTTTAAAACTACAAATGTGAATGTGCTTGAGATGATATTGATTATTTGATACATCCATAATATGTTTCGTGCCTTGTTACTGATTTAATTGTGTGTTTAAATGTTCCTTTAATACTTTTGTTCTATCGAATATAAAAGTTGTTTTCACGCTTTAGCATATTACGTTTCTTACATTTGACAAGTTTCGAGGACGAATCTTTTTAAAAGGTAGGGAGAATGTAACGACCCGGATTTTTATGGCTTAATAAGAACGTTATTAATTATGTTATTAGTTTATTTCATGGAATAATAATGGAGAATTAGAAATTTATTAATAATTTTACGAGATAGTAATTTGTTAAAATTAATTGAATGTTTGATTTTCTTAAATTAGTTGAACATGGGTTTATCCTCATTAATTGAACGTAAAGTTTTCTCCTAACTAATTGAACTAATTGAATATATGGCTTTCCCTCAACTAACTGAATGTAGGGCTTTCCCCTAAATTGTTGTGAATTATTGAATATAAGGTTTCTCCCGAATTAACTGAACATAGACATTTCCTTAAATAACTGTGAGTCATTGAATGCAAAGGCTCACTAATTAATTGAATGTAATGTTTTTCCTTAAGGGTTGCCACCCCTCTTTATACTTAGATATATCTCTAATTGACGATTGATATTTATTTAATCTAATTGCTACAATTCTTTTAATAGAATCATCTCAACAAAAGATACACTTCAATAGAATTTTCTACTAGCTAGATTAATTGATATTTTAGATATCTTCCTAAGACATTTCTCAAGTTACTTCCTAGAATATAGGTTATATGAGCTTTTGTATAATTTAGGTCAGACATAAATTTACTTTCTACGTGATTATTTGATCTAATGTGATTTAATTATTATGTCATGCGTTTATGTTTTATTCTCGTATTTAATAAAAAGTTGCATCACTCCATGTTAACGTATGTTCATAGCATTTCAGGAGCATCTCATATTAAGTAAAGTCAAGTATAAATAATATTGTTTCAAAGAAATGGGTGCGCATTATTTTATGATGTGGTTCAAAGGGATTAAACACTGTCACTTTGTACATAAAAAAATGATGTGCTTCAAAGGGGTTAAGCACAACTTTGAACAATGTAGACTTTACGGAGATAAATTTTGTACATTACTGAGGAGGAGGGAAAAAAATCTCCAAAAATTGTTTGGAAAATGAGAAAGTGACCAATGCGACGTCACGTGGAGACACATTTCAAATGAAAATGAAAACAATCTCAAATATCAAATGAAAGTGAAATACTTACAGTAAGGAAATTAATTAATATCTCAAATATTGTGAAAAGGTTGGAGGGTGAAATGAATAAATTGGTGTCTTTAGAGCCATTTCACCAATTAGTCATTTCAAGCCATTTCAACAATTATTCTTGGCAGGCCATTTCACCAATTAGCCTTGGCAATCATTCTTGGCGGAAGATCAAAATGACAATCTGACAATCTCAAATTTAATAAATTCGTGTATATTACTGAGGAGGAGGAAAAACAATCTCCAAACAATGTGACTCACATGGAGACACATTTCAACTGAAAATGAAAGCTAATAGTCCTTCTTTTTTGAATGATCATTATTACAACAAACACTATATTTATCACGTGAAGACACATTTCAACTGAAAATGAAAGCAATCTCAAATCTCAAATGAAAGTGAAATACGTACAGTAAGGAAATTAATTCATTTCTCGAATATTGTGAAAAGGTTGGAGGGTGAAATAGATAAATTGGAGTCCTTAGAACTCTCTTCCGATCTCAAGCCATTTCAACAATTAATCTTGGCAGGTCATTTCACCAGTTATCCTTGGCAATTATTTTTGGCAGAAGATCGAAATGGCAATCTCAAATTTCATATATCGTAAATCGTTACTAGGTAAATGCTCTAGTTGGTTTTCTAGAAAATTGTCTAAGGCTAGGATGTTCCAACTAAATTTGATGGTTGATGTCGAATCTCTTAAACATATTGTACATGATGTTCGGGTAACTTTTTTTTCTAAGTACCAATCTTTCTTTTGTTTTTTCATAAAAGAATTTAATTTACTTATTTTTTTGCAAGGTATTTTGATCATTTTCTTTTATTTCTACTTGTACGGGTGATGGAAGTGGTGGTTTTTCATCTCGTGGTGGACACACGCCATCCGAGTGTTGCGGTGGTGACCAATTCTAATGTTTTATATGCAAAGAAATATTTGCGTGTGGTTATCAATTATCCATTCACCGACTTTGTAGAGATAAATTCGTGTATATTCGAGGAAGAGGAAAAAATCTTGAAAATTGTTTGGAAAAAGGAAAGTGACCAATGCGGCGTCACGTGGAGACACATTTCCAATTGAAATGAAAGAAACCTTAAAATGAAAGTGAAATATGTACATAAAGGAAATTAATTCCTTTCTCGAATATTGTGAAAAGGTTGGAGGGTGAAATGGATAAATTGGAGTTCTTAGAACTCTCCTCCGATCTCAAGCTATTTCAACAATTATTCTTGACAGGCCATTTCACCAATTATTCTTGGCGAAAGATCGAAATGACAATCTCAAATTTCATAAATTCGTGCATATTCGAGGAGGAGGAAAAACAATCTTCGAACAATGCGACGTAAAGTGGTGACACATTTCAACCGAAAATGAAATTTAATAGTCCTTCTCTTTTGACCTATCATCATTACAAAAAATACTACATTTATCACGTGAAAACACATTTCAACTGAAAATCAAAGCAATCTCAAATGAAAGTAAAATACGTATAGTAAGGAAAATAATTCCTTTCTCGCAATGGTTTTGTTGAATGCATTTTAGGTTGCTCATTAATCGATTCATTCACGATTCTTGTTGTCATTAAATGGTGCAGGAAAATTCTGATTCTGGACATGTATTCAGGAAGTGGAATTAATCTTTTAAGCAATTGGTCATTCTAATTGTGGAACCTGTAGCTTTTGATTTATTGAGAATACTCTCTTTGTGACACCATTCTCTGTTGTGTGTCCTATTGGATAAATATTATCACCATGATTTTCATATCCTTGTTTTTTGTTTCTCATTCTTTATTATTTGCCCCATCCCTTCCATTTTTGCTTGTGAATGCATTGTCCTAAAAAATAATATAGACGGAATGTTTGGCCATTTTCTTTTACTGGCATCGATCATTAGTAATATATTATTTAGGGTTGGGATGTGGACTTTGGTCTAAGAAGAAGAAAAAAAGAAAATATAATCTGAAAATAGATGATATAACTTGGGCTTGTTTTGAAAAAAAAATGCTGAAAATAGCTAAGGTTTGGGGAATGTCATTGGGCTATGAATTTGTAAAAATGAAATAGACTAAACAACAAGAAACAATTACTTTTTTTTAAAGCCAAAATAAATTAGAGTCTATATAACTAATAAATAATAGTATCATAAAAAAAATATGATAGATAATTAATTATCTAGTAATATGATAGTAAAAGTCTATTTCGAATTCAATAAATAAGTCTCAATAGTAATTTTAAAGTCAAATTATTGATAATTATCCTAACTCCATAATTATTATTAAATTAAATGACTGAAATTATTAAAAACATAATATAATAATTATCTCAAATAAAATTCTAGGCTTATTGAATATGCGGTATCACAGTATTCATCATAGCATTCATGATATATAAGCTAGCTTTTAACAATCTTAGTTAATATTGAAGGCGTATAAAAAATATTAATCTGTGTTTTAGACTAAGAAATCTTTTGTTGCTCAAATAGTGTCAACCTTATCAGTCGTCGTACTCTTTCCAAACGTCGTCGGTAGCAAGAGTTACATACTCCGACCACGGTGATAGAACAGTAACAATGGATGATGCTCATCGTCAACTGCGTCTGGATGAGACACTTGATGTGGGTGGTAAAAAGCCGATGTCCCAATGAATTTGTGCCACCCAAATTATCTTCCTTGTAATTTTATTGAAACGCCCACACGAAGATTTCATCACTATTTTAAAGA
The DNA here is from genome assembly GCA_016081115.2 of Rehmannia glutinosa. Taxonomy (NCBI): domain Eukaryota; kingdom Viridiplantae; phylum Streptophyta; class Magnoliopsida; order Lamiales; family Orobanchaceae; genus Rehmannia; species Rehmannia glutinosa. The sequence continues at coordinate 41,883 of JABTTQ020002044.1, forward strand.
TTCGCTTGCCACTTATCTTAACAACCTTAATACACATAGCAATATCCTCCCAACTAAGGAGTACTTCACCAAGTCCGAAGATGATGTGTATGTTTGTGTTTCGGAGAAGTACAAGGAGATTTTTAGAGGAATGATAAGTTTCATAATTTATCGAAGCATTTTTCATTAGGATTGAGTGGTGGTTCCTTGAACGCTGATTACCATTTTGTGTGTTTAAATGTTTCTTTAATACTTTTGCTCTATCGAATATAAAAGTTGTTTTCACGCTTTAGCATATTACGTTTTTTACATTTGACAAGTTTCGAGGACGAATCTTTTTAAAAGGTGGGGAGAATGTAACGACCCAGATTTTTGTGGCTTAATAAGAACGTTATTAATTATGTTATTAGTTTATTTCATAGAATAATAATGGAGAATTGGAAATTTATTAATAATTTTACGAGATAGTAATTTGTTAAAATTAATTGAATGTTTGATTTTCTTAAATTAGTTGAACATGGGTTTATCCTCATTAATTGAACGTAAAATTTTCTCCTAACTAATTGAACTAATTGAATATATGACTTTCCCTCAACTAACTGAATGTAGGGCTTTCCCCTAAATTGTTGTGAATTATTGAATATAAGGTTTCTCCCGAATTAATCAACATAGACATTTCCTTAAATAACTGTGAGTCATTGAATGCAAAGGCTCACTAATTAATTGAATGTAATGTTTTTCCTTAAGGGTTGCCACCCCTCTTTATACTTAGATATATCTCTAATTGACGATTGATATTTATTTAATCTAATTGCTACAATTCTTTTAATAGAATCATCTCAACAAAAGATACACTTCAATAGAATTTTCTACTAGCTAGATTAATTGATATTTTAGATATCTTCCTAAGACATTCCTCAAGTTACTTCCTAGAATATAGATTATATGAGCTTTTGTATAATTTAGGTCAGACAGAAATTTACTCTCTACGTGATTATTTGATCTAATGTGATTTAATTATTATGTTATGCGTTTATATTTTATTCTCGTATTTAATGAAAAGTTGCATCACTCCATGTTAATGTATGTTCATAGCATTTCACGAGCATCTCATATTAAGTAAAGTCAAGTATAAATAATATTTTTCAAAGAAATGGGTGCACATTATTCTATGATGTGGTTCAAAGGGATTAAGCAGTGTCACTTTGTACATAAAAAAATGATGTGCTTCAAAGGGATTAAGCACAACTTTGAACAATGTAGACTTTACGGAGATAAATTTTGTACATTACTAAGGAGGAGGGAAAAAAATCTCCAAAAATTGTTTGGAAAATGAGAAAGTGACCAATGCGACGTCACGTGGAGACACATTTCAAATGAAAATGAAAACAATCTCAAATATCAAATGAAAGTGAAATACGTACAGTAAGGAAATTAATTCATATCTCAAATATTGTGAAAAGGTTGGAGGGTGAGATGAATAAATTGGTGTCTTTAGAGCCATTTCACCAATTAGCCATTTCAAGCCATTTCACCAATTAAAGCCATTTCACCAATTAGCCATTTCACCAATTAAAGCCATTTCACCAATTAGCCATTTCAACAATTATTCTTGGCAGACCATTTCACCAATTAGCCTTGGCAATCATTCTTGGCGGAAGATCAAAATGACAATATGACAATCTCAAATTTAATAAATTCGTGTATATTACTGAGGAGGAGGAAAAACAATCTCCAAACAATGTGACGTCACGTGGAGACACATTTCAACTGAAAATGAAAGCTAATAGTCCTTCTTTTTTGAACGGTCATTATTACAACAAACACTATATTTATCACGTGAAGACACATTTCAACTGAAAATGAAAGCAATCTCAAATCTCAAATGAAAGTGAAATACGTACAATAAGGAAATTAATTCATTTCTCGAATATTGTGAAAAGGTTGGAGGGTGAAATAGATAAATTGGAGTCCTTAGAACTCTCTTCCGATCTCAAGCCATTTCAACAATTATTCTTGGCAGGTCATTTCACCAGTTATCCTCGACAATTATTTTTGGCGTATTGATTTCCAAAAATCCAAGGACGATGAAGAGACACTTAGAAGGCGCGATTTTTCTATGATTGCTAAACTGATGCGCAATTTGCTTGGTAATGTCGAGTTACCTTATGATATGCAACGACTTCTCGACTTCTTGGAGAAATACTACGAGTATGAAAGGTATATAATGTCATTTTTATATTTTATTCATTTCCATATTTGTTGTGTTATTCTTATTTTTGTATACAATTTGTTTCTTAAATTTTCAGCGATGGGTAAATCATTACTTCTGCGAAGTTATATCAGAATCATTTTGCCCTTCTTCCGCATGACAAACGCGTCAAATTTGTGATGAATTTAAGAAACCGGCTTGACCATTTGTCGTATGGATATCTTTGCTTTTATAATACCCTTTGTTAGAAGAATTGGGAATGCTCGAGGTTGGTCCGAAAAGGCTTGAACTAGATGCTAGTCCGAAACCATATGGACTTGTTCTCCAAAGCATACACAATGATAATGATTTTAAGGTGAAAAAGAAGGATAAGGGATCTATTCGAGTTGCTGATTTTCTTATAGAGAAATACCATGATGCCGACAATGAAGACGATTTCAATGTCAATAAAGGTTTACTAACCTTTTGTCGCAATCTTGCGACCCACCTGCCCCAGTCACGCAAGGTATACTCAATTATTTTATTGTACACTCAGAACACAACATTATATAGTATTATTGTATTTGAGTTCACTTTTTTTTGTGTGTGCACAGAATTGCAAAAAGACTTTCTCGAATGGTGTCAAGGACGAGGATATTGATCTTATCATATCCCAAAAATTTATTGAGGAGTTGATGACAACCTAAGAACAGTTGCACAAACAGGAAATTTTAGATTACTTTATGACTTAAGTTCTCCAAAACGTACTTTGTGATGTTTACTTGCTGGGATAATTTCACTTTTGGTACCCAAAATTTATCACCTTTTTGCTTTTAATACCCATTGTTTTAACTTAGTCAGTTGTAATACCTAACGTTTTTTGTTTTGATCAATTCCACTACAAGTCGTTAGTATGCTGTTAAAAACAAATAATTCACCTCTTATAGCAGATGGAAAGAAGGTTGACCCTAATTAGTCGGTCAACTCAGTGGATTTTGCCTAAATTCTCCAAGTTATTCCCCCTTAATATTCATTCAAACCTTAATTCATCAAATTTTCTCCAGATTTTTGATCATTTTGTGTTGCTTGCCAAGTGGTTCCCCATTTCAAATTTTAATAACCTCCCAATAGCCTCTTTCACCTTTTTCATCAGGAAATAACGACTGGTTTGAATTGTGACATTTTTAGTTTTGCAGTGTTATTCGAATAATTGAATAGTATCTTGAATTTTTATTTTATTATTATTATTTTTTTGGTGCAAAATTTAACTTCAAACCTTGGATCACCAAACAAACCCCTAAGGCAATGGTGCATGAAAAAAAGTAAATTATCCAACATGGTCACATAATCAAGCCTTAGTTGCACGCACAAATATTGTCTTCTTTTATGCCTTAAAAAAAGACTCAGGGAGGGGTACACACAACTTCTCTTAATTTGAATAAAGCCAAAAAATGCAATTATTGAAAATGCCTAATGAGGAAATTGATATCTTCCTTGTAAATCATACATAAAACAAAGAACATTGAGCTAACAACATTTCAAGGCTACTTTGCATGTTTATAGGCCGAATGAACATAACGCATGAAACAGAGATTTCAATAGAGCACTAACAAAATTCTAAGAGGCACAAAAATGATTTCTTCCTTCTATAGCTCGGGCCCTGTAAACAACTTGATACCGCATTTGAAGCAAGAACCATGAAGATGAACGATGTTACCCCTTTAGTTTGATTCATAGACATGCGATCTTTTTTGATCTGCAAGGGTATGACACATAATGGATAGAAATAACCGGATCAGTGAATATGAAAAAAAATATATACTTTTATATAGTGATTTAGGTTTTTTCTCGTACACAATAAGGAAATTGATTCCTTTCTCGAATATTGTAAAAAGGTTGGAAGGTGAAATGAATAAATTGGAGTCCTTAGAAATCTACTCCGATCTTAAACTATTTTAACAATTAATCTTGGCAGACCATTTTACCAATTATTCTTGGCAATTATTTTTGGCAGAAGATCGAAATGGCAATCTCAAATTTCATAAATTCGTGTATATTACTTAGGAGGAGGAAAAACAATCTCCAAACAATGCGACGTCACGTGGAGACACATTTCAACTGAAAATCAAAGCAATCTCAAATCTCAAATGAAAGTGAAATACGTACAGTAAGGAAATTAAACCCTTTCTCGAATATTGTGAAAAGGTTGGAGGGTGAAATGCATAAATTGGAGTCCTTAGAACTCTCATCCAATCTCAAGCCATTTCAACAATTATTTTTGGCAGGTCATTTCACCAATTATCCTTGGCAATTATTTTTGGCGGAAGATCGAATGGGGCAATCTCAAATTTCACAAATTCGTGTATGTTACTGAGGAGGAAAAACAATCTTCAGACAATGTGACGTCAGGTGGAGACACATTTCAACTGAAAATGAAAGCTAATAGTCATTCTCTTTTGACCGATCGTTATTACAACAAACACTACATTTATCACGTGGAGACACATTTTAACTAAAAATGAAAGCAACTTCAAATCTCAAATGAAAGTGAATACGTACAGTAAGGAAATTAATTCATTTCTCGAATATTGTGAAAAAGTTGGAGGATGAAATAGATAAATTGGAGTCTATAGAACTCTGCTCCGATCTCAAGCCATTTCAACAATTATTCTTGGCAGGCCATTTCACCAACTATCCTTGGCAATTATTCTTGGCGGAAGATCGAAATAACAATCTCAAATTTCATATCTCGTAAATCGTTGCTAGGGAAATGCTCTAATTGGATTTCTAGAAAATTGTCTAGGCAAGGATGTTCCAACCAGATTTCAGTGGCTACTGCCAGATCTCTTAAACATGTTGTATATGATGTTTAGGTAACTTTTTTTTTCTTCTAAGTATCAATATTTTTTTTATAAAAAAATTTAATTTGCTTAATTTTTTGCAATGTATTTTCATCTTCAGCTTTTGTTTCTACTTTTACGGGTGATGGGGGTGGTGGTTCCTCATCTTGTGGTGGACACTGTGGCCATCCTGGTGGTGTCGGTGGTGACCAATTCTAATATTGTATATGTAAAGAAATATTTATATGTGACTATCAATTGTCTATTCACTATCACTTTATACATAAAAAATGATGTGCTTCAAAGGGATTAAGCACGCAACTTTGAACAATGTATATTTTGTGGAGATAAATTCAAGTATATTATTGAGGATGGGGCTAATATCCTTCTCTTTTGACCGATCATTATTACAACAAACACTACATAGGATATTATGAAAAAAAATCATGTTTTAAGAAAGAGTGAAAGACACGTAAGAATGTGATTGATTCACATGGAGTTAGGACATTTCTTATTCAATATTCGCAGATGACTGAAGGCCAATGGTTTATGGTATTCTAGTTCACAGGTGATAGTATTTTATGGTGGAGATAAAGATTGTTAAGTGTGTCCACTACATGCGAAGAAAAATTGTCAATGGAGGTATCATCCAAGTATAGCTATTTAATGAGGTGCATTTATGCATCCTAATCCTTAAAGGCCTACGACTCAGGTGCATTAATTCTGATAGTTGCATATTACCCACCACCTCTGTCTATTTAATTATAAATTTTTTTTCTATCCTTTATTTGGTTATCTTTTCAGCAATATATTGGCCTTCATATAAACAATTTAGGCGACTAAAAAGTAAGTTAATGTCGAAGCAAATCTCAAATGAAAGTGAAAGCAATCTCAAATTTCAAATGAAGTGAAATACGTACAGTAAGGAAATTAATTCCTTTCTCGAATATTGTGAAAAGGTTGGAGGGTGAAATGGATAGATTGGAGTCCTTAGAACTTTCCTCTGATCTCAAGCCATTTCAACAATTATTCTTGGCAGGCCATTTCAACAATTATTCTTGGCAATTATTTTTGGCGGAAAATCGAAATGGCAATCTCAAATTTGATATCTCGTAAATGGTTACTAGGTAAATGCTTTAATTGGATTTCTAGAAAATTGTCTAGGCTAGGATGTTCCAACCAGATTTCAGTAGCTGCTACATGATCTCTTAAACATATTGTACATGATGTTATGGTAACCTTTTTTCCTAAGTATCAATCTTTCTTTTTTTATATAAAAAAAATTAATTTACTTAATTTTTTGAAGGTATTTTCATCTTTTATTTTTGCTTCTACTTCTACGAGACATGGTGATGGTGGTTCCTCATCTCGTGGTTGTGCTATTGGCACACACGGACACGGCCCCATCATGTGGGCACGTGCCCCCATAATATATTTTTTTGGGATAATTACACAAACAACCCTAAGGTTTGGGCTAATTACAAATAAACCCAGAGTTCTTTAAAAATTATAAAAAAACTACTTGAAGTTTGATTGCGTCTTACATTTTTCTCGGTGATTTTCGAAAATATTTCAAAAAAACTCCTGACATTTACAAGAATATTACAGTTAACCCCCAAAATTAAGATAAAAAGAATCCTGAAGATTTTTTTTGTAATTTTGAAATATGTCTGTTTTTTTTTGTAATTAACCCAAACCTCAGGGTGTTTTTGTAATTATCCCTATTTATTTATTATTTATTTTTAAAACCTATTAATTAGGATAAGAAAACAACTTGTGCTCCCATTAACTTTTTTTATGTAGTTTATAATTTTACCTATTTTATTTAACTGTATTTGTTTTGTAAGTAAGTTTCTGTTGAAACGGTCGCACCGTGTGATAGAAACGAAAAATAATATTTTTAATGTAAAAACTAATACATTATTTGTACAACTAAAAAAGTATATTCAAACATAGTATTATTTGTATACATAAAAGTATTACATTTTTCTCCGTCGCATAATGCGACTGTGTTACACAAATTTTTGCCTTGTTCTGTGTCCCACTTGTTAAATATTCTGGATCTGTTCCTGGCCACTAGCGGTCCTCCGAGTGGTGCCGGTGGTGACCAATTCCAATGTTGTATATGCAAAAAAATATTTGCTTGTGGCTATCAATTGTTCATTCACTATCACTTGGTACATAAAAAAAATGATGTACTTCAAAGTGATTAAGCACAATTTTGAACAATGTAAACATTGTAGAGATAAATTCGTGTATATTATTGAGGAGAATGAAAAAATCTCCAAAAATTATTTGGAAAAAGGAAAAGTGACCAATGCGATGTCACGTTCAAAAGAGAAAAAAATACAAGTGCATACTCTGTGCGAAGGAAGCTAATAGTCCTTCTCTTTTGACCGATCATTATTACAACAAGCACTACACAAGATATTAAGGAAAAAATCGTGCTTTAAGAAAGACACATAAGAATGATAAGGATTGAACCAGGTGGAGTTAGGACCTTTCTGATTCAATATGTGCAGATGACTAAAGGCCAATGGTCTTTGTTGTTCTAGTTCACGAGTGATAATATTTTATGGTGGAGATAGAGATTGTTAGGTGTATCCACTACATGTGAAAAAAAATTGTCAATGGAGGTATCATCCAAGTGTGGCCATTTAATGAGGTGCATTTATGCACCCTAATCCCTAAAGGCCTACGAATCAGGTGAATTAATTCTGATACTTGCATATTACTCACCACCTCTGTCTATTTAATTAGAAAATTTATCTCTATCTTTTATTTGGTTATCTTTTCAGCAATATATTGGCCTTCATATATGAGTACAATTTAGGCGGCTAAAGAAGAAGTTAATGTCGAAGCAAATCTCAAATGAAAGTCAGTAAGAAAATTAATTCATGTCTCGAATATTGTGAAAAGGTTATAGAGTGTAATAGAAATATGTGAGTGAATGAATAATGAAGTTTGTGGGAAATATGTATAGTAATGATTTGTTGTTTTTTAAAAAGCGTGTAGATGTGATTAGTAAGAAAAAAATGAGAGTGGGTAAATAGTGTTTTTTTTGAAAATTTTCATAGACAATCACATATTTGATATTAAAAAAACCATTTGGCGGAAATAGAAAATTTCGGTATCTAATTGCAGTCCATCCTTTCACAAGTATAGTTGATGATAATAATATTTGATCATGCCTTAAATTTTAGCTACAAAACGCATTACTTCAAATGTTCATATATCATTTACCAAATGTACCAGAATAACCTCTAAAAATGACAAAATAACCACTTATCGACATGATCCGCGTCTTTTTCATTTGGGTGCAGACCCAACCCCTTTCTATCTTGGTGGACCTAGGGATGGCAATGGGGCGGGCGGGATGGGGCGGGTATCTCAATACCCAGACCCGCCCCGTCCCACCAATGGGGCGGGACGGTTCACCCTGTGTTGATTTATTTTATTTTTATTTTCATATCTTAATCTTATATTTTATATTATTAATAATTTTTTTAATATTGTATTTTGTATTATAAATACATATTATTTATAAAATTATTCATTATATATGTTAAATATCCTATTAAATACATAAAAATTATATAATTTTATATAAATTACATGTAAAATATACATTAAATACATTAAAAAAATAAAAAAAATAGCACGGGACGGGCGGGTACCCACAGGACAGAAATGATACCAGACCCGCCCCGCCCGCCATGGGCCCACGGGGAGGGACGGCCCAAACAGACAGGGCGGGGTGGGTACCCGTTAGGGCAGGTCATTTTGCCATCCCTAGGTGGACCCGATTATAGTGGTTAGTGGACCCTTGATCCACATTAAGTGATTTCGGGTCATGATGAAATTTTTACTTGTTTTTTGAACTCTTGATTTATGGTTAGGACACCATTAAACATCCTTGTGAAACAAATTGTGATTTAGATGATTGCAGAGCAGCTGAAAATGGTGTCAAAACTCAAAACTAATCTGCAGACTATCTTCCAAGTCCAAGCTGCCACGGTGGAATATCAAGGGCATTTCAATTTTAGATTTGGACAACCACTAGTAAACTTGAGTTAAGACCAATAAATATGTTCTCATATAAATTTATATTTTATAAAATCTTTTAAAAAAAGGGCAAAATGCAAAATTAGCCTCGTAACTAAGAAGAGGTGACAAAATTGGTCCTGTTCAAATCCAAAAAGTTGATTTAGTTCTGTATGCATTAAATCGCTTGAGTTGTTTTATATTTTGACTGGAATTTGAAAAATTGACCGAAAATAAAGCAAAAATTGAGGATTCGAGCCAATTTTGCTGATGTGACATTGTTTAGCTGATATAGCACTTGTTGGATGAAAGAGCAAGATGACTAGATTTTAAACAAGACAACTAAGCAAGCCACGGTGAACAAATATGACCATATGGAACCCTATTTTTGCCGAAATCTCCAATGTTTGCCCCATTTCTAATCAATTTTTCAAATTCCAACTAAACTAGGATGTAACTCGAGCAATTTTAATACTTAAATTTTAATACTTACGGGACCAAATCAAATTTTTGGATTTAGACAAAACCGTATTGCCACCCACTTAGTAATTATAGGACTAATTTTACAATTTTGCCTTTAAAAACGCCAGGTATAACCTGTTTCTTGAAACGGTGCAGATTTGCGCGCAATATCCTTATGCAAAACAGTGCTATGGAGTGTACTCAACTCATGGAACTCAAATTCCGGTTTGTACATATTTTCCTTTTCTCCTACTTAAAATTTGTGACTTATAATTATAACATAAGGCATTTTTTATCTCTCAATTAATGCTCTATATCTTTTCAGGGCCGTATTATGTTACCCATGAGCATGGCTAACGATAGAGGCCCGATTTTTGTAAATGCAAAGCAGTACAATAGGATCTTGATGCGCATAAAGTCGCGTGTAAAGGCAGAAATGGAGAATCGAGTGCTCAAATCCCACAAGGTAAAAACTTCTTTGGCAAATTTTTAAGGTTAACTACTAAGTAGAAAAAGTGTTGTGAGCATTACATGCTTAGTGATTTAACCAAGGATAAATCAGTGTGCCACACTGGCGGAGTGGGGGGGGGCAGTCTGAGCCCTGGCCCACGACTGGCCCACCCCATTTAAATTTATGCTACAGCCTATGTATATATAAAAAAAAAAACTAATAAATGGCTTATAAAAATAAGTGGCCCAGGTAAATTTTACAAAGCCCACCCCAAAATATTTCAAACTATCGACAACTTACATTAAGAAAGGCCCACCACAATAAAAAAGATGAAACCTAGCAATTTGTCTTAAAAAAATTAAACAAACAAACAAAAGTAAAATAGAAAGGAAAAGGCAAAAGCTGAAAAGCACACACCAAAACACGAGAGCTCTCATCTCACTGCAGACATCCAAACAGAAACAGGGGACTCAGACTCAGGGGAGGGTTTTCAAATTTGAGACGCTCAATCGAACTCAGTGAGAGCGAGACTGCGAGAGGGGAGGGCGGAGGGCGGAGAGCCGGAGACTGGTCTGGAGGGGCGCCGAAAATCCTTTCTCCAACTGGTATTTTTCCTTTATTTCTTTCATTTCATTTTTTTTTATTTCAATTGGATTTATCATTTAAATATTTGTTTGTGTATTTGTAATGGTTTGTGCAAGTTGTAAATTTGTTTGCAAATTTATATTGATTTGTATTAGTTGTATAGGTCTAATTTTTATATTTTAGAATATATGAGTTAATAGTTATTGAATACTTAATGAATTAGAAAAATTGAGCACTTTAGAATTGAATTTGGGATATTAACCTTTTAGGTATGAATTGAAAATGGTATATTAGACTTGATATTAGCCTTTGATAATTAGATATTGCTGTATTGAAATTTGAAAATAAATGCTTAATATTTGATATTTTCTTGAAATAAATTTTCTAATGATTTTTGTTAAATAAATTGCTTTCACAGAAGAAACTATGGCTACACAACAACCTCCTTGCAAGAAAGGCAAAACTACATTATACTCTTTCTTTCAACCCATAAGAAATACACAAAATGAGGAATCGAATAACCACCAAGATACTCTTCCAACTGAAAATCAACAATCTGCTCCTTCAATTGAAAATCAACAATCTACCCAAAATTTATATTCTGAAATTGAGTGGGATCCAGGAAAAATGAGAAGAATCTGTGATTGGCCTCTTGACAAAAGGGATGAAATTAGACGGTCATATATTATGGTCGGGCCTTTCCAATCAAGCTTCATTCATATAAAGGTCGTGATTATAAAGATAAAACTCGCCGTCGCTTTTCGGCTAGTTGGTTTGATGAATTTAATTGGTTGGAATATTCTTGTTATACACATAAAGCCTATTGCTTTCCGTGCTTTCTTTTTGGAGATAATATGCATACGTCTTCCCCTTCGGCTTTAGTGAGTGGTGGGTTTGATAATTGGAAGAGAGTTCACCAAGGCAAAAATTGTGTGTTATCTTTACACCGTTCAGGTACTACTCGTTGGAGTTCTCATTATGACTCTGTTATGAGTATGATAGAATTGTACGCTTCAACTTGCAAGGTACTTGAGTGCATCACTACAAACGGTCCACATTCAAAGGCTCGAAATGAAGGCGAGGTGCATTCATAAGTATTAAGAGTTTTAATTTTGTGTTTGGCTTGCACTTAATGAGAGCAGTTATGCAGATTACTGATTTTCTTTGTCAAGCATTTCAGAAGGAATCCGTTGACATATTATCTGCACTTGGGTATGTGTCAACTACAAAAACCCTTCTTCAGAAGTTGAGGGATGATGGGTGGGGGAAATTGTTTCAAGAAGTAGAAGATTTTTGTTTGAAACATGAAATAATATACCCGACATGAACAACAACATGGGTCGTGGGCGAAGCCAAATGAGTGTTGAGCATTATTACCACTTTGAATTTTTCAACAAATCCATAGATTTTCAATTGGCAGAGTTGAACTCGAGATTTAATGAGACATCAATCAGACTACTTGAGTTGAGTGTCGCATTGGATCCAAAAAATTCCTTTGAATCGTTCAATGCAGATAATATTTATAAGTTGACCGTGGAATTTTATCCTGACGATTTTGAGCAACGTGAATTAAATGTTTTGATGAGTGAATTGCAATTTTATCATGTTGTAGTTCATAATCCTCAGTTTCAAGTGTCTACTCTTGCAAATTTGTGTAAAAAGTTGGTGGAAACAAGAAAAGCGGAGGACTACAAAATGATAACAAGATTGATTCGCCTTGTGTTGACATTACCCGTTTCTCTGACCCACGATCGAGAGAGCCTTTCGGCAATGAAACATGTTAAGACTGCGATTCGCAACAAAATGGATGATGAATTTCTTGCTGATAGCTTGACAATTTTTATTGAAAGGGAACTTGTTAGCACAATAGATATAGACTGTGTTATTGATGAATTGGCTAAAGTAAAAAATCGTCGGGTCCAACTAACTTTTTAGCCTAATGTACTAGACTTTGAGTAGTTGTAAACTTTGTAATGCACTTGAGTTAGTTTTCTTACTATTTTGAAAAACTGGAGCTTATATGTTTTTTTTTTTGAGTTTTCATTCTGGCTCACCCCACATTTGCGTCCTGGCTACGCCATTGGTGTGCCATATATTGTTCGCTTTGGGTACTTATTGGTATATGAGAGACGTGAAACTACAAAGTTCTTTAGGCTTGTTGGGTGGTTCCTAGTTTAAACCATTGCTTAAGTCAATTGATGATCTAATGGATAAAGATTGCCAAGTGAGAGATGATGTGAACTTACCTTTTTGTAGAATGAGCCATCTATTTATACTTTTTGACTCTTGTTATGTTTACCAAGTGGCTTAATCGTGTGCATCGTTAAAATTGTCATATATTGACTACATTTCTGGGTCGGGTTGGGCCCAAATCCGAATGAATCCGCGTCGAGCTTGAGCTTATTGTAACATTTTGGGGATTTACAGAGGGTATAATTGTAAATTATTTTATGATTTATCACTTAGATTTTTTCTTCACAACATTTTTTTCATAATCTATCCCACAAATAAGGATAATTATTAAAAAAAATTGTCGAGCTTGAGGCTAATTACAAAAACTCTAGTTATTTTTTAAAATTACAAATACCGCATGACGTATTTGTAAAATAGAAATATATGTAAATGAGGTATTCACAGTTCTTAAATAGTTGAGTTTTTTTTTTTACCTCTTAATTAGACTAAACCTCAATGGTAATTTTTGTGATTATCCCCACATATTATTTCGCATAAATTTTTGTTGTACCATCACCAGCTATATCTACATTTGTCGCGCCATCTCCACGCAATGCGGCGTCCCAGAGGCAGCCGCGGCCGTTTTCTCATCACGAAAAACTCAAACATCAGCAGCAACAACAAAAAGACTGATCATGAGAACGAAAAAAATCTCCCACAGCCCACAGAATCCCAGGTATCCGAAGTACTCCAATATTCTGAAGAAGGGATGAATCCAAAGGGCACAAATGGAAACATCTCCATTAATACTAGTCCAGGCTCTGAGCCCTGAGGTGACTAGTTATCCACCCTTCATTCCAGAATCATGAGATGGCTAATTCCAGGATTGGTATTTCCGTGGCTGCTGAAATAATTACCTAAAAATTTGATGATGATGATGATGATGGGGTTGGTGTTCTGTTTATGGCACTAGCCCTGTTAGGTGAATTTGTTCACTTGGGCAATTCATTCTTGGCTAATGATCTATTCTCCAACAAAGTACCCTGAGGTTTTAGTCTTACTAAAAAAGAGCCCAGTTAGGGAGTGATTGTTTGACTTTCGTTCCGCTCATTTTTACTTTTAGATAGAATAATATGAAGTTTTATTTTGAAAAAATGAGAATGGATTTTGATAGTGTGATTGGATATAAGATGAAAATGTGATGATGATAGTTGATGTGATAGTTTTTTTAGTATAATAGTGACTAGATGTGATTGGTGATTTGGAAAATAAGAAAGAGTGAATAGTATATTTGGGATATGATTGTATATATAATAATAATAGTTGATGTGATATTTTTTATTTAAATTATAAGTGGATGTGATTGATGATTTGAAAAATGAAAAAAATTAATAGTATATTTTTTGAAAATTTTCACAAACAATCACATGTTAATGCAAAATTTTGTCCTAAAAGTGGAAGAGGTGAAAAAAATAATTCACAGGCAAGCACTCCCTTATCTTTCAAAATTACAAACAGCCCCGTAACACTTGTTTCTGTGATTCTATCTTTACGAATTGGGGGTATTTGTAATTTTTGAAAGATAAATGGAGTTTTTTATAATTAGATTAAATCTCAGGGGTGTTTTTGTAATGATTCCATTAATAAATCCTCCTTGGCGTTCTTGTGATTTCCATGTCATTGTGTGTGGTTTGGCATGTCCTAATTGCACACGCTTTCAGCTTATGAACATTGTGCTGTAATATATGTTATGTGAATGTTTTCTGATGACTTGTTATCTTCCAAAATGATTCAGGATTTTATTATCATCTTTGTGAAGGTAATCTTGTGTTATTATATACATATATTACATCAGTAGACTGTTAATTATATTTCATTAATTATTAAATAGTCTTTTTCATAATTTCATGTCGCGTCATAATTTAAGGGATAATTACAAAAATTATCTATTTGGTTTAGCCTAATTAACAAAGACTTAAATTTTCTTTCAAAATTATAAATACTCCACTAAGGTGTTGCAACTTGCAAATGTCCAATTCATATTTACATTTACTTATCAAATACCCTTACGAGGGTACAATTTATAATATAGAAGCAAATCTGGGGATGGGGGGGGTGTTTGTAAATTTGAAAGATAAATAGAATTTTTGTAACTAGGCTAAACATTCAAGGGTATTTTTTGTAATTATCTCTAATTATAAATCAAATGGCATATCAAAAATAATGTTGGCCTAAGAAAAACCATTTTTTATATAACAGAGGAACTGACAACGTCATATAAACCATGTTAGACAAGCTTGTGCGACGTGCTCGACCAAATAATGTAAAGATAAGAGATCGAACTTAAGACATTTAACCTTAAAAAATCATTTTATATCACTATACCATTACCATCCATGATGAGCAACTTCTATGGATTGCGAACGTCACGATTTCAGTTTAAACTTCGTTTTTAGTCCCATAAAAAATGTATTGTTGCATAAACAATTTTTTTTATTATTTTTCACTAGTTGTTGCATAAACATTTTAAAATCATAAAAAAAAGATTCCTTACAGTAGACTTTAGAGTCCTTGAACTTTTTTCTTTTCTTTTCTTTTTTTTTTTTTTTTTTTGAAAGAGTCCTTGAACTTACTATTTAGGAGGAAAAATACATGTGGATATCACATGGTTCTCTTTTAGTGCTTCGTCCTCACATACATAAACACACACCCATATACACACACTCAGTCACTCACAAGAAACACAATCACGCTAATTAATATTGAGTACGATAATATTCAAAACCATTATATGAGTTATGATTTCTACCCCCTAACTAACTAAAACTTTAGCAATTAGATTAAGTTATATATAGGTACAACCGTACAGGGCACAAGTTACATCCTAATTAAACGGATGAATATGTTGTATCACTAGATTTTTTTTTGTAACGTGAATATATTTACTTAAGTAAATTAATGTTTATAAGAGTGTGGCATCAATAACATATAGCTGATAAGTATATATTCCTTACAAAGAAAACAAAAAGAGTTCTGTAAATGAATATTGAGAATAGCAAACAAATTTCCGGGCATTGAGACCTAGGAAGATCTTTTGTGTTTTTCTGCAGGGAGCTTTGAGTTCTTGTTTCTTCTACGTCATGGAGATTGGAATACCTTCTTCGACTGAGGATCTTGAGGTGGGTCTCCAAAATTTCTCTTTAACTGAAAAAGAAAAAGGAGGTATCTGCTTGGAAGATAATGATGTTTTATTTAGTGTTGAGGAGTGTGGTAGAAGCCTATTTGGATGTATTTTTGGCTCAAAAAAAGTGAACTTTAGTGGTCTGAAAAGAACCATGGCTGCTATTTGGCCGATTAAAGACCCTTTTATTGCGAGAGATTTGGGTGAAAATATGTTTCAATTCGTTTTCAAAACAAATTTGGAAAAAAGAAAGGTGTTAACCAGCAAAGTTTGGAACTATGACAACCAATACCTTATTCTCAAAGAATGGAGTGACCAGGTTGATATGGTTGGAAAAAACTTTACGCATGTTAACCTTTGGATTCAGATCTGGAATCTTCCCTCTCATTGGATCTGTTCAGACACGGGGCTTAAGATTGGAGAAATATTTTCCTCCGTATGCGATGTGGTTATCCCGGAAATGGGCAGTTCCAAAGGGAGATGTGTGAAAATCTTGGTCTCGGTTGACCTCTCTAACCCCCTTTTGAGAGGCACTTTCATTAAGCTTGGAGGGAAATCTGTTTGGGTGGACTTCAAGTATGAGAACCTCATGACATTTTGCTTCTACTGTGGTCGGGTAGGTCACATCGAAAAAAGTTGTGAGTTTAGAAGAACTGATATCAGTAATAAATCTTTGAAAGAGGGACAATATGGAGATTGGATTAAGGGTGAATCCTTTGGGTTTGCTTCAAGGCTGAATAAGAGATCTGGGGAGGAGGAGAATACTCCCACTGGCATGTATCTGGGTGTGAATAAATATGCAAATGCTCCAAAAGAAGTCCGTGAGCCGAATCCTATGCCTCCTACCGAACTTGAACCGGTGTTGCCTAACCATCCTTCAAATTGTGTTAGCAAGCCCGATGAAGGGTGTAGCCGTCCTCGAATTAAGCCGGCCTCTTATCAGGAAACTGCTGTACCTTGTAAAAATTCCTTGTCCACTTCTTTGGAGAACAGTGCACTGAATGGAAACTTTCATATCTCTCTCCACTCTAGAGCTTGTGGACAGGAGCCTATTGTTGAGGCCCCTGTCCTCATGGATCGGTCAATGTGCCTGTTTTTGAGAAGGCAATTTTGGGTGCTTTGAAGGATATATCTAATCTTCCAAGTACTAGCAATCAGGGAGCTATTCCAAAAATGTCTCTGAAAAGGTTTAAAAGAAGCCCTAGATTGGGCCGCAAAGTTTTTCTCGGCTGTAATGATGCTTGATTTCTCTTAAGCTTCAAAAGAGTCGTGGGAAAAAAGGAGCCTACAATTGTGTGAGTTGGAATCGATAAAGAAAATGCCATTATGATTAATGGAAATGCAAGTTCTAAAAAGAGCCAAAGGAGAATCGGGAGTGTGAGTCGGTGGAGAAGGCCGGCTAGAGTGGCCCCAGTCCCGATTATGAGAGTTATGGTGTGGAACTGTAGAGGTTTGGGAGGACCCTCTACGGTTTCCCGCCTTTAAGGAGTCTTGGCGACTCCATCTCCGGATTTACTTTTTTTAAGCGAAACAAAAAAAAAAATCAAATTTTATTAAAAGCGTTTGTAAAAATCTAGGTTGTGGAGATAAATGGAATTGTTATGATCCTATTGGTCTTAGTGGAGGGCTCCTTCTCTGTTGGAATCATAGTATCACAATATCCCAGCATTTTCTCAAACCACTTTTGTATGGAAGTTGAATTTCTTAAGGAGGGGATGTCACTAAATATTGGGCAATTTTTGTTTATGCAAGCACCGACCCGTGCATCGGGAACACTCAATGGAACTTTTTGTGTCAAGCCGAGGCTAAATGGGGCAAATCTTGGATTGTTGGGAGACTTTAATGATCTTTGTTGCAACAACCTGATGATGACAAGAAAGGGGTATCGAAGGGTGATTCTAGTTTTAGAAACTTCAACAGATTCATTAGAGAGATGGACATGGTTGAAATCCCTCTTTTAAAGCGTGAGTTTACTTGGGCAAATAATCGTCTTTGGGGAGGGATTCATTGAGGAAAAGTTGATGAGAATATTTGCTTCTAGTAGTAGCTCCTCTCTTTCCCTTTTGCAAAACCGAACCATGAATTCAAATCGTCGTCGGATCATGTACTTCTCATTTTAAATGCCCAACCTGAAGCTCAAAAATCAAAAGAAGATTCATATTTGATAAGAGGTGGATCGGTGAGAAAAGTGTTAAGGATGTGGTGGCTCTTGCTGGTCGAAGCGGTTGTTGGCTCGGCTTTATTTCAAGTTCAATCTAAGATCAAAACTGTAGGATTAGAACACGAAATGGAGTGCTAATTTGAAGACAAATTCTGCAATTAAAATTAAAGAGTGCAATGAAAAGATGAACCAGGAGAGAGAGGACTTGGTGACAAATCGAAATTGGGATAAATGGTTTGGTTTGAAAGATGAGCTTGATTCGCCTACAAAAGTGAAGAACTTTTTGGAAACAAAAATCCGAATTTGTTGGCTTAAAGAAGGAGAGGAGAAACACAAAGTTCTTTCATGCTTCTACTATCCAAAGGAGAAAGTCCAATAATATCATTCGGTTATCTAATGGTCCAAACTCTTTTTGTGAAGGCGAGGAAGAGACTTGTAAGGTGATTTGTGATTATTACTCTCAATTGTTTTTCTCGATGGCTCTTCCGAGATTCTCATGTCTTGAATGGTATTCCAATCTCAATCTCTCAAGATGCAAATAAGAATTTGATCCTCCCCGTGGAAGACTTGGAGATAAAGCAAGCTCTTTTTGACATGAACCCTTCTAAGGCCCCCGGCTTGATGGTATGTCCCTCTCTTTTTCAAACATTTTTGGAGTTGCATTGGCCCTAATGTTTGCTTTCTTGTTAAAGATTTTTTCAAATTTGGCAAAATTCTCAAAAACACAAATCACACACTTATCTCTTTGATCCCTAAATGCAAAAATCCAATCGCTATTTCTCATTTCCGCCCATCATCGTCTTTGTTCGTCACCTATAAAATTATCTCAAAAATTCGGCTAATAAGGCTAAAGCAATGTCTTAATGATTGCATTTGTGATAACCAATCGCTTTTATCTACGATAGGCAACTTGTTGACAATGTGGTTATTGCTCATGAATCCATCCACTTTCTTAATAGGCATAGGTCGGGAAAAAATGTTTTATGGCTATTAAACTTGATTTGGCTAAAGCTTTTGATAGGGTGGAGTGGGAGGGGCTTAGGCTAGTCATGATTAAAATGGGTTTTCCCCATTTTTATCAAGCGGATCTCTATCTGCATCTCCTCATCCTCTTTTCTTTTAATATTAATGGTCACCAAGAGGTTATGTAATCCCTTCTAGAGGCCTTAGGCAAGGAGACCCCATTTCTCCGCACTGTTTCTTATTCTTACCGAGGTCTTCTCTAATCTTATTAGGCGGGCTTCTCTTTCACAGTCTTTAAAGGGTTGAAAATTTGCAAAAATGGCCCTGTTGTTACTCACCTCCTTTTTGCCGATGATTCCCTTGTTTTTTGTGAGGCCTCACGAGAACAAGCCTCCATTATCATGAACTCTTTGAACCAATATAAAGCCTTCTCGGGCCAACTTGTTAATCGGGATAAGTCTAGTATCTTCTTTAGTAAAAACACTTCTACCCAAACTCAAAATGATGTTTGTCTTTGCCCTCGATGGCATTCAAAAACACCATTCTTGCGATATTTGGGGATGCTTTTGCTATTGGGAAAGCCAAAAAGAAGTCTTCAAGTTTGTTGTGGAGGGCTTTCAAAACAGACTTAACAATTGGAAGGGTAAGCTTCTTTCTTATTCGGGTAGGGAGGTCCTTATTAGAGTCGTGCTTGATGCATCGTTACTGTTTTCATTATGTCTGTTTCAAAATTCCTATTGGCATTTGCAAAGAATTGGGCGACTTCTTTGCTAGGTTTTGGTGGGGGCTAAGGATGTTGATAAAAGAATAATTCATTGGAAATCTTGGGAATCTTTAACTTTGCCTAAGGAATTTGGGGGCTTGGTTTTCATGATTTACAATTATTCAATGATGCCTCTTGGCCAAACAATTATGGAGGATTATCTCTAAACCAAACTTGCTTGTTAGTAAGATTTTGAAAGCTCGGTACTTTTCCGGGGGTAGCATTTTTGAAGCTTTCGTCACCCCTTCGCTTCTTGGGTTTGGAAATCTTGGATGAAAACTAGAATTATCGTAGAAAAGGGATTCAGGGTACTCTGTGAATGATGGCAAGACGGTTAATATTTGGAATGATCCGTGGATTCCTGGCTCCATCTCTTTCAAGCCGAATTTCCTCCTCTTGATGCGGATGCTCCTACTTGGAGTCGTGATCTTTTCTCATCGGGGGTACTCAATGGAATTCTGTTTTACTTGAAAAATATTTCTCTCCGATGATGCAAAAGAATCAAGAACATTGTTTTGCATCCCACTAAAGATAAAGATAGGTTTGTTTGGCACTTTGAGAAGAAGGGTGATTTCACAAATCAAGTCCGCTTACTATGTTCTTGTACATGAGAAAGTTTTGAAGCTTAAGCCTCTTGAATGTAGTACTCTTTCCTTGAACTCAGATATCTTCTGGAAAAGAAGTTGGAAGCTAAAAGTCGGAGAACATAAAACAATTCATTTGGAGGTGTTGCTCTCAATGTATCCCTACTTCGATGCTTTGATTAAGAAGGGGTGCTCATTCGATCCCATTTGCATTATGTGTGGGCTTTACGAGGAGAATCGGAGCATGTTCTCTTCCATTGCCCTCGAGCTCAAATTACTTGGAAATTGGCTCCAATTCAATGGGACGGTTTGATTGATAAAACTTCTTGTTTTGTGCATTGGTGGAAATCGGTTTGTGGGATCAACAAAGAAGAAACATCTCGAATTTGAATCCGTTGTCCACCTACATCTTATGGTGGCTTTGGAAATCTCGAAACTTATGGATGTTTCAAAAATCTGATCTTAGGAGAAAATGGTTGTGGATGTTGCTAAGTCCGAATGGTTGGAATTTCTTCAATTGTAATGGTTTTCTTTTAATTTTATCTCGTTGTTTTTCTTTGGTCTTCTTGAAAAGTAGGGTGATGTATTTCACCGAGTGCTTGCCCGTTTTTGTTTTGATCTTTGTTCTTTGCGCTTGTTAGTCTCTTCCATTGTCTCCAGGAATACTCTTTGTTCAGTGTTGCTTTGGATTTGCTCACCTTGGTTCCGCTCCTTTTCTTTGTTTTTATGTTTTTTCACTTTTGCCTTGATGTTCGTGCTATTTTGTTACTTTATTTTGGAATAGCCAAAGCCATCGGGCCTCGGGTTTATGGGTCTGTCTGCGCTCAGGTTTTCTTCATAGGTCTTGCTTGACTTGATCTCTTATTTCTATGTGGGTACTAGATTTGCCTGCAGTTCGCTTGGAATTTTGGGTTAGTTAACCCATGGATTGTACATTCATTGAGTTTTAATATATCTTTTGCCGTTTCCGTTATAAAAAAAGACCTAGGAAGATGAAGACAAAAAAGTTTCAATTTGATATAAATCATTTTATGTTCGGGTATGTGTAGGTCCCATATATATGTGATCATATTGAAAGATTTCGATAATATTTTAAACTCGGATCGGACATCGGACCAGATTAATAAATGAGTCATCGGGTCATCAATTCAACCGGTCTAATTGTAACGCCCCGATTTACAATATAAAATAGTCCGACTTTTATGGAAAATGCTATTATAAAAACACGAGTTTTAAGAAAATAACTTAATAAAACTTAAACATTTAACTAATACCAGTCACATTACAATTTAAATTTTATCAAAATATTCCAAGACATAAAATAAAAATTTGTTCAAATTCCAAAATTTAATTTGGACTTCATCCATCACTGACGTATCCTCAGCCCGACTCCTTAATCTGAAAAATTATAAAAATGAAGGGGTGAGCTTCCACTTGCTCAGTAGGGACCAACTTTTGTCAATACATAATAAATCATACAAGCAATAAACATTTATAATAAAACATGTAATTCCTCTGTAATTTCCTCTGACTGGCCAGTTAATAAATTTAGTACGGCGGGCTTAACCCGAGGATACTTTTGATCCCAGACCTATTTACGGTCCCTGACTAACATGATTTCATCTTTCCATATTGCACATAAACGAAAACACATATATGAAATATTTGATAATGACAAACAATACTTGAATAGAAATATCTCCACTTGTCCATTTCCTCATTCTCACTTTACACGGCATGCCCATCTCAATCTCTTCTTTTTCTTTTTCTCTTTCTTTTTCTTTTTTTTTTCCTTCTGCAACTACCCCTCTTATATAATTTAAAAGTCCAATGTATTTAAGAAAAACCCACCCACTCATGTTTCTCTCATATCCTTCCCAAAAAAATGAAACTATCCCCTGTCTCACCCTCATTTCACGCCACCCTCACTGTCTCGCCTTCTTTTTTCTTTTTTTTTTTCCTCCCTTCCTTATATTCTTTCCTTTCTCCCGTACCCCCGTCTCTCTCTGTCAAATCCTCCGTTCATCTTTGTGTCCCGACGCGCACACACCTCCACACCGGCAAAGACCAACGGCGATGGACGGCGAGCGGCGATGGTGAATTTTTGACCTGGAAAATATAGTGGTTTTTCGGGGACCAGGGGATTTGCGGCGTTTTCAAATTCGATTTTGGGCTTATATGATTATGAGGTAAATGGGGATATGAAGAAAATCTTACCTTTTGGTTTGCAAGGTGGTGAAGATATGAGAAGAGGATTGTGAAGAAAAGGGTTTTTATAGGAAAAAAAAAGAATTGAAGTCTCAAGTTTAATTTAATTTTTTTTTACGTTAAAAAAACTGATGTCTCTTCATCTGTTTTAATTAAAACTGAAAAAAAACTTTTCATCTCTTGTTATTAAATCAATCCTTATATATATAAGCGATGTTTGGCATTTAACATGATTATTTATTGATAAAAAAATATTAATAATAAAAAAAAGCAGTTAATTAAGAATTAAAAATCCTAAAT
The DNA here is from genome assembly GCA_016081115.2 of Rehmannia glutinosa. NCBI lineage: Eukaryota > Viridiplantae > Streptophyta > Magnoliopsida > Lamiales > Orobanchaceae > Rehmannia > Rehmannia glutinosa. The sequence goes on from JABTTQ020002044.1 coordinate 64,767, forward strand.
TGAATCTGCCCTAATTTCAAAATTAGGATTTTGAATCCCCAATTGCGAACCTTAATTGAAATCTTTACCCCCAATTTGTGGATATTACAACCTACACCCCTTAAAATTAATTTCGTCCTCGAAATTCGTTACTTACCTTGGATAATAAAATTTGGGTATTTGGCACGTATCTCTTCTTCGCGCTCCCCGGTGGCTTCATTTTTGCTATGGCGTCTCCATTGAACCTTGATTAACGCAACATCTTTATTTCTTAGTTTGTGGATCTTGCGTTCTAAAATCAACTCTGGGCCTTCCTCGTATGTCAAGTCCTTGTTAATTTCCAAATCCTTATAGTTCACGATGTGACTTGGATCGTGAACATATTTTCTCAAAGATCGAAACATGAAAAACGCGTTATGCACGCTTGACAAACTTGGTGGTAACGCCAATTGATAGGCCAAGTCACCAATACGAGTAAGGATTTCGAATGGTCCAATGTATCTTGGCTTCAATTTTCCCTTTTCACCAAAACGAATAACACCCTTTATAGGAGCCACTTTCAAAAACACTTTTTCTCCACCTTCGAATTGTATATGTTTTCTCCTTCTGTCAGCATATGACTTTTGTCTATCTTGAGCCATTCTGATTCGATCTTGTATTATGGCTATCTTTTCTCTGATCTCGAATCAAACGGCCCCAAAACTTTCTTCTCACCGACCTCATTCCAATAGAGCGGCGATCTACATTTTCGCTCGTACAATGCTTCATATGGAGCCATCCCAATTGTCGCTTGATAACTATTGTTATAAGCGAACTCCACTAAAGGTAGTAAAGTCTCCCAGTTACTCCCCAAATCGAGCACACAAGCTCTTAGCATATCCTCTAATATTTGTATTGTCCTTTCAGACTGTCCGTCTGTCTGTGGATGGTAAGTTGTGCTGAATTTCAATCTTGTGCCCATTGCACTTTGCAGACTTCTCCAAAATTTCGATGTAAACCTTGTATCTCTGTCTGATACAATAGACACCGGCACTCCATGTAATTTCACGATCTCCCTCATGTAGATTTGAGCATATTGTTCCATCTTCAGACGTCATTTTTGACAGTAGAAAATGAGCCGACTTAGTCAACCTATCTACTATAACCCAAACAGCCTTATTTCCTTTAATTGATCTCGGAAGTCCTACCACGAAATCCATAGTTATATGTTCCCATTTCCATTCTGGGATTTCAAGTGGTTTCAGCAAACCGGAGGGTCTTTGGTGCTCTGCCTTCACTTGTTGACAAGTCAAACATTTTTCTACAAAATTTCCAATATCTCTCTTCATACTTCTCCACCAAAATATTCCCTTTAGATCTCGGTACATCTTTGTACCCCCAGGATGAGCCGTGTACGGTGTACAATGAGCTTCTTCAAGAATTTCCTTCCTAAGTTTCTCTTCCTTAGGAACACACAGTCTCTCTTCATAAGTTAAAACACCTTCGTTTGTTAAAAGAAACCCCTTAACATCTCCCTTTTGGGCTCGTTCTTTCATTTTATTCAGAAATTTATCCCGAGGTTGAGCTTCTTTAATTCTCTCCTTTAAAGTAGGTTGTACCACTAAAGATGTCAATATTGCTTCCGTACTCTTTGGTGGTACAACTACCTCAATCCTCATTCTGGCAAAATCATTCACTAGTTCTTCTTGTTCAGTTATCAAACTCGATATTTCTCCTTTGGTTTTACGACTTAGAGCATCAGCAACTACATTAGCTTTCCCAGGATGGTAGTTAATGGTGCAGTCGTAATCTTTAACCAATTCTAGCCACCTCCTCTGCCTCATGTTCAACTCTTTTTGAGTAAACAGGTATTTTAAGCTTTTGTGGTCAGTGAAAATTTCACACCTTCCTCCATACAAATAATGCCTCCAAATCTTTAAGGCGTGAACCACAGCAGCTAGCTCCAAATCATGTGTAGGGTAGTTCAATTCATGTGGCTTTAGTTGCCTTGAGGCGTAGGCAACCACTTTGCCATGCTGCATCAGCACGCATCCTAATCCTTGTTTAGATGCGTCACTATAAATGACAAATTCCTTAGATGGGTCAGGAATTGTCAAAACTGGTGCAGAGGTCAATCTCTGTTTCAATTCTTGAAAACTTTCCTCGCATTTCTCTGTCCAAATAAATTTTTCCCCTTTTCTAGTCAATCGGGTCATGGGTCCAGCTATTTTCGAAAATCCTTCGATAAATCTTCGATAATACCCTGCTAAACCCAGAAAACTGCGAACTTCACTCGCATTCTGAGGAGCCCTCCACTCATTGACTGCTTCGACTTTAGTTGGATCTACTTCAATTCCTTGAGCAGTAATTACATGCCCAAGAAATACAACTCGATTAATCCAAAATTCGCACTTCTTAAACTTCGCATACAACTTTTCTCTACGAAGTGTCTCCAACACTATTCTCAAATGTTCTTTATGTTGTTCCTCATTCCTAGAATACACCAGTATGTCATCTATAAAGACTATGACAAATTGATCCAAAAATGGATGGAACACTCGATTCATCAAGTCCATGAACACTGCTGGTGCATTACTCAATCCAAAAGGCATTACAACGAATTCATAATGCCCATAACGAGTTCTGAAGGCCGTCTTCGGAATATCACTTTCCTTAATTCTCAATTGGTGATATCCGGATCTCAAGTCAATCTTAGAAAAAGTACTAGCACCTCTTAATTGATCAAATAAGTCCTCAATTCTTGGTAATGGGTACTTATTCTTTATGGTGATTCGATTAAGTTCCCTATAATCGATACACATTCTAAGTGACCCGTCTTTCTTTTTGACAAAAAGGACTGGTGCTCCCCACGGAGAAACACTGGGTCGAATGAACCCTATATCTAAGAGTTCTTGTATTTGCACCTTTAGTTCTTGCAACTCTTTTGGTGCCATCCGATAAGGTGCCTTAGATACTGGCGCCGCTCCAGGTATTAAATCAATTGAAAACTCAACTTGTCTATCTGGTGGAATTCCTGGCAATTCCTCTGGAAATACATCCAAAAATTCACAGACAATAGGTACATCTACAGGTGACGTCTCCGTCATCGAGGTACCAGTCAAGTTCACCAGATAACCTTGGCAATTTTCTTTTCTCAGCATCTTTAATGCTTTCATTGCCGTTATAACTTTAGGCATATACTTAGACTTAACACCATAGAATTTTATCTCATCATTATCAGGCAGTCTAAGTATTATTTCCTTCTCCTGACACTTAATGTCAGCGTTGTACTTACTAAGCCAATCCATGCCTAAAATTAAATCAAAATCTTTCATCCCAATAACATATAAATCTGCTTCCAAATGTTTTCCTCCTATATCCAAATTTACACCTTTATCCATGGAATCAGTAGTTATTGAATTCCCAGAAGGTAAACTAACCTCAAGATATTCATCTACTCTAGCATTCTTATACCCAATTATGGCATGAAATTTAGCAGATATAAACGAGTGTGATGCACCAGTGTCAAATAGTGCTAAAGCAGGTATTCCTGATACGGTTAACATACCTGTCATCACACCTGGGTTCTGGTCTGCTTTCTCTTGGGTCAAAGCATACATCCGAGCTCTGCCTCCACCAGTCTGACCATTTCTGTTTCCAACATCATTTAAAAGAGGACAATTAACGGTCATATGTCCTGGCTTCTTACACTTAAAACATTTTCCTTGCCCAGCCAGACATTCGCCATAATGGTTTTTCTTGCAATTAGGACATAGCGGCCTATTGTTTTGAGTATTTGGGGGAAAATTCCCATCGAGTCCTTGCACGCTTATTCGATTTCCATTCTTATTTTGTTTTGTCCCATCCCACTTCCGCTTTTCGGACACCATAACCGGTTTCGACCGTCGTCATCCTCAACCAAGCTTGCCTCTATTTTTGTGCCCTTTTCACCATCTCAAAGATATTCCAAATCACCCTGAGCGAGCGCAGATCTTTTGGACAATTGCGATCGTAATCCCCTCCTAAACCTCAATGCCTTCTTTATATCAAGATCAACCAAATGCGGCGCAAACCGACTCGATTGGTTGAATTCTCGTAAATACTCGATCCACGATCTTGTTTCTTTGTTTGAAGTTTAGAAATTCCGTCTCTTTCTGATCACGATACGATCGCGGGAAAAACTTGCCCATGACCACCTCCTTGAACTCATTCCAAGTCAATGCATCTCGTTCTTCTTCGGTTCTAGTTCTCCAATATCCTTCCCACCAATGATCAGCATCCTCAATTAGCTGAAAGGTGGCACATGTGACTCTTTGCTCGTCAGTGCATCCAATGAGTCGGAAAACTCTTTCTAAAGATCGGAACCATTCCTCCACAGCAGCTGGACCATCGCGTCCGTTGAATGTAGGTGGACGATAATGGCGAAACTGTTCCACAGTCCTCGTGTTGTTATTATTGTTATTGTTTTGCACTGCCCTCAAAAATTCGGCAAGTACATCGCCGACAGGAGCATTGGCTTGATTTTCGTTGTTGGCTTGATTACCATTTTCATTTGTACGGTTTCCTGCTCGGTTACGAGGAGCCATAATCCTACAAGTATACAGATGCTTAACTAACGTAATAATCGAATATCGAGTCTTACTACAAACACAATATAAGAAAAAAAATAATCGTAGGCAGATAATAGTAGACAGAATATTAGATTTTCATTCATAACATTATTTCAACCCTTTAACAAGGATTTATTTGGGCTAGAATAAAAATAAAGCAGATTTTTAAACAACTTAAAAGTTTTGGCCCTCTTCCTCATTTCCATCCTCATTCGGATCCTCCTCTTCATCTTCTTTCATGGCCTCAGTTAGACGGTCAATCCACTTTGCAAACAATCTTTTAGTGAATGCCCCATAGTCAATCTTAAGTGTGTAATCTTGTGGGTCATACTTAACCATCGTTCCACAAAAATATTCAGCCTCACCGTTCCATTTGGGTGGCAGCGAATCAACCACCCTGCGTGTAGCGCCATACTGATCTGAAGCACCACTCAGAAAATGCACATCATACCATTTTTGATGCATTTTTACCACGTAGGTTCCTATGTTATCACCATCTTCAATTTTGTAGTTAAGGTAGTTAGTTAGCTCGTTCGAGATATTGTTAACTCTCCAATCACGCACCCTTTTTCTAGCAGTTTGTCTTGGTGGCGACATCTATATTTATAGTCATATTAGTTAGACATCAATAATAATTTAAATTTTTTTTTTACAAGGCATAAGTTATTATCTTACGAATGGCATAAAATTGCACGTTTTACATATGGAAAACATGTATAACAAATTTGGCATAATAAATAAAAATTAAATGACATTAAATAAAATGGCATAATAAATTCGTCACATACCTTGAGGTAGCCGGATGAGATATGACGGTGATGGATGATTCTAAATTATTTTGTCTAAAAAAAAAATGCTCTTTTTTTGTTTTTTACAAGTCTCTGTAATCATAGATCCGCTGCTCCGATACCACCGTTGTAACGCCCGATTTACAATATAAAATAGTCCGACTTTTATGGAAAATGATATTATAAAAACACGAGTTTTAAGAAAATAACTTAATAAAACTTAAACATTTAACTAATACAGTCACATTACAATTTAAATTTTATCAAAATATTCCAAGACATAAAATAAAAATTTGTTCAAATTCAAAATTTAATTTGGACTTCATCCATCAGCGTATCCTCACCGACTCCTTAATCGAAAAATTATAAAAATGAAGGGTGAGCTTCCACTTGCTCAAGAGGGACCAACTTTTGTCAATACATAATAAATCATACAAGCAATAAACATTTATAATAAAACATGTAATTCCTCCGTAATTTCTCCGATCGCCGAGTTAATAAATTTAGTACGGCGGGCTTAACCCGAGGATACTTTTGATCCCTGACCTATTTACGGCCCCCGACTAACATGATTTCTTCTTTCCATATTGCACATAAACGAAAACACATATATGAAATATTTGATAATGACAAACAATACTTGAATAGAAATATCCCCACTTGTCCATTTCCTCATTCTCACTTTACACGGCATGCCCATCTCAATCTCTTCTTTTTCTTTTTCTCTTTCTTTTTCTTTTTTTTTTTTTTTCCTTCTCGCAACTACCCCTCTTATATAATTTAAAAGTCCAATGTATTTAAGAAAAACCCACCCACTCATGTTTCTCTCATATCCTTCCAAAAAAATGAAACTATCCCCCTGTCTCACCTCATCTCACGCCACCTCACTTCTCGTCTCTTTTTTTTTTTTTTTTTTTTTCCTCCCTTCCTTATATTCTTTCCTTTCTCCCCGCCCCGTCTCTCTCCCCGTAAAATCCTCCGTCGTTCACTTTGTGTCCAGCCTAACGCGCACACCTCCACACCGGCAAAGACCAATGGCGATGGACGGCGGACTTACTGAATTTTTGATTTGGAAAATATAGTGGTTTTTCGGGGAAAGGGATTTGCGACGTTTTCAAATTCCGATTTTTGGGCTTATATGATTATGAGGTAAATGGGGATATGAAGAAAATCTTACCTTTTGGTTTGCAAGGTGGTGAAGATATGAGAAGAGGATTGTGAAGAAAAGGGTTTTTATAGGAAAAAAAAAGAATTGAAGTCGAGGTTTAATTTAATTTTTTTTTTTACGTTAAAAAAGCGATGTCTCTTCATCTGTTTTAATTAAAACCGAAAAAAAAAAACTTTTCATCTCTTGTTATTAAATCAATCCTTATATATATAATCGATGTTTGGCATTTAACATGATTATTTATTGATAAAAAATATTAATAATAAAAAAAACAGTTAATTAAGAATTAAAAATCCTAAATTGAATCGCCTAATTTCAAAATTAGGATTTTGAATCCCCAATTGCGAACCCTAATTGAAATCTTTACCCCCAATTTGTGGATATTACACTAATCATCCTAAAAAAACCGGTTGACCCGTACATATGTATATATGTGTACGCATGTACAAGATAAATACAATTATAAATGTTAAAAAAAACTAATAAATTTAAATACAAATAAAAGCTAAATTAAAAAATTAAATATCCAAATATGTATGTAGATCGAATACACGGAGAAATTATATGCAAATTTACTAAACATATTTCCTTCAACTTTTGAAATAAACAAAAAAAAAATTGAACTGGATTAATTGGGTCATCGGTTTCCGGAGGTGGCAATGGTGTTTTTAGCCACCTAGCCAGTTTTACTACAAAATCAGATTGAACATGTGACTGGTTAATTCCCTGTTAAACCGGTCAAACCGGCCAATCGGGTCCGATTTTAAAAATATTGGATTTAGATAAGCCACTCATGATAAGTTATAGGAGCGAGATTAATTTTTTGGTACGTGTTTTGCCCATTATAATTATTTTTTACTCTATGTTGCAATCAGTTGTAAGTTTATTCCAATGAATGATATTCATTTTGATTCTAAAAAAATCCATTATATTCTTGTACATATAAATCTTTAAATCTTTTTTTCATTCCATATAAAATTACTTAAGATGTGACAAGGGACGGAACCACATTAGAGGTCAGGGGGCCTGCCCTCCTCCCCCCAAAAAAAATATTTCTTTTTTATCTTATGTATATTATATGTGGGAATAATAGTTAATTAAACTAGTAATAAACATATAGGAACTTCATTCAAATAAATAAGCAGTCACAATATATTCTCGAACACATACTTTTTTTTATTTATTAATAATCATTTTTAAAATGGTATTCCGTTGTCGATTGTCAAAATTCATTCATTCTTTTGGAGTAATGTTTTCGTCACATTTTGGTATCCAGTTCGGAGATGAATCTGATATTATTTCAATCCGCTGTTGTGACACATGTGCAATCCCAACTGAATCAAATAAAATAAATAATTAATCAATATTTAGAATGTACATAAGCGTATTGTTATGCACATGTAAGCAAACGTCTAGCCATAGCTAAGCAAAGTACTGAGTTAGAACAAATGGGGACGTAATCAAATTTTTGACTACATACAAGTAAGTATTCGTGCATACATAAACAACATTTTAGTATCACCCAAGCAAATTTCTGGGTTGAAAAAACCGTCAACGATTGAATGAATAAGAGTCCATATAAGTATAAATTTTTAATTTTTTGCATAACATGATAGTTCTTCTCAAACAAACTATTATTAATATGAGATTTTAAAATACAGTAATAACTAAGCAACATTTTGCATCCGTGCAAACAAGTTTTTAAGCACATATAAGCAATATTATGACCATATCAAGAAATTTTTTTAAAAATAAAAATGGAAATGACGAAATTTCATGTAATTTACTAGATTTAGCACATGGAGTTAAGGAAACATATCATCAAATTTATTTGAAATCAACTACACAACGTGTGTTTAATGAAGGATGACCAATTGTGGGTAACTGCCCTATTTTCATGGGATTTACTAGATTTAGTCTAATTTGCCCCCATTTTGACTTTACCATTTAATTTATTAACATTAATCAGAATTAATAATAGCCATTGAAATATGTAGATATGTGGTTTAGATTTGGTCTTATGTACTCATATAATAGGAGGGTCCTATATAACCCTCCCCCTATTTAAATATAATTATCCTATATATATAAATACTTAACTATTAGCACTTGGATATATCTACCAAAATTGTATGATATTAATACTACTCGCACTCATTTCAAACTCAATTAAAAAATTATAGATATTACTCATAATCGTCCCGAATCCAGAAAAATCACCTATACCGTCATTTTAGGATCCAAAGTGGTATGGGTACCCATATCTATCCATCTCCTATCATCCGTAGTTGGGGCCCTCCAGCCCTGCTCAACTACAAATCCTGAGTCCGCCCCTGGATGTCAAGCCATATTTTCTAATTTTCTGATATTGCGAAGAACATTTCTAAAATAAAGATAATTCTTGGCGCGTAAAATAAATCAGTTGACTTTTCTCTTCGTTGCCGGCGAGACCAATTTGACCAGTCCTTTCTTCTTACCCATTCAACCCGTCTGTCTGCTCATGGGTCTTAATCAATACAATTTCTAAATCTATAATCTTCTTCATTTATCAAACTTTTAACTTCATCTTCTTCTTTATCTCTCAAAAATGGATTAATTTCCTTAAGCCCCATATCCTTTTCCGTTGACCTACCCACGTCTCCCCATTACAGATCCCACTCCCACACCTTGCTCATCATTTATCACAATCATATATACTTCAATCATCCACTCAAGAACACAAACCCCCTCCCCCCAAAAAAAAAAAAATTGAAAAAAAATGAACGATCTATTCTCAGGATCCTTTTCTCGTTTCCGTGACCAAGACCAAGACCAATCGCCGGCGCCGAACTCCCACAGCATCGAGATGACCACCGGCGGCGTAAATCTCGACAGATTCTTCGAAGACGTGGAGTCAATCAAGGACGAGCTCCGAGATCTGGAAACGCTCTACACTCAGCTCCAAGCCGCACACGAGCAGAGCATAACTCTACACAACGCCAACGCCGTCAAAAAACTCCGATCCAAAATGGACGCCGACATTTCCGCCGCCTTGAAGAAAGCGAAGCTCATCAAAGTCCGATTAGAAGCCCTAGATCGGTCCAACGCCGCGAATCGCAGCGTCCCCGGCTGCGGACCGGGCAGCTCCTCAGATCGGACTCGGACCTCGGTCGTCAACGGTTTGAGGAAGAAGCTTCACGATACTATGACCAGATTCAACGATCTGCGACAGAAGATGGGATCCGAGTACAGAGAAACCGTCCAGCGGAGGTATTTCACGGTTACGGGAGAAAACCCCGACGAGAAGGTTCTAGATAATTTAATCGAAACAGGGGAAAGCGAGACGTTTCTACAGAAGGCGATTCAAGAGCAGGGGAGGGGACAGGTGATGGATACTATAATGGAGATTCAAGAGAGGCACGATGCGGTGAAGGAGATGGAGAAGAATCTGAGGGAATTGCATCAGGTTTTTCTGGATATGGCGGTTTTGGTGCAGAGCCAGGGGGAACAGCTGGATGATATTGAGAGCCAGGTTAATAGGGCTAGTTCCTTTGTCAGGGGTGGGACCCAACAGCTGGAGGTTGCTAAAAAACACCAGAGGAATAGCAGGAAATGGGCTTGTTTTGGGATTGTGCTTTTGCTGATTATTATCTTGATTATTGTTCTTTCTGTTCAGCCATGGAAGAAATGAAATGATTATTCACAGGTATTGAGAAATAGGAAGCTTCACCAGTTCATTCCACTTATTTTGATTTTCATTTTTAAGAAGAAGAAGTTGTATTTAGCTGCAAATTTCGTATTTTTTTTTCCTGGAGAATTAGGTGATTTGAATTTCCACTTTATTTATTCTGTTATTTTGGATTTTTTGTTTTTGAGAAGATTATTTTGGATTGTTTTGAATAGTCTGAATTGGGTGATTGGTGACGTTCACCAACCCCTTCAACTACATTCAAGTTGTTGATAAGCTATTGTTTTTAGCTCTGTTACACAATTTTACATTTTTTTTTTCTCTTTCTGGTTGTTGATATCAATTTGGCCATTATAAACATTGTTAGAATTGATCAATGCCAAATTTAGGTCCATTTTTTTTTCATTTATTGCCGGCTTATGAACTAGGTAATAAAGAAAAGGAAATGTTAATGCGCGTTATGGACGAATCCACGACAATTTTAATATGATAGTCATGCACGGCAAGTTGACGTGGGCCATGCTTTGTAAAACGACCACTGGATAATACGTTAAATATATATATTGTCTCATGAAAATTGCAACTGGGAAATGTGTAAGGTTGGACTTTTGGTGATTAGATATAATCAAAGACTTGAGTGGGGTCAATTTTTTTTTTTTTCTTTTTCTATAACTCACCTTCCGCGTTTACGCCGATTACGATGGCGACAACAACTCCGCTTCCTCATTCTTTGCCGCCAAGAAACCGCGAGATGTGCACTGTATTTGGCCAATGGTGTTTCGACGGGTCACGACGTACAACCAGATCCTCCCAAGTAAAGAGAACAATTATGTCTGACCCCTCAATCTACTAATAACGATCTCTCCCCGAATCGAATCCACACGAATGCTATTCAGTATGAGTTCCCACCAAATCTTCATCAGCTCGCATATGCCCCAGGGAGCAATTTGATGGAGTAGGGATTTGAACCCCTAACCTCCACCCCACAATTACTTGTGGTAGCCACCAATTTGATGGGGTCAAATTTCTTTGTTACATTTCGAGTTCGATTTGATATTAGTGCGCGAGTCTCTTTTTGTACTACCTCTTCATTGTACCAAAAGAAAAAGGTGACATGTACACAGAAAAGAAGACTCGAGGGAAACTTGCGTAGTGATAACTTAAGATAAGAATCTAGTTTCTCCTCAAGTCCATGGATTTGACAAATAATATCCAATATGATCGGATAAATACACTCCGAGTATGCCATAAAAAGGGAGAAGAAAACTCTCACTCTCATTAAGATGAAAGAGTCCTTTTCCAGAAAAGAGAAGTATATACTACTCACATAAGATGGAGAAAATATAAAAACAAATAATAAAGAAAGAAAACAAAGAAATGAATATTCTCTCTGATCCTTTGCAAACTACTTCTTAAGGTTTTTGCTAAATTGTCCGACTTCTTCGTCGGAACTGGGGAAATTCTTTGACCGAGAACTTGTCTGCGACACCAATCAGGGAAATTCTTTGAACGAGAACTTGTCTACGACACCAACCAGGGGCGGACCTACGTGTTTTCCTGATGATATTTGTGATATGCAAGAAAAACATTCTAAATATTAATATATTGGAATTGTTATTATGTATTTTGAGATGTTTGATGATAAATTATTTACATTGTATTTGATGCAAAAATATAGTATATTCTAAATTTTATTACATATAAGTAGACTTTTTTAGTCATTCAAGTTTTCATGAGATGAAAATTAGTCAGATTTTTCAAAAACATGTTTTTGGCCATTTTGACAATATAAAAATGACAGTCATACATTCATTGTATTCTTTGGTAAGTTACTTAGTAAATTTGAAATAAGTTGATGGATGCATTTCTCGGGATAGATAAATATTTTAATAAAATATCAGAATGGACAGTTAAACTCAAAATGGCTAATAAAATATTTTTGAAAGTCACGGCTAAAAACTACTTTTGTTATGAACAAATGACCAAAAATCCATTGTTAGCCCCCCCGACTACCGAATCCTGGTTCAACCCCTAACACCAACAACTGTACGAGTCCTTGTGTTGTCCCATGAAGACCTCTGACACTTAAGTCAGAATGTTAGAAGTGAATCCAGAGCAAAGAATATCACTTGAGGGTAATTAATTCATAATACTTACAAATAACAATTCATAATACTTACAATAACAAGAATGGACCTAGCTAATGGGCCACATGAGCTTTGTACGATGAAATGGGCCGCATGGGCTGGGTAATTATATTTGTGACACAATAATAATTAATAATAACGTACAATTAATTAATTAATTTAGAATTAAATATGTGCGAAATAATTAAAATAATAATAATTGGAAAAAAATAATATTTGTCCCCAGCACTCTCTATCCTCCAAAAAGAAAGCGATGAATTTTTAGAGGATCTGGTTTAAGAAAGAGTTGGGAAAAATTAGATATAAGGTTTTGCTCGGATGGGATCTTCAATTTCATAAGCGTGTTTCATCTTATATTTCACCACATGAATGATTGTCACATGTATAGAACTTACTATTAAAATTTTGAAGCATAAATCAAGTCTAGTTGTGGTTTTTTTAAATAGCAAGCTCTATACACGTGACAATCATTCGTGCGATGTAGAGATGACAATTTCGACTCGGCCCATGGATACCTGTCCCGGCTCTCCCCGTATGGGTGCTGGGTGGGGTACCACTTCCGCCCCGCCCCACCCCACCCTGCCTAGAATTTTTATTTAATTTTAAAATACTTTTTAATATATATTTTGTGAGACCCCAAATTTTTCAATCGTAGACGACGCGATCGCGAGTATTATTATTATTTTTTTTTCTATCCTCTTTCCGATATAGTATTAAATATTCCGATAATTTATTTTTATATTTACTATTTGGTTTGCGATTCATACTATGATAATGAATTTAGCATCGGTTATCTATTTCATCTTAATGATCTTTGAAAACTATCTACTCCTAAATTAGTATTTTAAAAATACAATACCTTTGTCTTGAAAGATCATTTAGTAAACATTATATTTTCGAAACAATAGTACTTGAGATTTACCTTATACAAAAATACAACTTTTATATTGAAATAGCAAGTGTCTCATACTTGATTTTTTCAACTTACTTATTACTTGATTTAACTAATTTATACTTGAAATTGTTTTTATTTTAGGGTGTTTGTTAATGACACTTATTTTTACTTCTTTAACCATTGTCGATTTCTTTCGACTTTTAACGCGGGTTTTCAACCGGTTCAACTTGTTCTTGAGCGACTAGCTAATAAAACTCTTTTAGTATAATATATTTATTTTTATCTTAAAATTTTGAAATTTAAAATTTATATATTTCAAAATAATTGTATAATTTAATTAATTGCTTGATTGATATGTTTGGCTTGTACTATTAATTTTAATTTTATTAAGTACCTTAGATTATAAGTGATGATACAACACTTGTGAATTATTAGGCACCTTATAACTTAGAAGACTTATTTCATTAGTGATATATAGCCTATAGAATAAGGAGCTTGACTTATTGATGGCTCGGAAGCTACTCCTAAAAATGGCCTAGGCAAGTGCACCTATCGTTTATAGCAAAGCTAAGCGAGTATCGAGTGTCATTCCCACGAGGACTATGATTACTAGTAATTACCATCCTTTTATTATCTAGCCTACAAATTCGTCAAATAGTTTGTTGCAAAAAATAAAAATAAAACAAAAGCAAATAAAAGTGGAAGAGGCAACTAAGAACACGAAAGATATCAGATACACTCGGATTGGAAGATGTTGGATATAAATATGCTTGAATGTGAATCCCTCTAGAACGTCTTTGTGATTTTACCAAAATAAATACAACCATAACCCTTAAGTTTTAACCATCCCTTAACATATTTTCATGCTTTATGGACCGTAGGCATTCCTAAATTAAGTTAAACCCTTTATCAAGGCGAAAAACTCCTAACCTCAAGTTGATTAACTGAAATCTCTTTCTAGTTAAAACCCCCAAGATTGCATTAACGATTTGTGAATTCCCATATTAGGTTTGACCATAATCCGGAAGATTTATGTCGTCCTATATCTAGGATTGCATGCAACTCCTTTCACTTATGTTGGTTCGATTTCACCATGAATCTCTCGATTTCCCAGTGAAAAATAAACTTCAAATCAATATTACGCATATACCAATTCGAATAAACAAGCATAACATAAGTGACTCGCATAAAAACATAATAAAATATATTAAAACATTCAAACCAATGATCACAAATTAATTCTAGAGTTCATCACATTCAAACACTAGCGATTTAACTCATGATGGATTTGAGAATGAAAACAACAATTAAACAAAAAGTTTCTTTCGAAATCAACATGAATATTTGAAGTTAAAACTTCCAAAACCAACATAAGACTCCCCTGTTGGAAGTATGATGATGAAGTGGTGGAGTTCATCTTCTTCTCCGACCGATCTTCAATCCTTGTGCCTTAGCGCCTCTCCATGGTGATCCAAGCCTTCTAACTCTCTTCCTCACTACAATATGTGTTTCTCCTCGCCAAAATATGGACTCTCATCACAAAAATCTGATTTTCTATGTATGTGAATGAATGAATGAATGAATCCTTCAACCCATACTCTTGGATTTTATAGACATTATTTTGGAGAAAGTATTCCTTAATAATGTCATCTTTTAATAGTTTAATGCTCAACTTTATGAGTTGGGTTGTTAGAATCATTATTTTCATGTGATCATGTGGGAAAGTAAGGAATTGGTGAAGCATAATGAGGTGTAAATGTGCAAAAAGAGTTGTCAAAAGGCTTGGTTGAAGTGCTTTCCCAAAATACCCTTCAAAAATCGTGCAGAAACAGTCCAGAAGCACGGCCTGGCCGTGTTTTTCACGCATTTTGGGAGTTCCCAGAAGCACGGCCGTGCTTAAAAGCACACCCTGGCCGTGCTTTTTACAACATGCCATTTTTTTGCTCTTTTTTGGCTGATTAAAAGCATGGCCGTGTTTAAAAGCACACATTGGCCGTGTTTGTCTCGAAAGGCCCCGAAATGACACGTTTAGCTTGGGATTTCGAGTGTTTTTGCATCCATAAACCCCGGGATATGTTTTGACATGAATCCATGGTCCGAAATCCACCAAAAATAGCTCCGAATGATCAATCTATACCAATAAAAGCACCTCACAGTAATATGAACTATGTACAATCAAAAACTCATGAAACTAACAACAAAATGACTCAAATTCTACTCAAATACACACATTAAACATGCATAAAAAGACC
This sequence comes from Rehmannia glutinosa, assembly GCA_016081115.2. Taxonomy (NCBI): domain Eukaryota; kingdom Viridiplantae; phylum Streptophyta; class Magnoliopsida; order Lamiales; family Orobanchaceae; genus Rehmannia; species Rehmannia glutinosa. The sequence goes on from JABTTQ020002044.1 coordinate 80,252, forward strand.
CTTATCAAACCACCTCCAACTTAGAACTTTGCTTGTCCTCAAGCAAAACATAAAACCATAATGAGGGATTCAATAGTTCACAACACACAAGGAATATATTTTTCTCAACACATTGACCATAAGCAGTCAAATTCTTTGCCCTCTCAACTCAAATTAGCCATTAAGAAAAAACATAGTTTTGCAAAACGATCGATTTTCAAGTAAAAATATTAATATCAATGGGCTATATTTAGATAGAGATGTTAAACGGGCTGGCCCTAGCCCTATAGGGCCAGCCCTAACGGGCTTCGGGCTAAACGGGCCACTACTATGCGGGCTAGCATTTTGCGAACCTAACCCTAACCCTAGCGGGCTTCGGGCTAAACAGGCCACTAACGGGCTACAAGCCAAAAAAATTATTATTTTTTTATTTAAATCTAATTTTTATACTAAAGCATGTATAACAATATAACAATCAAACAAAAATATGCAAAACTAAATTACACAATTTTTTTATGTTGCATTACAAGGATAAAAGTCTTAAAATTCAAATATAATCAAACATCATCATTATCGACAAAGGCTTTGAAACTTTAAGAACATACTTACTGCAATAAGAGTTAAAACAAAAATATATGCAAAAACTCATTTCTAAAATGAAAATAGAAACAACAAACTACAATGTAGAATGATAACACTATATAATGAATATTTTCTTAATACCTTTTGATTTTTGTCAAACAAATTAAATAAATATAAATAATGATAAAACGCGATTTGATTTTCAATGTTTGTGCGTGACATAAGTTGGAATCTCAAAATACAACAAATTCTTCTTTATAATTATTTGCATAAAGTTTCAATTATTTGTCACATTTAAGTCACGAAAATTTTAAACTTTTTTAATTATATTTATTAGAGATATAAATTATATAATATTTTTTTGAAGTTAAATTATATAACATTTTAAATATTATATAATTGATTATATAAGATATAAATTATATAATATTTTTTTTGAAGTTAAATTATATAACATTTTAAATCATTATAATTGATTACATTTTAAGGGATTGGTAAGGTAAACTAGGATTTTTATTATGGATTCTTTCTTTCTTTAGGCCTTTTTATGGTTTCTTACGTGTGTTATTCAGAGCAACATTTATAAAGGATTCAACCGTGGTTTGGGGATGTTTTTTTTTGGAGTGCTTGTGTTTGGGTTTGGAGAATTAGCCTTGTTAGTTGACAAATGGGAAGATGTTATAATTGTAGCAAGCATCTTTCTTGTAGGTTTGTGTCTCGGTTTTTCGGGGTTATCGATAAGAAATAGGCTCGTCTAATTACAAAAATAAAGGACTCGAGATATCTTTCAAATTACAACTACCTATTGATATTTCTTCTATTTTGACTGTTTTTTCTTAAGCACATAGAAATCTCTGGGTGTGTGTAATACCGTAAATAGATTAAAAATATATTTCTTAGGAAATGTTACGTAAATTTTGTTATCCCTTTATTTACCAACCCTCTATTTTGAAAAACAAAAATACCAAAATTCAAAAAAAAAAAAAAAAAAAAAAAAAAAAGGTGGCGGGCCTAACCCGATGGCCCGGCTAATTTGGGCCGTCCGGGCCAAAAAGGCCCGGATTTAAACGGGCCGCATTTAGGGGCCCTAACCCTGTTTTTTTTGCGGTTTAAACGGGCTGGCCCGTCGGGCCCGACCCGTTTAACATCTCTATATTTAGACTTGAACTCATCGCTCCACAAATACAGATAGTTATGCACAACTTCAATCCAATAACACCATGAAAATATAAGAACTCAATATATTTTTATAGTTAGTCTACTAGTCATGTAACCAAGCTTTTGAACTTTTTTTTTTTGAATGAGAATTCAAAGAAATATACATTCTCTCTTTTTTCCGTTCCTTTTTTTTTTTTGGACCTTTCGAGGCATGCTTCCACTAGGTTTATATTTTAAATTTTCGTTCAAACACTCCTAAGGTGGTTTCCCATACTCATATTCGTGTCGCCGTTTTACGTAAAAGACAAACATGGGGCTCATAAATGCTCCTAGTTACTAAACAACAACAAATAGAGGAGTATAACCTCAATTGGTCCTCTTTTTTTTGTGTTTTTCTTTGTTTTTTTTTGTTCTTTGGCTTGGTTTAACAACTAGTCAACCACTACTAAATCAAGAGTTCTCGGACTTTCATAGCCCTAAGAATCGTCATATATGTCTTAACAAATCAAGTATCATAGTGTTAGAAGTCTCGTCTAAATTCAACCCACATCCATGTCAATCTATTCAAGCAATCAATTTCTTTGCATTTAAAAAATATTAATTATAAAGCTAATTCATGTGTAATTGGGCCAAGTTATTGACTAACAAATACTCAATTTGTTTCCTTGAAACATAATATCTTCCATCAGCAAATTCAAAATAAAAGCAAACACACAAGCATTCCAAAGAAAAATTCTAACAAGCATGCAATCACATCCACAACTTAAAGATTCACATTGTCCTCAATGTGAAAGAAAGAGATGAACATACAAACAAAAACACACAAAAACAACAAACTAAAAAGAAAAAAAATGAAAGAAACGACCTTTCTGCGAGAGTGAAATCAATTTGGAGAGATCATTGGGCTGTTCAATCGAGGGTCTTCACGGGCATATGCATACCTACTAAGAATTTGCAACAAAAACTCGAATACCGTGAAAGCTCAAATTTTCTCAAGTAAGATAGATGTGATACCAACACCCACCATACATCCAATTATTGACTCATGACTCCCTAACAACCTATTACTTAATAAAAGAAATAGAAAATAGTGAACTATCGGGTTGCCTCCCGGTCAGCGCTTTCTTTATAGTCATATAACTGGACTACATCACCTTATTGTGGAGGTTTGTCGCGCAAAATTGATCACAATATTACCAAGTAAAGTTTCCTGATTCACGACGAGTTTCACATTCTGCCCAAACAAGAAAAAAAATTAATAAAACAAAATGACTAGATTAATAAAAATAAGGTGTTCCTAATATCATAATCCCCGACAACGGCACCAAAAACTTGATGGCTCGGAAGCTACTCCTAAAAACGGCCTAGGCAAGTGCACCTATTGTTTATAGCAAAGCTAAGCGAGTATCGAGTGTCATTCCCACGAGGACTATGATTACTAGTAATTACCATCCTTTTATTATCTAGCCTACAAATTCGTCAAATAGTTTGTTGCAAAAAATAAAAATAAAACAAAAGCAAATAAAAGTGGAAGAGGCAACTAAGAACACGAAAGATATCAGATACACTCGGATTGGAAAATGTTGGATATAAATATGCTTGAATGTGAATCCCTCTAGAACGTCTTTGTGATTTTACCAAAATAAATACAACCATAACCCTTAAGTTTTAACCATCCCTTAACATATTTTCATGCTTTATGGACCGTAGGCATTCCTAAATTAAGTTAAACCCTTTCTCAAGGCGAAAAACTCCTAACCTCAAGTTGATTAATCGAAATCTCTTTCTAGTTAAAACCCCAAGATTGCATTAACGATTTGTGAATTCCCATATTAGGTTTGACCCTAATCCAGGAAGATTTATGTCGCCCCTATATCTAGGATTGCATGCAACTCCTTTCACTTATGTTGGTTCGATTTCACCATGAATCTCTCGATTTCCCAGTGAAAAATAAACTTCAAATCAATATTGCGCATATACCAATTCGAATAAACAAGCATAACATAAGTGACTCGCATAAAAACATAATAAAATATATTAAAACATTCAAACCAATGATCACAAATAAGTTCTAGAGTTCATCACATTCAAACACTAGCGATTTAACTCATGATGGATTTGAGAATGAAAACAACAATTAAACAAAAGTTTCTTTCGAAATCAACATGAATATTTGAAGTTAAAACTTCCAAAACCAACATAAGACTCCCCTGTTGGAAGTATGATGATGAAGTGGTGGAGTTCATCTTCTTCTCCGAGCGATCTTCAATCCTTGTGCCTTAGCGCCTCTCCATGGTGATCCAAGCCTTCTAACTCTCTTCCTCACTACAATATGTGTTTCTCCTCGCCAAAATATGGACTCTCATCACAAAAATCTGATTTTCTATGTATGTGAATGAATGAATGAATGAATGAATCCTTCAACCCATACTCTTGGATTTTATAGACATTATTTTGGAGAAAGTATTCCTTAATAATGTCATCTTTCGATAGTTTAATGCTCAACTTTATGAGTTGGGTTGTTAGAATCATTATTTTCATGTGATCATGTGGGAAAGTAAGGAATTGGTGAAGCATAATGAGGTGTAAATGTGCAAAAAGAGTTGTCAAAAGGCTTGGTTGAAGTGCTTTCCCAAAATACCCTTCAAAAATCGTGCAGAAACAGTCCAGAAGCACGGCCGTGCTCAAAAGCACGGCCATGCTCAAAAGCACGGCCTGGCCGTGTTTTTCACGTATTTTGGGAGTTCCCAGAAGCACGGCCGTGCTTTTTACAACATGCCATTTTTTTGCTCTTTTTTGGCTGATTAAAAGCATGGCCGTGTTTAAAAGCACACCTTGGTCGTGTTTGTCTCGAAAGGCCCCGAAATGACGCGTTTAGCTTGGGATTTTGAGTGTTTTTGCATCCATAAACCCTGGGATATGTTTTGACATGAATCCATGGTCCGAAATCCACAAAAATAACTCCAAATGATCAATCTACACCAATAAAAGCACCTCACAGTAATATGAACTATGTACAATCAAAAACTTATGAAACTAACAACAAAATGACTCAAATTCTACTCAAATACACACATAAAACATGCATAAAAAGACCCTTATCAAACCACCTCCAACTTAGAACTTTGCTTGTCCTCAAGCAAAACATAAAACCATAATGAGGGATTCAATAGTTCACAACACACAAGGAATATATTTTTCTCAATACATTGACCATAAGCAGTCAAATTCTTTGCCCTCTCAACTCAAATTAGCCATTAAGAAAAAACATAGTTTTGCAAAGCGATCGATTTTCAAGTAAAAACATTAATATCAATGGGCTATATTTAGACTTGAACTCATCGCTCCACAAATACAGATAGTTATGCACAACTTCAATCCAATAACGCCATGAAAATATAAGAACTCAATATATTTTTATAGTTAGTCTACTAGTCATGTAACCAAACTTTTGAACTTTTTTTTTTGAATGAGAATTCAAAGAAATATACATTTCAAAAATGACTTTCGGACATTTTAATAAAGTTTTAAGAGTTTTAAGATAAATAATATCAACCTTTAAAAGCCCAAGGACTAGATTGTAAAATTTTGAAAGTTTAAGGGCTACTTTGCAAATTTTAAAACTGTACCAGACCTTAATTTTAAAATTTGAAATTTTTACTCTTAAGGTACTGGAAATGACATATTTTAAATGTATTCCAAAAATCCAAGTGTTTAGGGCTTGGAAAGTAATTTTTCTAAAATTGAGGGACTAAAGTGTAAAAGACTAAACTTGATGACCCAAATGAAATTTCCAGGACTTATGCAGCCCATGCACCTGGAAATACTAACTTAACTGTAACTTAATTATATTTTGGACCCAAGGTTCAAATTTCATAACAATTGGACCCCTAAAAGCCTTAAAAGCAATTATTTCAAAATGGGACAAAATGAGATTTTCAAAAGTTAAAGGACCTACACTTATTTCTTTTAAAAACTGCTTTTGTCCCAATATCCTACTAACCTTAGTGACATTTTTCAACTGGAATCACATTAAAAACCCTTCCAGTTTGTGAGTTCCAATTATTTTAAACTAAGGGTCCGAAATGACAATTTTTACAAATTTGGGGCCAATGTGAGAAGTTTATAAAAACTCGACCTCAAAACTTTAAAAACCTGAATCTCTGGACAATTTGGAGAATTTAGGAACTGACCTCATAATTTTTCAAGGTCGGGATATTTATTTATTCAATTTTTAACCCCCAAAGTTTTGGTTTTTACAAAATGGGGCTAAATTGTAATTTTTCTTTTATAAAGGACCTAACTCAAATTATTTTCCCTTTTACTAAAATAGCCCTGGACCCTCTGACTTGAATATTTAATTAAAGTATCTTATTCTCTCAAAAACCCTTGACTTATCGGACCGATTTTACCGATTAATACCTAATTGCGGGGCGACTTCCTCGTCTTGCGGTTTTGAATCTATAACGGGACTTATGTTCCACCTAATCTTTCAAGATATCGAATATTGCTTATCCTTCCAATAATCATCTTCATCCAAATAACTCCACCAACGCTATATTTGCTACTCGTGAATTTTCAAAAATTTTCCTGAACTACTTCCCTGAATCAATCATACTCGACTGTCTGGTTGACTGCCTGTACTTGTATTTACTTTCCTGCCTAAGTTAACTTGGTGTGTCGAGCTCACAGTTAGAATGGATACGTCGGGGATGGAACCGGGCAGCTCGGCTGCTATTCCATTTTTCCGGCCCCATCGTCGTAATCCCCGAATCGAGGGGACGAGTGTCCAAGGGAAGCGGGTCGTGAAGTACTTGAGGTATAATCATGATTATGACAAATCCGAGCCTTGCAAGCTCCACCTTTGTGGATTTTGTCTTTGCCTACGGAGCGATAAGGTGTGAGGTCTTGGACCATCTTGCCCGGGAGTTACACGGAAGAGCGAAGGAATCGCTGTCTAATCCACACGATTCCGGAGTTATCGGACCCGTTTGGTTGGCGCTACAAATCCGTACGCAACCGCTACTTGTTTTGCATTGGTTGGCGCTACAAATCCGTACCCAACCATTATTTATCTTGCATGGGATTGGCATTACATTTCCGTAAGCAATCCTACATGTCTTGACTGAATCATATAGTGCTTGTGTGACCACGAACTGTTTTCTTGAACCGTATAAGTATATTACTTAAATATATTTATCACGACGCTTGTGGACTGTGTGTGAATTCATGCATCATATCTCACGCGTTTTCATATAACTATTTTCTCGCATTAACTATATATATCGCCACATTTGCACACGATCACCCCATCCACTGAGATTTCTGTCTCATCCCCACCTGTTTTCTAACCTTAGATGAGAACTTCGTTGAAGATGCTGAACCGACCACGGATTGAGCCCTTGTACTCCGCTTGTTGGACTTACTACTTCTTGTTGTTGTTGTTGGACTCTTTTCTTGTGTTTGTTGTTAGACTCTTGTATTTTTTTTCATTCCGGTTTGTAACTGAAGGGCGTAGGACCCTTTGACTTTTAAGTTGTTATCTTTAGATCATATCGGGGATGTAATTTGGATCATGGATATTATAGACTGTAAGTTGTAACGTGTTTCTTTATTTTCGCTGCTATTTAGACTATGTTCCATTGGGTTTTGATGATATTCGTCTAGAATGTTTGGTTTACTTGTATTTAAGTTGTGGATCGTCGTCGCGTCCCGTTTGGGGCGTGACAGTTTGAGTGGTATCAGAGCTCGGCTAGTAAGATGGAAACTTACACCGAGCTGACCCAGGATAGGTTCATCTGCCTTGGATTGGGTACCACTACTAGATGGCCTAAGTTGAATCTTGGACGACTATTTGAACTCTTTTGGGTTTCCATAGTGTTAAAATATCCATATATTTCTCGGTTTGGGCGTAGGTGATTTAGAAATTCCTTGATTTGAAGGCTAATGCCCTGTTATGATGAGACTTAATGGATATAAGGTTATCACTTGACAGTAAATGATTTGGTTATATGATATATTATGGGATCTAGATGCCTAATGATATTACTTTGAAGAATGATAGTGTGGGAATCACTGACTATGATTTACCGATGGTAGTGTCATTGCGTTATTTATTCCCAAATATTTGTATAAGCTTAAGTAAGGAAATTTGACATGTGTTTTTGGGTGTCACGGATAAGATACGTTAAGGATGTGGATATTATAAGACCTTGAATGGATGTCGCCACATAGTATGTTGTAAGTTATAATGTCTGAGTTACGAACTATTTTTGGATGATGATTATTTAGGATTATTGTGACTACTATTGTGTTTCAGACACTTATCTGATATTTGAATTGGTTGATTAATTAAGTTGGTTGACCGTGACTTAGTTATCGATTATCTAAGTATTGATTAGGTAATGATGGAATGAACACTCGTACTTTATATGAGGTATTTAAGAAGCGTGACTTTATCTGGAATAATGAAAGTCCTTATGGATATGGGAAATTTAAATTGCTATCAGGATTTTAATATGAGCAACTCCTATGATTACCTTTGGAAATGACTTATTAATGATTGTTGAGGGCTCGACTATTATATGTTGATGGGTGGAGATTTTGGGTTGATCTTGTACTTTTAGCGATTAAATCTACTACCAATTGCTCGAGGAAAAATACGACGATATGAATAGGTGTCGACTATTTAGTTAAATCGACTCCATTATAATGAGTGTCGCTTTCTTAGGTAAATGAAATATTGACTAGCTGTGACAAGCAAGGATATATTCGAGATTGGATTATGAGAAGTATGTTTTGAGATAATAATTATGGGAGTAGTACATTAGAATGATATGTGGAGTAGAAATGATTGGTTAAGTGATAATCTAATAGTGGTGCAAATGTTACGGATCACATGAATAGAGTACTATGAATAGTGTCTATTACAAGGTGATGACAAGAAATTTTGAGTACCACTAAGGTTGTTAGAGATATTTTTGCAGAATGATTATTGGAAATTGACTGACGGGAAATTGGATCGAATATAAACGCCTCTACGCCGCCTAAGTTTTGATATTGAGGATGAGATAGTGAATAGATATAATAAGTATGAATCTCATCTAGAGTTTGAAAGGAATTATTTCAGAAGAGAATTTGGGGACCAAATTCCTTTAAGGAGGGGAGGATGTGAGACCCCATATTTTTCAATCGTAGACGACGCGATCGCGGGTATTATTATTATTATTTTTTCTATCCTCTTTCCGATATAGTATTAAATATTCCGATAATTTATTTTTATATTTACAATTTGGTTTGCGATTCATATTATGATAATGAATTTAGCATCGGTTATCTATTTCATCTTAATGATCTTTGAAAACTATCTACTCCTAAATTAGTATTTTAAAAATACAATACCTTTGTCTTGAAAGATCATTTAGTAAACATTATATTTTCGAAACAATAGTACTTGAGATTTACCTTATACAAAAATACAACTTTTATATTGAAATAGCAAGTGTCTCATACTTGATTTTTTCAACTTACTTATTACTTGATTTAACTAATTTATACTTGAAATTGTTTTTATTTTAGGGTGTTTGTTAATGACACTTATTTTTACTTCTTTAACCATTGTCGATTTCTTTCGACTTTTAACGCGGGTTTTCAACCGGTCCAACTTGTTCTTGAGCGACTAGCTAATAAAACTCTTTTAGTATAATATATTTATTTTTATCTTAAAATTTCGAAATTTAAAATTTATATATTTCAAAATAATTGTATAATTTAATTAATTGCTTGATTGATATGTTTGGCTTGTACTATTAATTTTAATTTTATTAAGTACCTTAGATTACAAGTGATGATACAACACTTGTGAATTATTAGGCACTTTATAACTTAGAAGACTTATTTCATTAGTGATATATAACCTATAGAATAAGGAGCTTGACTTATGATAAGTGATTGTAGACTAGATAAGTGAATTTTTGGGACTTGATATTCTACACCAATCATCATCAAATTAGGACAAAAAAAAAGAAAAAGAAAAAAAAACAATTTGGGAAGCTCATGGACGTCCACATGGTGTTGGAGGGAGACAAAATACAAGACATTATACTTAAATATCTCAATCTAATATTCCTCTCAAATTCCCACCAATTCCCATTAAATTATTCATCTCCCATCACCCACTCTCACATTTGTTTATTTCATTCAAACCTCCTACAAACAAGACAAAATTAGCCCATTATTTTGACCACATTCATGTTCCCCATGCAACCAACATCAAAGCAAGACAACACAAATCACCTCCCCCTCCCTCATGAAGCTATCGGCCATAAGGCCTAAAATGAACAAGAAACTTGTTGATTTCACCAACTTCTCTCTCTCTCTTGTTAACAATCCTCCAACTTCTTTCTACCTTTCTTCCTCTTCTTTCTTATACACTTAGAAAATTTCAAGACTTCTTTCTTTCTTCATCCAAAAATTCGAACCAACCTACTACTACAAGGTGAGAATTTTGTTCTTCAATTTATCTTGATATCCTCTACCTACCTCCTTTCACTTCTTGACTTAAGTTTAATTTTTGGATTTTGAGGTATACTTAGAAGACCCTTGAAGATATTAAGAGCATTGGTTTTATCTTGAAGAGGACCTCAAGGTTTTGAAGAAATTGTGAAGAATTGGACTACAAGGCCGTAAGATTTGGACACTAGAACCCTTCTTTCTTCTTCTCTCTATTTTTTTCAAATTTTAACACCCCTTTTTCTCATTTCTGAGAAATAGGGGCTGACCTTAGGTGATTTTGGAGTTGAACTAAAATTTCCAAATTTGAAGCTCCAACTAGTTTCAAATCACCTACTACACAAGGTAAAATGTAGTCTTCCCAATTTTCTTATCTCATTCTTTTCTCCTTAATTTTTCTCTCATTTTTCTAACTCCAATTTTTTGATATTTCTTGACTTAGGGGCTGACCTAAGTGACCTCATCCAAAGTTGTGAAATTTTCCCTTTTTATTTCACAACTTTCCATTTTAAGGTGGGTGGAAAAACTCTTTCAAACTTTTAGGTGTTTTTATAAAAATGCATGTAGAATTTTGATCATGAGCCCTTGAGATATATAATCTATGTATTGCATGCCAATTTTATGTATCAAATCATGAAAATTCTCAAGTGTTGCTCAAAATTGCTATTTATTGAATTTTAGGTGCATGCATGCACAATTTAATGTTCTATTTGATGAATTATTGTATGAATTGGACATGCATGTGTATGATCTTTGAAATCCATGTTTTGGATGACTTATAACCTGGACAATTCGAGCATAATTGATTAAATTTCAATTTTGGACTTAAAAATGCAAAAATGGAAAATTGGTGGACTAAATTGCAAGAAAATGAAAGTTAAAGGACCCCTCTGCAAATTTCAAATTTTGGGACTGCACTCAGGTTCAAAAATGACTTTCGGACATTTTAATAAAGTTTTAAGAGTTTTAAGATAAATAAAATCAACCTTTAAAAGCCCAAGGACTAGATTGTAAAATTTTGAAAGTTTAAGGGCTACTTTGCAAATTTTAAAACTGTACCAGACCTTAATTTTAAAATTTGAAATTTTTACTCTTAAGGTACTGGAAATGACATATTTTAAATGTATTCCAAAAATCCAAGTGTTTAGGGCTTGGAAAGTAATTTTTCTAAAATTGAGGGACTAAAGTGTAAAAGACTAAACTTGATGACCCAAATGAAATTTCCAGGACTTATGCAGACCATGCACCTGGAAATACTAACTTAACTATAACTTAATTATATTTTGGACCCAAGGTTCAAATTTCATAACAATTGGACCCCTAAAAGTCTTAAAGACAATTATTTCAAAATGGGACAAAATGAGATTTTCAAAAGTTAAAGGACCTACACTTATTTCTTTTAAAAACTGCTTTTGTCCCAATATCCTACTAACCTTAGTGACATTTTTCAACTGGAATCACATTAAAAACCCTTCCGGTTTGTGAGTTCCAATTATTTTAAACTAAGGGTCCGAAATGACAATTTTTACAAATTTGGGGCCAATGTGAGAATTTTATAAAAAATCGACCTCAAAACTTTAAAAACATGAATCTCTGGACAATTTGGAGAATTTAGGAACTGACCTCATAATTTTTCAAGGTCGGGATATTTATTTATTCAATTTTTAACCCCCAAAGTTTTGGTTTTTACAAAATGGGGCTAAATTGTAATTTTTCTTTTATAAAGGACCTAACTCAAATTATTTTCCCTTTTACTAAAATAGCCCTGGACCCTCTGACTTGGAGATTTAATTAAAGTATCTTATTCTCTCAAAAATCTTTGACTTATCGGACCGATTTGACCGATTAATACCCAATTGCGGGGCGACTTCCTCGTCTTGCGGTTTTGAATCTATAACGGGACTTATGTTCCACCTAATCTTTCAAGATATCGAATATTGCTTATCCTTCTGATAATCATCTTCATCCAAATAACTCCACCAACGCCATATTTGCTACTCGTGAATTTTCAAAAATTTTCCTGAACTGCTTCCCTGAATCAATCATACTCGTTGTCTGGGTTGTTGCTTTTTGTACTTGTATTTACTTTCTGCTCGAGTTAACTTGGTGTGTCGAGCTCACGGTCGGAATGGATACGTCGGGGATGGGGCAAGGCGGCTCGCTATTCCATTTTTCGGCCCCATCGCCCTAATCCCGCAACCGAGGACGGAGTGTCAAGGAAGTGGGTCGTAGATTTGAGGTATAATCATGATTATGACAAATCCGAGCCTTGCAAGCTCCACTTTGTGGATTTTGTCTTTGCCTACGGAGCGATAAGGTGACAGTCTTGGACCATCTTGCCGGGGAGTTACACGGAAGAACGAAGTAATCATTTGTCGATCCACACGATTAGGAGTTATCGGACCCGTTTGGTTGGCGCTACAAATCCGCACGCAACCGCTTACTTGTTTTGCATTGGTTGGCGCTACAAATCCTGCACCCAACCATTATTTATCTTGCATGGGATTGGCATTACATTTCCGTAAGCAATCCTACCTGTCTTGACTGAATCATATAGTGCCTGTGTGACCACGAACTGTTTTCTTGAACCGTATAAGTATATTACTTAAATATATTTATCACGACGCTTGTGGACTGTGTGTGAATTCATGCATCATATCTCACGCGTTTTCATATAACTGTTTTCTCGCATTAACTATATATATCGCCACACTTGCACACGATCACCCCATCCACTGAGATTTCTGTCTCATCCCCACCTGTTTTCTAAACTTAGATGAGGACTTCGTTGAAGATACTGAACCGACCACGGATTGAGCCCTTGTACTCCGCTTGTTGGACTTACTACTTCTTGTTGTTGTTGTTGGACTCTTTTCTTGTGTTTGTTGTTAGACTCTTGTATTTTTTTTCATTCCGGTTTGTAACTGAAGGGCGTAGGACCCTTTGACTTTTAAGTTATTATCTTTAGATCATATTGGGGATGTAATTTGGATCATGGATATTATGGACTGTAAGTTGTAACGTGTTTCTTTATTTCCGCTGCTATTTAGACTATGTTCCATTGGGTTTTGATGATATTCGTCTAGAATGTTTGGTTTACTTGTATTTAAGTTGTGGATCGTCGTCGCGTCCCGTTTGGGGCGTGACATATTTTGCATATTATAATATAATTCTTATGTATTCTTATATTATATCTAATATTTATAAATTGATAATAATAAATTTTGTAAATAATATTTTATAAATATATATTTTCACCATTTTTTTAATTTTCTTTATTTAATTTAGTTCAAAATGGGGCAGAACGGGCCGACTCCGCCCCGCTCTATTATCATCTCTAGTACAATGAAATATGAGATGGAACACGCTTATACAATACGAGATCATCCGATTTTCGCTTACGACTAATTTCCAACTTTCCTTCAAGGTTTCAATATGAGGAGTGCCAAAGGAAATGAACAAACTAATTAAGGGATGCACCCAACTTTTAAGGTGACTAGTTGACGAGTCCTCGAGAAGGGGCTAGTCTTGTTGATATGTGTATTTGGTTGAGAGGGCCGTACTATTCATTTATCGTTTTGAATTAAAATGACATATCCTTCATACACGAAAAATGAGATTGATTTTCATCCGTGCAAATTAGTTCATCGAGACATATCTGAAGTCTAGAGTTGATGTTATCGGGCATATGAAGAAAAGCTCATCGGGATAGTCTGGTAACAATATCCTACCAAGTATAATAAACATCCTTTTTCCAATGCAACCATTGAAAATATACTTAGTCTTGGAACAATCTGAATTTGTCATTCATTGAGTATAATAATGACATCATTCTACGCACATGATTACAATCACACACATAATAATCGTCGAGTATATTTTAACATCATAGAAAATAGGATGAATGAAAGTATTGATAGTCTAGGGTAATTGAAACGTGATTCCTTGAAGGCCCACAAAAACGGTTGGATCGAGTTCAGATCTAATCTAGACCCGTCCAGTGATTGAAAAGGTGCGCTTGAGGCCAGAGACGGATCCAGAAATATTTTACAAGGGGCACAAAATAAGACAAAAACTTGTGTAACACGGCCGCACTATATGACAAAAAATGTAATATTTTTATTTATAAAAAGTAATACTTTTAGGGTAAAAAATGACATTATGCCTGAATATACTTTTCTAGTCTAGTTGTATATGATTTGTATTAGTTTTTACTCTAAAATTATTATGTTTAACATTACAAAATATTACTTTTTATTTCGATCTCACGGTGCGACTATCTCACAAAAACCTACTCACAAAACAAATACAATTATAAACTACGTCAAAAATAAAATAGATACAATTATAAACTACATAAAAAAAAGTTAATGGGAGCATGAATTGTTTTTCTATCTTAATTAATAGGTTTAAAAAAAGAGTTAGTATGGGGCACGTGCCCCCCCTAATGGGGGTTGTGCATCCGTGTCTGCTTGAGGCGTGCCTAGGCGACATGCGCTCCTCAGGCGCTAGGCGACTACCAAGCGCCTAATTGTGCACATGCCAAGCAATTTTGGTAATACGGTGTAAGGTGCTCTAAGGCGTCCTAGGCACGCTTTGGGACGTTTTTTCCGCAAACTAGATTCATATAATTTTTATTAGTGTTGCACTCTGTAATATCCCGTATTTTTCAATTATTATTATATGAATTATAATTTTGTTAATCAGAAAAATATAATTTTAATTAGCCACATTTAATAGAATTTCAGTTATGAATTTATAAGGACTCAAACTTAATTAAAAGAATATGAAAGGTGAAGGGTTATGATTTTTAATGTAAGAACTTAATTCTCAATCATAAATTCCAGAATTCAACTCTATAAATTGAAAATTTTCCCTTACAAACTTCACCGCATTTCCCTACAAATCAGATTAAAATATCGAGAATCAAGAGGATTAGAATAATAGTTTTGGTTACTACACGGATTAATAAAAATCAGTTGAGGTAGGGATTTTAATTCTTGTCTTTATACAATGTTTCATGTGAGTATTTACATGTATATATCAAATGCAGAGGAAGTAGTCAGGAACCGGAAATAGGTCCGGGATCGAAGTTGATCATCGGGTTAAGCCAGTCAGAGGAAATCATAGAGGAAATTATAGAGGAAAATTACATGTTGTATTATAAGTGTTTATGCCTGTATGATTTATTATGCATTGACAAAAGTTGGTCCCTACTGAGCAAGTGGAAACTCACCTCTTTATTTCTATAATTTTTCAGATTAAGGAGTCGGACTGAAGATACGTCAGTGATGGATGAAGACCAAATTAAATTTTAGAATTCGAATAATTTTATTTTATGTCTTGGAATATTTTGATAATATTTAAATTGTAATGTGACTGATATTTATCTATAGTTAAACTTTTAAGTTTTATTAAGTTATTTTGTTAAAACTCGTGTTTTATTATAACGTTTTCCATAAAAGTCGGACTATTTCGATTTTGTAAAAATCGGGGCGTTACACACTGTACTTAAATGAAAAACAAAAGAAATAACCCAACTGGTCATCGTGTGCTTACCATCAACAACATATTACTGAAGAAGATCATCATGTTTCAAGTGGAGGGTGATGAGTAGATCTAAGATAGCAACATTTTGAATATCACTTGTTAGTAGTTTATAAATATTTTAATGTGAGCTTGTTTGAGTAAAATGTTATCTACTTGGGGTTTTATCTTAATATGGTGTCCTGAATTTATTTTCATTTATACATAGTTCAATAGTACTAAATTTTATTTTTAATAGATGTAAGACAGCGGCTCACTTCGCTTAGGCGTCACATTCGTCTAGCGCCTAAGACCTAGGGCCCTAGGCACTATGATATCTGGTCGCCTTGTCTCGCCTAACGCCTTTATAAACACTGGGCCCATATATAATGGCGGAGACGGAGATAGGACTGGGTCAATTTGGGACCTAGCCCAACCCTTTTTTTGAAAAAAAAAATTTTAGTGATAATTTTTTTTTAAAAAAAATAGTTATAATTTGTATTAATTTTTCTTGGATTTTTTATCTGGCCCATTCCAATTTCGTGTATCAACCCACTCTACTAAAGTGTCCTGACTCCGCCATTGCCCATATGACAAACACATATCTAAAGGTGCACCCGTAGTCAGCATTAGGGATGACAATTCAACTCGACCCATGGGTACTCGACTGGACCTGCGGGACTGGGTATCACTTCCGCCTAGTTTAAAATTTGTATTTTTATAATATATTTTAATATATACTTTGCAAATATAATATATATTCTAATGTAATTTTTTGTATTATTATATTATATCTAACATTTATGAATTTAATAATAATAACTTTTATAAATAATATTTTATAAATATATTATAAATATATATTTTTTTCATTGTTGACCCTCCTCGCCCTGCGACCTGCAAGGGGTCTCGTCCTACCCCGTTCTAGGCACGGGACGGGTATGAATCTTCACCGCCTTGCCTCTCCTGGCCCGGTTGCCATCCATAGTCAGCATTTTAGAAGGGTTATTTATGAATTATGCATTCTAATAATGTGACCTTCACTTGTAATGGGCCTCAATGGAAGCCCAAATATTTTAATTGGGATCCATCTCCTCAGTAATCCAACAAGGTTTATTTAATAACAACGTCACATATGTTACTATGTAGATTGGGAAAGGTGCACTTTAAATGTCGTACCCATTATTACTTCATAACCCCTTCCGCCATTTCTGTTTTTTCACCACACTGGTTCAGTTTCCCCAATCGCTCTCACACCCCGTGCACCTTCCACTAATCTGCTGTCGGCAGTTCTGTAAAAGCAATTTTAGTCGGATCTCAACCTCAAGTTCCATGTCTCAACGTCCTAACTTCCAAGGCGGACGTCGAGGGGGCGGAGGGCGCGGCGGCAGGCGAGGCGGCGGCGGCGGCAGAGGCGGAGGTCGTGGAGGCGGAGGTGAGCAGCGGTGGTGGGATCCTGTATGGAGAGCTGAGCGTCTGCGTCAGAAAGCCGCCGAGGTATTACTTCTTTGATAGCCGTTTTTTGCAATTTTGAAAGAGAAATGGAGATGTTTATTTATTCCCGAATTTCAGCTTAACATTAGCTTGTAAATTGTATTAAATGAGTAGTTTTTGGTTCAATAAAAGCAATATAGATTTTAAAGATGAACTTAGGCTACTTGCAGAGAAAGGTGAAATAATTTTAGCAAGTTTTTTCTGAAGAATCTGGAAAAAGAAAAAGAAGTAAGGAACAGTTTATTTTGTTTCGCTAAGCAGTTTATTAACTTTGAAGCTTGTTTTTGCATGGTTGTCATCTGTATCTAATGAAAAGAATAATGAATAATGACAAGGCAAGCTATGAGTTTGAAACCGCAATTTAAAATTCCTTACAAGTCACTTAGCGCAGAAGAAGTTTTGTTGAAATTATTACTATATATCTGATAAAATTTATGCTAGTATCATCTGGCATGTGATGAACATGTTTGCATGTATGTAGATGGAGGTAATGGATCAGAATGAATGGTGGGGAAAAATTGAACAAATGAAGAGAGGAGGAGAGCAGGAGATGATAATAAGACGAAGGTTCAGTAGAGATGATCAGCAAATCTTGGCTGATATGGCTTATCAGTTGGGTCTTTACTTGTAAGTTGTTTGTCTCCATAATTTAATGTAAGCTACTTTTTTCGAGAAAAGTTTCGTAAATAGATATTCCTTTCATGATTCTATTCCCATCGCCTTTTAAATTCATGAATATGCAGTATTTCAACAACCTAAACTGTCCAAATGTGTTGAATGTGTCAATTTTAGATCAGATTAGTTTATGCTGTTTATATCAGATCACATGCTTGCGCACAACAAAAAAAAAATGAATTAAAAATCTGACCATTTGTAATCACATGCTTTAGCAGTTACTTTCATGGGAATTGCATTGTAGGTTTGAGAGGAATACAATTTCAAGCATTTTCTGGGCATGTGCTTTACTATTCATTGAATGTGGATATACATATGAGTGCGGGTATCAATGTGCTTTCCCTCTTAATCTTGTGTGGATACTTGTCGTGGAATTCGTCTTTCTATCTTGTACTTTGAAAATGTGTTTTTTTCTTCTGAAAGCATTCATCACATAGTTTGAGCTGACAATATTATCTTATTGTTTTATATTTGTGGAAAGAAAGCCATGCTTATAATAAAGGGAATGCACTTGTTGTGAGCAAAGTTCCATTGCCTAATTATCGTGCAGATCTTGATGAACAGCATGGCTCTAATAAGAAAGAGGTATTTTGAATAAAGGCTGGAGGAAAAAAATTAAGTATGCTTATGTTGGCATGTTGCTAATGGCATTATATAAATCTTCTCCCTTTTGGACAATATTTTCAGATAAAAATATCCACCGAGATTGAGGAAAGAGTTGGAAATTTATTGAACAGATCCAATGGGACATCAGTCGGGAATAATTCTTCGACTTCCTCTGAAACTGCAACATTACAACCCAAACCAGTTGAAATAAGCAGATCAGCATCACAATTGGAGATTGATGCTGCCTCTGAGGAACTTAGTTTTGAATTGAAACAAAAACAGGAAAAGACGAGGGTATATAACTTAGATGTAGATGTCTTAAATTTCTCTATTTGGTTTTCTGAAAATAATTCGTGAATGCTGAATTTATTGACTTGCAGGAAAGTGATAGTGTGAAGGCAATGCTAGCATTTAGAGAAAAGCTTCCAGCGTTGAAAGCTAAATCAGAATTCTTGAAAGCTGTTGCAGAAAATCAGGTAACTATATTTTTCATTATTAATTGTTATTTTTCATGTTTTGCCAGGCCCAGCATTACTTAGATTCAATGCTGCTTAACAGCAGCCCTATTCATCCTACTCTTTTGATGTATTTTTCTTCTTTGCTCAAATTTGTTTCTTTTCCTGTCTTGTTTTTCTTTGCACCATCGTCTCCCACTTATTTTTCCTTTTATCCACCTTGTGTTTTCTTTCCTTTTCCTTCTTTGTTCTGCATATTGTCTGAAAAATATGTTTTCATAAATTTTCTGAAATTCAAACACATACTGTTATTTGAGTGCTGGAATCGACGATTTTGTTGAAAATTTTGAAAGATGCTGTAAATTTGCTGAGATCCAAGTGTTCTATAATGAGGTGCTGAAAAAATCTTGCAATAATCTGTAAAAGTTACCCATTTATGCACCTTATTTCGATGAGGTGCACGCCTCGTCTTGCTCCTTAAGACTCTTCTGCATGTCATGTTGATGAATGGATGACTTTTCAACACTTCCTTTTAGTCCTAGATAGCTTTTATCAGCGGATTACATCGTATGTAGTATTCTGGCTCATGAAGCTTATTTTACGTGTTATCTGAAGGTTTTGCTAAGAGTACCAACTTTTCTTTTGTTTCAATTGATAATACAGGTTTTGATAGTTTCAGGAGAGACTGGTTGTGGTAAAACTACCCAGCTTCCTCAGTTTATCCTGGAAGAAGAGATATCATCTTTACGAGGTGCTAAGTGTAGTATGATATGCACTCAACCTCGGAGAATATCAGCAATATCAGTTGCAGCTCGAGTATCAGTTGAAAGAGGAGAGAAGCTTGGTGACACTGTAGGTTATCAGATTCGGCTGGAATCAAAGAGGTCTGCTCAAACAAGACTGCTTTTTTGTACGACTGGGGTTTTACTGCGACAGATGGTATTTTGATCTGACTTGGCATTTCATTTTCTTGTTGATTCCTGTCAAAAATTCTATTGACTTTAGGTTACCTTTTAATACATGTAAATTCATTTTTCTGCATCTGTTTTTGAAAAACCATTTGGCCATTGATACATCTGACAGGAACTTTTTTAAAATCATGTTGCATAGGCAATTTGAGTCAAAAGATTGAGAACAGTTCTGAGTGGAGTTCTCTGGTTACATTGTTTCACTTTGAAATTTAGGATGTTCATGCCTTGACCTCCTGAATACAGGTGCAGGACCCAAATTTAACAGGAATTACACATTTGCTTGTGGACGAAATCCATGAAAGAGGCATGAATGAGGACTTCCTTTTAATAATATTGCGGGACATCCTTCCTCGCCGTCCTGATCTTCGCCTTATCCTTATGAGTGCCACTATCAATGCTGACTTATTTTCCAAATACTTCGGAAATGCTCCCACCATTCATATCCCGGTATGCATTACATTCTTACATGTTATGCCACTTGTCTTCAGTGTCTTCTTCAAGATACATTTTTTTCATTTGCAGTTTTGGTATGATTGTTTTTGCAGGGATTTACCTTTCCTGTGAAAGAATTTTATTTAGAAGATGTGTTGGAGAAAACTCGCTACAATATCCAATCAGAGTTCGACAATTTTCCAGGAAATTCAAGAAGTCGTCGGCGACAACAGGAGTTGAAAAAAGATCCTTTGACAGAATTATTTGAGGTATGTTTTGTCATTCTTAGTTTTTCAATCTTCACTCCGTCTGTGGTTATTAAATATATCATTGTATATTAGATTTATTTACATTGTCTCGTCTAAAATTACGCCTCTAACATGTTAGCATCTTATTCGGTTATTGTTGAAGGCATCTTCAAGCACAGGTTACATGGAAAAGTTCTTAGGTGTCTGCATGCTCAAGCTAAAAGCTAATAAATGATGCTAATGAAATAACATGTCACATCCTTCTGATTTTCGGATTACCTTTCTGGATTGCCTATTATCTTGTAATGATGCATAAAAATATTAGAGTGCTCTATACTGAAATTGAGTCTTTGGTTGGTCGATTTGTATTTCAACATTGATCTGGTTATGGTCTAATGGTAGCCAGTTCCTTTATTCAATTTGTAGTCCTTATCAGATGGTAATAGCATGTAAGTATGTTAGATCAACTTGTAGGATTAGAGACTGATGCCTGTTGATGTAAAATGAGATTAGGCCTTGTCATGGTTATGGATATATCTCAGACATTAAAAAGAACGCCCTACAAAAATATCGTGCAAGAGGTCAAGAGAAGGAGGGTGATAGTATATTACTTGCTAAATATCTCTTACTTTAGGAGTTTTTTCATCGGAGTCTCGATGGCAATCCAGAGAATATCTTTGTTTAAGAGATCAAAAATAAAGATGGAGCATTGAGGGAGGGAAGGAGGTGTTTGGAAGTATTTGGATCTTTCCGGAGCATCTGGAGAATATTGGTCACTAAAGGTCAGCTCAAGATCAGGCTACTTGGTAAATTGAAAGAAGAAAAACAAAATTTATTGGTCTTTCAAAAATCTGACTCTGACAGGCTCTTAATGTGAACCAGCCATATATATTTGTTTACATTACTGATATGTGGCACATTTCCTTATAAAATCTGGCATATCGCGATACTAGATTTTATCAGTCACTGGAACTGCAGCAAGAAGGTCTATATATATGTATATTATCATTTTTTTTCAGATAGAAAGTTTTTGTTGGCGTTTGCGAGTAACTTTTTTGATATTTAGAATTTACGTAGTTAAATTGTTGTTGTCCTTAGCTGGACTTCCTTCTAGTAACAGCGCTCTCCTATTTTGATTTAAGATTGCATGTATTGAGCAGCAAATCCTTGACTTGTCAAGCTTCATGGTTTATCCTGGAACTTCTGTGTTCTGCCTGATATTTTTTCCTTTTTCGTTTTTCCTTGTCAGAATGCAGACATTGATGCCCTCTATAAAGGATACAGTGCAAGCACCAGAAGATCTCTAGCGAATTGGTCAGATTCTCAGCTGGACTTGGGACTTGTATGTATCTTAGATACTTATAAATAACTTTTTCCACCAAATATTGGCAAGAAAAGTAATATA
This sequence comes from Rehmannia glutinosa, assembly GCA_016081115.2. NCBI lineage: Eukaryota > Viridiplantae > Streptophyta > Magnoliopsida > Lamiales > Orobanchaceae > Rehmannia > Rehmannia glutinosa. Next base: position 102,294 of record JABTTQ020002044.1, read on the forward strand.
TCAATTGCATTGCAGCTGAATTTCTTCCACTGTCCTTTTAATATTTTTATGTGGTTTTGCATGTACATTGTTGATTACTTTTTGCCTCCATATTTTAAAACAATCTCATCCAGTAAAGACACAAAATGGAGTGGCTGTGTTGGCTATAATGTTTATTTTGTATTAGATACCATCTATTGTGCGATGAAGTGGCCTGGTTTTTGTTGCATCTGAACTCTGCTATTTACATCCCATTTTGTGTCCTGTTCACTCAACTTTTGGATAGTCATCTATTGGTGTATAAAGCATCAGTTGCAGCAAGTTTTTTCCTGAATTTAGTGGGGGTAGATTTCCCGAAAATTCATCCTTACTAATAGATGTCTCGTATTAAGTTACATGAAAAGCTTTCCCAAGCTTATATTCCCATCTAATTCTCTTTACAGGTGGAAGCAACTATTGAGCATATATGTCGCCGTGAAGGTAGTGGAGCAATTCTTGTTTTCCTTACTGGTTGGGATGATATTTCAAAGCTCCTTGATAAACTCAAAGCAAACAATATTGTTGGAGACCCAAATAAGTTCTTAGTTCTTCCTCTCCACGGTTCAATGCCTACAATCAATCAGCGAGAGATTTTTGATCGTCCACCTCCTGATGTTAGGTGGGCTTCTACGTCTTTCATTCCTTTACATTTCTCATATTTATTTTTCCCGAAGAAAAAGGTGTAAATTTAAAACTTCAATCGCTGCTGCATGGTTGACATTAACTTCCTCAATAGTATAGCGTGAAAGCTAATTTAAAAATCTTCTGTACAATGGAGACGTTTTCTTCAATCAGACGTGATATGAACATAACCGTCTAACTGTTAAGTTGTTTCACTTGCTATCGTATTTGTATGTTAGAGCCATCAGTTTGCCATTTTGTTTTGAGTTGTAGCAGTATGATTTCCTCCCATTATATTTCTTCTCATAATTTGTTGAGGAGAAATATATCTCCCAACTTATTTAAAAACAAATATAAGATAGGAGGCACTCTTGCTACTTGATCGACATTATATATGATTCAAAAAAGACTTCTAGAGACCAGTTTGTAATATTCATTTACTGTAAGTTTCTGCTGCCCATATGTCACGTAGGCCATGTTAGCTCCTGTCATCTAATGCTATCATTGTAAGAAAGAAGGGTCACGAGTTCTTGGTATTGCTTTAAAATGCTGTGCCTTCTCGTATAATCTGTATGGTTTCTTCTGTCTTCTGATCGTAACTTGGGTTACCCGGTTCCTCACACTGCCCATGAGTACGACAGGCATGGACGTAGCCATGTGGGGGCCAAGGGGGGCATTGGGCCCCCCTCAAATTTTGAAAAAGAACAAGGGTATTTTGGTCATTTCATATTTTAATTTTAAAAAAAATAAAGAAATAGAAAAAAAAAGTCTTCAATTATATTGGATTCCTCTTTCCTACTTTCATTTTTGAATCTTGAAAAATATGCGTCTTGATCATTTTTCCCTTTTCTTAAACTTTTGTACATTATTTAAGCTCCGCCATAATATTTAAGTTCCGCCATAAACATTAACTTGAATTTTTGCATTATTCTCTTGTGCCTCTATTTGTCATTTTTGGAATATTGATGTAATTGTATTTTGTTATTTATTGTTGAATATTAAGATGTGATTGAATTAATACAATGACTTAATCAAAACTTCTAATTATTTTAAATTTGATGTATTGTTTTTCATTTTTATACGTGGTAGTGGACAATTGTCCACTTATGATTTGTAAAAATAAAAAATAGTCATAATTTTTGAAACATGTTTTTTAGTTATTTTGACACGATCATACCCTTCTTGTGTTCTCAGATGAGGTACTTAATTATATTTCAAAAAAACTGATGCGCTAAACTTTTCGATACCGAGTTGTGGACCGGTCAACAACAAAACAACAACAACAAACTAAGCCTTAATCCCACTACGTGGGGTCGGCTATACGGATCATATCGCGCCATCGTTTACGGTCATAAGCCATATTTTCGTTTATTTCTAGGTATAACATGTCATGTTTAATAGCTTCTTTCCAAGTCTTTTTAGGCCTACTTCTTCCTCTTTTGATTTGTGTGAGTGATTCTCTACCTTCTAAACGTCGCACAGGTGCATCTAAAGGTCTCCTATAAACATGTCCAAACCATTTTCTCTAATTTTCTCGTCTATTGGTGCTACTCCCACTTTGTTTCTAATGTGTTCATTTCTTATTCTATCTAATCTAGTGTGTCCGCACATCCATCTTAGCATTCTCATCTCTGCTACCCTCATTTTTTGTTCGTGTTCATATTTAGTCGCCCAACATTCCCGCTCCATAAAGCGTTGCGGGCCTTATGGCCGTTTTATAAAATTTTCCTTTCAATTTTAATGGTATTTTACGGTCACAAAGGATAGAAGATGCACTCTCCATTTATTCCAACCCGCCCGGATCCTATGTGTGACATCTTTATTGATTTCTCCGTTCTCTTCAATTATAGATCCTAAGTATTTAAAACTCTTTTTGTTATACTCACTTCATGTCCATCAATTTTAACCTTGGTCTCATTGTTCTGTTGTTTTTACTAAAGTGGCATTCCATGTATTCTGTTTTAGCCCTACTTATAGTAAAACCTTTTGATTCTAGTGCTTCTCTCCAAACTTCCAATTTTGCATTTACTCCTTCCCTTGTTTCATCAATTAAAACTATATCGTCCGCAAATAACATACATTCGGGGATGGATTTTTGTAAGTGTTTAGTGATTTCATCAATTATTAGGATAAAAGGTACGGGCTTAGAGCGGATCCCTCGATGCAAACCTATAGTGTTTGAGAATTCACTAGATATTCTGTTGGTGTCCTCGATACATGTTGTTATACCATCATACATATCTTTTATGGCATCTATGTAGCTATTTTTATTCCTCTTTTTTCCAATACGCGCCACATTATATCACGGTTGACTCTATCGTATGCCTTTTCAAGATCAATAAAAACCATATGTAAATCTTGTTTTCTCTCATTATATTGTTCACATAATCGCCTAATTAAGTGTATAGCTTCAATTGTGGATCTTCGGCATGAAGCCAAATTGATTATCTAATATACTAGTTTCATTTCTTATTCTTGCTTCTATAACTCTTTCCCATAGTTTCATTGTATGACTTATTAATTTAATTCCCCGTAATTTGCACAATTTTGTATATCCCCTTTGTTTTTATATATAGGTATCAATATACTTTTTCTCCATTCATCAGGCATTTTCTTAGTTTTTAGAATAACATTAAATAATTTAGTAAGCCATGATATTCCAACTCCACCTAAACATTTCCACGCTTCAATTGGTATATCATCTAAGGCAATGCTTTGCGATTTTCATTTTGTTTAGTCTTTTTCATTTCATGAAGTTGAATTCTACGATAAAAGGTACGGTTTTTATTCGATTGATTGGCTTTAGTTCCCCTAATGTAACTTCATTCCTCTTCGGTTCATTAAAAAGATTATTGAAATACCTCCTCCATCGATCTTTTATGTCCTCGTCTTTCACTAAAATGTTTTCATTCTCATCTTTTATGCATTTAATTTGGGTTAGATCTCTTGTTTGTTTTTCTCTAAATTTTGCTATTTTATATATATCTTTCTCTCTCGCTTTAGTATCTCAGTTTCTTATAGAAATCTTCATATGCTTGGTTTTTGCTTCATATATTGCTCTTCTTACTTCTTTTTTGGCGTCTTTATATCTTTTAAGGTTTTCTTCGTTTTTATAGGAATACAATACTTTGTAACTAGTTCGTTTTTCCTTTACCTTATCTTGGATTTCTTGATTCCACCACCATGACTCTTTATTCCATTTATTACCATTTGACACCCCTAATGTTTCTTTTGCAATCTTTTTCATTTGAGTAGTTACATAGTTCTATGTTTCATCGGCTTTGTCTTCCACTTTCCAATCAATGGTTTCTACTAGAGATTTGACAAAACTATCCCTTTTCTCTATATTCTTTAAGTTCCACCACTTAATTCTCGGTATGTTAATTTTCTTTCTCTTTAAGTGTATGTTAATAAGTTTGATATCCAAAACTAGTAGTCTATGTTGGGTGGTGAGGCTTTCTCCAGGTATTACTTTGCAATTTTTGCATATTTTTCTCGTTTTCCTGGTTAGAAAGTAGTCAATTTGTGATTTGTTAGGACCACTTTTAAATGTGATTAAATGTTCGTCTCTCTTTTTAAAGAAGGTATTACCTATAATAAAATCATAAGCAACTGCAAAGTCTAGGATGGTTCTACCCTCATTGTTACGCGAGCTAAAGCCATATCCTCCATGGACCCTTTCATAATCTTCATTATCCTTCCCAACATGTCCATTTAAGTCTCCACCTATGATGACTTTTTCATTTTGAGGGATTGATTGCATTAGAGTTTCTAAATCTCCCCAAAATTTAGCCTTAGTAGCATCATCTAATCCTACTTGAGGTGCATATACACTAACAATATTTATAAGTTCGTTACCTACTACAATTTTAAGGGATATGATTCTATCTCCTTTTCTAGTTACTCCTACTACTTGATCTGTGGACCGGTCCCTAGAATAAAAAAAGAAAGGCAAACCGAAAATTTGAACTCAAAAATAGCTAAAAAAAATGGTTAAAACTATTTTTATTATGTAGAAGTGGCCAAAAATTCGACGGACTCTTTTATATTAATATTAGTTGGGCCCCCCTACCCGAAATTTCTGGCTTCGTCACTGACGACAGGGATACAGGTTCACTTATTTTTCCCCCTTTCTTTCTTTCTTTATTTTTCTTTTGTTTTTCTTTTTTGCTATATACCCGCTAAGCTTAGCACCAGTGATCTGAAATTTATCACAGACCCATGCTTCAAATTTTGAGCTTTCCGTTTTCACGTTGGAACCATCAAGCATGCTCTTCATACTTTGTTTTGTTTGTTTTGGTCATGGTGGCTGAAGCATGAAATGATCTTGTCTGGGAACTTATTTTGTAGAATCCATTTTGTACATTCAGCAACTCTGCTTCATTACGTGTACACTATCAAGAATACCTCATAATAGATACATTTTATGTTATTTTTCAGAAAGATTGTGCTAGCAACCAACATTGCTGAGAGTAGTATTACCATAGATGATGTTGTGTATGTTGTGGACTGTGGAAAGGCAAAGGAGACTAGCTATGATGCTCTAAATAAGCTGGCTTGTCTTTTACCTTCATGGATTTCTAAGGCATCAGCACACCAGGTATCTGACAGATACTTGCCTATCTAATTTTCTCGTGCACCCCACAATTTGGCTTTGTAAACAGTTTAGAATATGAAACTTGCTTTCATACGACTTAGGGGTAATTCCAAAAACCTATTGAGGTCGGTCTAATTACCAAAAAATCCAGAGGTTTTGAAAATGGCAAATAACTCCTTGAGATTTGATTCCGTCTTACATTTTCCCACTTCACAAGCAAAAAATATTTCAAAAATCTCCGACATTTATAGAAATATACAGTTACCCCTTAAATTTAAGAGAAAATCAAACCGGATGGGGTATTTGTAGTTTTCAAATATCTCTGGATTTTTTTGTAATTAGCCCAAACTCTAGGGGGGTTTGTAATTATCCCTATATTGTATTTTTCCTTCATGTCATTTTTCTGGGTAATTTCAGAGACGTGGCCGTGCGGGTCGTGTGCAGCCAGGAGTTTGCTACAGACTATTTCCTAAATTAATCCACGATGCTATGCCGCAGTATCAACTGCCAGAAATGCTTCGAACGCCCCTGCAAGAGTTATGTCTGCATATCAAGAGTTTGCAGCTCGGAGGAATTAGTACATTTTTGGCTAAGGCACTTCAGCCACCTGATCCTCTCGCTGTAGAAAATGCCATTGAGCTTCTCAAAACAATTGGTGCTCTAGATGATAGAGAAGAGCTCACTCCCCTTGGTGTGTGGTATTTTCATGTCTGTTGTGTTCTTCAGTTTCTAGATGGAATTTTACAAGTAATATTAATTAATACATCACTTAACAGGACGGCATCTCAGCACTTTGCCTTTGGACCCAAATATTGGAAAGATGCTTCTCATTGGTTCTGTCTTCCAGTGCCTTGACCCTGCACTAACAATAGCTGCTGCTCTTGCATATCGGCAACCATTTGTCCTTCCAATAAATAAGAAAGAGGAAGCAGATGATGCAAAAAGATCCTTTGCTGGTGATTCGTGCAGGTTAGGCTACATAAAAATTCACTATTACTTCTATCTGATGGCATGACCAGGATTTTGTTCTTGGTCTCTGTGGATTAATACATTAAAAATTGGGATAATTGAAAAGAAAAAAAACACTGAGGTTTGGGCTAATTGCGAAAAAAACCAGAGGTTTTTGAAAATTACATAAACCCCCTTGAGGTTTGACTCCATTACATTTTCCCACTTCATAAGCAAAAACATTGCAAAACCTCCTGACAGTTATAGAAATATTATAGTTACCCCCTTAACTTTAAGACAAAATCAATTGTTAAGGTTTTTTTTTTGTAGTTTTCAAAAACCTCTGGTTGTTTTTGGTAATTAGCTCAAACCTCAGGGTTTTTTTGGTAATTATCCCTTAAAAATATTGTTGATATTTCTTTGCTGATGTGAGAATTTTCTTGTCTTGAAACAGTGACCACATTGCACTTCTTAAAGCATTTGAAGGATGGAAAGATGCTAAACGTAGTAGAAAAGAAAAAGCTTTTTGCTGGGAAAATTTTCTATCACCAGTAATTTTGCAGATGATGGATGATATGAGAAATCAGTTTCTAGATTTACTGGCAGGGATTGGTTTTGTGAATATATCCCAAGGTGCCGAAGTAAGTTCCCAACTTTGCTAATTGTTATTTGTGTATGAATCCTCACATTTTTAACCAAATTAAAAAGGGATAATTACAGAAACTACTTCTGAGGTTTGGGGTATTACAAAAAAGAACCCAAAGAAGTTTCAATATTACAAAAATGAAAAAGAAAAAAAAAGAGGTTTGATTATTTCTTAAATGTAAGGGATAACTGAAATAGTTTTCAACTGTAAAGAGGGTGTTTGAAATGTTTTTTCTTATGAAGGAGGTAAAGTGTAATACATAATCAAACATCAATGGGACTTTTGTAATTTTCAAGTTATTAGCCCAAACCTCAGGGTTAGTTTTTGTAATTTCCCTAATTTAAATGATAAAAGAGTTCTTACGGAGTTCATCTAGAAGTTGGTACCAACACGCTTATTCGCATGATTGTTGAATTCATATATGGTTCTGCAGGCATATAATCAATACAGTGATGATTTAGAGATGGTATGTGCAATACTATGTGCTGGACTGTACCCGAATGTTGTGCAGTGCAAAAGAAGAGGGAAGCGAACAGCTCTCTACAGTAAAGAAGTTGGGAAAGTCGACATTCACCCGGCATCAGTGAATGCTGGCGTTCATCTTTTCCCTCTTCCTTACATGGTTTACAGTGAAATGGTCAAAACCAGTAGCATATACTTAAGAGATTCAACCAATATATCAGATTATGCTCTGCTGATGTTTGGTGGGAATCTTATTCCCAGCAAAAGTGGAGATGGTATTGAAATGCTTGGTGGGTACCTGCATTTTTCTGCATCAAAGACTGTATTGGACTTGATACGGGTATATTTTTTCTGAATCTCTCCCTCTCTCTCTCACTCTCTCTCAGTGCATCACAAAATAATCCAGCATATATTACAGGGTTAAATTACATAAACTCCCCTTGAGATTTAGCTAGTGTTTGCAATCACTAAAAAATGTACTTATTAGGTTTTGGCTGAAAAAAAATACTTTTTAGTGTTTGCAAATGCCAATTTTTGTTTCTGATTTTGCTTCTCTTAATCAGAATCTATAAAAGCAGGGAGAGGGTTGCTTTAGATTTCACCTTCTACTTCTAGTTTGACTTTTACAAATAAATATACACTTTTCCAACTTTTTCACCGAACAACATTACCAACTTCTGATTCTCAACTACTTTTACTAAAGCTACAATATGATCACTTCTTCTAAAAGCAGAAGTGTTTTGTCAATACTCCTTTAGTCCAATTACAAAAATGCTAGATATCTTTCGAAATTACAAAAATCCACTTGAGACATTATAAATTCCCCTTGAAATTTGTTTTGTTTTACAAATACCCCCTTAGTCGAGTAATTTGTAAACTAAAAACTAAAGTTAAGAGAGGATGTTTGTAATTTTGAAAGATGACCGAGTTTTTTTGTAATTAGACTAAACCTCAAGTGTAGTTTTTGTAATTACCCTTTTTTTTTAGTGAAACGCGTATTATATTGCTCGGCAAATAAAGTGGACAGAAAGAGAAAGAGCATATAGCGCTTTTACTTGAAGCTGATAAGTTGTTTACTCAATTATTAATTTGCAGGAACTGCGAGGGGAGCTCGACAAGCTTCTAACAAGGAAGATCGAGGAGCCAGGACTAGATGTTACGGTGGAGGGAAAAAGTGTTGTTGCAGCTGTGATAGAGTTGTTGCATAGTCAAAATTTACGGTATATGTGACGTTTTAACCCACCATGACTGACGATTACATGCATATGATGATTACATTCTTTATACAAATAGAAGGAATGCACATTATGCATCTTATGAGTTATCTGAGGTTCTTCGAACACTTAATTTACAACACACATTTACTGCTACTTTAAGATTTTCCCTTCTGTTTTCTTCTTTATGTGTGATTCAGTTTTGTCTTGTAGTCGCTAGCAGTTTTTCAGGGAAATCTTTAATCGTGTTTATTTAAGCGTACGTAGTAATTCTGGTCCATTTGGCCCATATATGAATATACTAGTATTTCCAATGTAAACACAACGACTTTCTAGTGCATCCTTATTGTTGAACAATAATTTGATGTTGAATTTATTTTTATCTTTATTTTTTGGGATAATTACCAAAACACCCTGAGGTTTGGGCTAATTACAAAAAAACCCAGAGATTCTTGAAAATTACAAAAAAAATCAGTTTGATTTCGTCTTACATTCCCCCCTCCATAAGTAAAAAAACATATCAAAAACCCGTTATTTATAAAAATACTATAATTACCCCCTTAAATTTAACACATAATCAAACCTTATGGAATTTGTTTTTGTAATTTTGAACATCTTTGGGTTTTTTTGTCATTAGCCCAAATCTCAGGGGTGTTTTTGTAATTATCCTTTTTTTTTTTTTTTTTGCTACTATTAGTCGGAAATTAAAGCTGTAGCTAGTCGAGCAATTAATGAATGATGCATAATTTGGATGTGATTCTAGAGATATGTGTTGTTTTAAGTAAGATTTATATTTCTACTTCTGAATAGATTTCAAGTTGCCCCAGTTCCATACTTCTCATCCGGTTTATTCAAAGACTCGTTACATTCTCTAGAAAAGAAGAAAAATTCCTTCAAAAAGGAAAAAAGAATTGAAAAGAAGAAAAAATATTGACATATTCAGTTTTGCCTGAATTTGTAAGTAACATTACTCTAACCAATGATATTAAGGGTCAACTTTATTGCATAGGGACTTCCTTCTGACATTTGGAATGGTCATCTTAGCCTTGAAAATTCATAATGCAAATGACAGGTATTGTATATTTGCATTCCATTTCTATAAGAGCATCTACAATATTGCGTTTCTGTCAATTATTTAAATAAAAAATATATATAAGGAGAATGCAGGTTACATGTCAAGTGCATACAACATACATCACGAGCTAGCTTAATTATGTATGTCTGGATTTCTTGTTTCATTCTTTGTTTCATTTGGTATTCCAATACATAAATATCACCAAGGGCGGATTGGAGGCACTCCCGGCCCTTTCCTCCCCCAATTTCTTTTATCTCCCATTTTTTCTAAGGTATATATATATATATATATATATATATATATATATATATGTGTGTGTGTGTGTGTGTGTGTGTGTTTAAGGGGAAAAATTGGGTTAGTGGTAGCCGAGTCGACTGGCTGCGCCATTGAATGTCATCTGCAATAATATGATATCATCTTACAAGACATCCATCTAATGTATTAAAAATTTATATAGAACGAATAGCACTATAGGAAAATCGCCAAGTAGCGATGGAAAATTCCATCTCGAATCCCAGAAAAATTTAGGACGGATTTTTTTCGTCTTTATCCAACTCATCGTTAATTTCGTCGCTAATTCATTAAAATATTGACAGAAAATTCCGTCGCTAATTTGCACTGAAACAACAAAAATGACAACTTAGCGATAGCAATAGCGACGGACAAATGTAACGACATACAAATACATCGCTAAGTTTGTCTTTTAGATTGGATGTTAATGACAGATTTATCCATCGTTAAACTTTTCGTCGCTAAGTTTGTCTTTAAGATTGGAAATTACCGACGGATTTGTTAGTCGTTAAGCTTAACGACAGGTTTGTCTGTCGTTAAGCTTAAGGTTTGTTTGTCGTTAAGTTTAGCGACAAACATATCCATCGCTAATTATGTCTTTTAAGTTAGTACACAGCGACAGACAAATCCGTCGCTAATGTTATCTTTTTAAGTTAGCAAATAGTGACGAAATTAATCCATCGTTATTTTTATAATATTTTTTTTATTTTTATAATTAAAATCATGTGAAACCTGTAAACACAATTCACATTCAAATTACAAAAGTACATTTACATAAACTACACAAGTTGATAGTCAATATAATACATGTTTTACAAAAAATCCGCGCCAAACATTTGTAGTCATAGAAAATTCAATCCACATATAATAGAAAATATAAAATACAAATGTCTATAAAATTAGTTCAATTTGTGCATGGCTGTCAAGGAGGAGACATCTGTTTTTCTAGAGGCGGAACTCCTTCATAATACATACCAATTCTAATATTTGTGACTGCAACTGAGCACACTCATGACACTCTTTCTCCATCCTCTCTCGCATAATCGCCATCTCTTCAACCTGTTGTGTGACCTGCTTGGTCATCTGTTGCCTAATCTGGTCGTCACTTGCTGCTTTACGTGTCTCCTCAATGCCTCCTCATCGAATGGTGGAGCAGTAGGAGGGACGATGTGACCGCCAATTCTGGTGAACCAATGCGTATGACTCCCGAGGTCGTAGACCCGCTGCTTCTTCATCCCAACTACATCGAAGAAAATTTGTATCATCTTTGGGATCCTTCCCGGCACCCAGTGTATCATCTATACGTGCCTGCAAAAAAAAACATTAACTTACATTACAAAGAACCATAATAAGATAATTATAAACAATTTAAAATTATTCTAAAAATATACTTACAGCTACTTGCTTAGACTTTCCATCTGCAAATGTATCATCTTTCTTTATATGCGTATGCAAAAAAGTATCATACTCACTTGAAATTGAAACTAAAATAACTTCGATGACATTAGTATGCCCAATGTATTATCCCATGTGCTCTAATGCAATACAAGCCCTAGATCTTCATGCAATGAAAACAATCATAACAACCTTTCCAACATTGTTTGAATTATTGAATAGATATTACATTGCTAAATTGTGCAACACTTAATGAAAAGAATTTAAGTACAGTTTTACTTAGCCCTCCAGGTTCCAAATATACTGCAATACTTGTAGTGTTTCCAATCTTTCCACTTGAGAATGAGAATGCAACATTCTCGATCTCTTGAGGCTAAAATTATGATCAAGAGACTATCAAATGACTGAGGCATGGATATTTAGGAAATCCACTTATTTTTCTTATACCAATCCATAATTGACTAGTCATCGTTAAAATTTCAGTTGATACTAAAATACTAGTTCAAATTTTCTATTTTGTCTCTCTAAGATATGAAGACTTAAATTAGATGACACGAAAAAGATTCAATTGGTGGGCAAGAAAAACCAATCTCCACTGCTTGCTCCACCCGAATGCCTGAAAAACAACCGTGAGAAAATGGGCATTAAGGTTTATCCGGTGTATCCTCTCCAACACTCAAGTCAGACTAAACCTTCCGCAGAAAAATATAAGAATAGTATTAGTGTTGTGGTATTAAAATCTAATTAATCCTAAACGCATCTTAACAAGGGGTATTTATAGTGCTTAAAAATTAGGGTTTGTTTCATCAAACAAAAAAGAATTAGGGTTTTTGAAAATACAGGAATATTTTTATATCGGAATCTAGGGTTTCCATAACATAACAAAATTCCGTCTAATTAATGAGTCATCTTATCCATTTAGAATTTCCATGCAATAGTCCCTGAGCATAGATGGCTTGCGTTGAATACTTTTGTAAGGTAGTAACTTAGTCTTTCACCTTGTAAGATATGGATCACTCACTGAGAGGTACATCTCGGTATTTTTTAGGTAATCATCTCGGCCTCTAGCTAGTATGTATGTATATATATAAGAAATGTATATAGTTCAACCATTAATCTTTAATCTCAATCTATACCTCCAATGCTAACCTAAACCTATACATAGTAGGAAGAGAGCCGGAGCTCATCGCTCAAGTCAGCTTCTCAGAGAAAATAGAGTAAAGATAACAATATATAACGTAACTAAAATATGTAGCTAGGAATATTTCCGTGATTCCCTGAAACGGTTACGGGGAATCTAGAATTTTTTACGCGAAATTTATATCAGAGATTTGTTATCAAATCTTATCCACTAAAATACCTCAGGCAAATTTGATGATCCAAACCGAACTCTCCATCTTTAGCAAAACTGAGCTAGCTCAACTAAGAAACCCTGAACCGGTGAACCTGTTCGAGAGTTTACTTTGGGTGGCTCGCATCAAGCTTATAAAAGCTTGGTTTCCATATCAAAGATTAGTTCGACTCATATTATGCGGAATCAATATATATAGAGTAATACTCAATCGGTAGCATCTAATTAGCCATATAACTAAAATAGAATACAGTTGGTCTCTTATGAGACCGTCTCACGGATTCGTGAGATGGAGCCCCATACCCGCAACCCGACCCACTGCTCCAGGCCCAGATAAAAAAAAACGCCCGCTGACTCCCAACTCCCACTTTACTATGAGGCGTTGACTCTCCCCCCAATAACATAACTCCCGGCTAAATTTTGCTAATCCCGATCACACGAGAAAAACACAGAGAGAAAGAACGTTCTTTCTTTGAAACAAGCTCCTCCCATCTCCGGCGCTAAAGCACGAAGGCACACCATCTCCGGCGCTGAACAATACGGAATAGCGATGCTCGTGACGATGAAGGTAATATAATCTATTCATACAACAATACTATTTCGCGATTTTGAATGTTAACCACAATCTTGCTGCGTTTTAAAATGTAATTTTTTGTGTTTGTAGATGAAGTTTTTGTTTTAGATACTAGTGGTGTACCAAATGTTGATAAATCAAACGAAGGTAATGTGGTGCATATTTCATAATATAGTTAAAAGGTATTAATTTTACATTGAAAAGTATTACTTTTCCACCACGAAGTATTACTTTCTCCTGGAAAAGTATTAAGTTTTCTATGAAAAGTATCAATTAAAAAACATATAGTTTTACATTCTCTTATGTGTATCTTTTTGGTTTTTGAAAATGAAATTCTTATTTTACCTACCAGTACTGCACAACAAACTGAAAAATCAAAGGAAGGTAATGTGTAGCATATTTGAAACTTAAGTTTTAAAAGTATTATTTTTACTGTAAAAAGTATTGCTTTTTGTATCAATAGTATCATATTTCTGACATAATGTATCACATTTCAGTTGGAGCAATTGTTATTGATTCTAGTGATGAAACTGATGAAATTACTAGTTTTAAAGATGCAAGTGACATATTTCCCACTGAAGATGAAGGTAATGGTTACTTATTGTTTGTTATTTTCAATATTAAGGACAAAAATAATTTTATAAAAAATTATGCATAAAACAATAGTGGTAGATTTGATGTGAGTGGTTCTCTTCTCCATTTAACACGACGAACAATCAAAGAAATGCATAAATTGTATTGTGATCATGCTCGTGTTGTTGGGTTCAGTGTATGGAAATCAACTACCAGAAAATCTACAGGTATTGCTTTACAACATAAAAGTATCACTTTGTGCATAATAAGTACCACTTTTAACCGTAAAAGTATCATAACATTTCTGCAGCAAGTTTTTTTATTATTCAGCAAGAATATTTCTTTGCACATAACAAGTACCACTTTTATCAATAGAAGTATTATGTTTCATGTACAAAGTATCAGTTACATCTGTTTTGTTTGCATTTCAGATCAAGTGGGTGTTGTGATTGAGAAATATTTTGTATATTCTACTTTTGGATTTAAGGACACTGCTAGCACAACAAAAAAGAAGACTAATGTTACACGCACAGGATGCAAAGCTTCATTGCGTGTAAAATTAAATGGGGATGGACTTTATGAAGTTCTACAACATGTGACAAACCACAATCATCCACTAACTAGAAAGGAATGGAATCATCTACATCGTTCGGAAATGATCATTACGAGTGAAAAAGGCAAAGCCATTGAAGATATGATAACTAGCGGGATGAGAACTACTCAGTCTTACAGATATATGGTTCACGATGCAGGAGGAGAATAATTCATTGGCCATACTTTGAAAGATCACCTGAATTTTGTTAATCGTTTGAAAATGGATGAAATAGAAGGTGGCGATGCACAAACTTTGATTGACATATTATATCAGCAAGATACAGAAGAACAATACTTCTTTTTTAGAGTGAAGTTGGATGATATGGGAAGATTAAGTAATGTATTTTGGAGGGATTCCACGATGAAGGAAGACTACAAGATATACGGTGACGTTATGGTATTTAACACGACATATCGCACGAATAAGTACAACTTGATTTGTGCTCCTTTTGTTGGGGTAAACAATCATTGGAAAAATGTGATGTTCGGTTGTGCTTTCTTATCCGATGAAAAGGCTCACTCATTTGAATGGTTGTTCCAAGTTTTTATGAAATAAATGGGTGAGAAATATCCTATAACTTTGTTCACTGATCAAGACCAAGCGATTAGCAATGCTACTGGAAAGGTGTGATATGTAGAAAGCAGAAGATATATACTTTTAGTAACAAATATGATACTTTACTTCATAAAACATATACTTTGCCTCAGAAAACAGAGGGGTTGTTTTTAAATTCTAATTTTTTCACTTTACTTTTATGAAGGTTTTCCCTAAAACAAGGCATAGACTATGCTTGTGGCACCTTCACCAAAATGCTATAAGTCGATTTGGACGGCTGAAAAACAACAATTCTTTCAAGGAAATGTTCAACAAATGTTTGACTGGTTGCATTGATGAAAATGACTTTGAAAGTTGTTGGAAATCTATAATATTGCAGTACGAGTTGCAAGATGACTCTTGGTTTAAACATATGTATGATTTGAAGCAGAAATGGTGTACCGCACTAAGCAAAGATTTCTTTTTTTGCGGGAATATTATCTTCGCAAAGGAGTGAGAGTACGAACAATGCAATATGATTCAATGCCAAGAAAATGACGACTTTAACTAAATTCTATGACATTTTCCAAGGGGCCATAAAGCGTTGGAGAAACACTGAGAAAGAAAATGAATCCCAATGCTCAAGATCAATTCCAAAATTAGTGTTACCATTGTCCGGATTGTTGAAGCATGCTGCAGAGGTATATACACTAACAATTTTTAAGGATTTTGGTGAGTTTATTAAAAGTATATCTACCCAACCGCAAAGATGTTGAGGTTGAACAAAACTTAATGGTTTATGACATTTCATCAAATGATGATAATTGTTGTCATCGTGTGGTGTATGATTGTTTGCATACTCTGATTAATTGTTCTTATAAAAAGTACGAAGAGCGTGGTTTACTTTGTTCTCACAACTTAAGAGTGCTACATATACATTCTATATCCAAAATTAAATTTGTTAGATCGCTAAAAGATGGACAAAGTTTGCAAAAAGCTGAATTATGGGAAAAGTTTGGTTCGAGGATTGAAAGTTGGATAAGCCTAATGATTGCGTTCTTGGAGACATGAAATGACACGCAAGTGTTATAATCTTGTTTTGAAATGCCAATACAATGAGGATGCAAGAGCCGTTTTAGAAGATGGCTACAACGGGGATTTTATGGTTGTTGATCGTTGATAGCTATACCCGATTCAACGAGCTCGGTGATCTTTCAAGTTCTTCTACAAGCACTTTGGATCCGCACGACGATCATTACAAAGGGGAGAAAACAAAGAATAAAAGGGCATTTCCAAAAAAACAAGAAAAAGAGAAGCGGTGAAACATCCGACACACATCCATCAAAGGAGTTTGGTTCAAAAACTCATAATCTTTGTTTTAGTAATCGACTGAATACTTTTGTATCAAACTGATAATATTGTTTTGTAGTTTGTTTGTATTAATACTTTGACCATATTTATTTGTTGCTTTGTTAGTAAGAAAGGTAATACTTTATGCACAAAAACTGATACTTTGTTGATAAAAAGTGATACTTTGTTGGTGAAAAGTGATACTTTATGCATATAAAACAGTGAAAATTTAAAGATATACTTTTCTGGTAAATGGTTATACTTTGTTGGTAAAAGGTGATACTTTGTTAATTAAAATCGATACTTTATTCATAAAAAGTGATACTTTGGATATTGTATTTTTTGTTGGGCAAGGAAAAATATGACTAAATGAATCATACATTTGGTTTATTTGTAATGAGCTCAAAGTAATCAAACATATCAATCGAGCGATGCAAACAAGCATTGGAGTATTGGAAACATATCGATAGTTGGAACGGTAAAATTACACTTGAAAAAGTGACAAAATATAACCATTCGAGTTATACTTTGTTGGCAAATATTGATACTTTATGCGCATAAAGCGATCTTTTAAATCAAAAAGTGATACTTTTCATTACATATCTTGAAACCATGCATCATTTCCATACAAATACTAATACCCATTACAGAGAACATAAATCATGTTTTCCCTATACAGAATTTTACCCCAAAAAGCATAAAGCCTAAAACATATCCCAGAAAACATCAAACTAATGCACATCCAAAAAGTATTAACAAAACCTTAAAACATCCCAGAAAATTTCAAACTAATAACATCCAAGAAAACATAAAAGTATCATCAATTCTACATTGTAAATCAAAACATTCTTTTGTTCTTTTTCTCCTTCATGGCTCTGAACAACAAAACATCTTTCTCCACTTGAACCCTCATCTCATTCAAACGGTACAACACAATCCTTGAACAATACGACGCCCTCAGCATATGTCGTTGTTGTGGCTACAATCACAAAGAAAAAAATTTAGTATACAAAGGATTTTTAAGACATTAAAACATCAAACACAAACAAAAAATTCTTACGGACACAAATTAGGCTCGAGTGTAAACACTCCCCCTGAAATTTTCCATGTGATGCATTAGAAAAACACCACAATCGATGTTTTTCAAATTGCTCTGCCATGGAAAAGGGACATTATCAAACACATATCCCTCAACTTCTTCACCTTTGGGGTGCTGCTGCTCCTTCAGGAAAATTGACATTTCTCTTTGCTAAAAAAAATGGTATATTAAATTTAAAACACTACTTACATTTTCAAAAATATAATTAAGTGATGCGATGAGATAGAGTTATTTACCACCAATTTTGCCAGATCCACATAATCAGCAGCAACATCTTCATGGTGTACCATATTGTCAAGGTAATGCATCTTTCGATCCACAAAATTAATGACAGTGCAGAAATAGTGCTGCACATAACAAATTGGTACAAAAATCTGCACATAACAAGTAGATATTTAACACTTCATATTAAAATGTAAATACAAAAAGGCAAAACAGTAAATCGATCTTACAAAATCCACATTTCTCAAATCCTTGTAATTCCCGGACAATATCATGTTGTTCAATCTCTCGACATTTTGTGAATTATCCTGGTCTCCAACTTTCTTGAACAAGTTCTCAAGATACAACTGTTATAGAAGAATAAATTGATTAAAACAATAAAATGGTTTTTTAGCTTCAATGTCGTACTATTATATACAAAAGTAGTACTTACAGAGTGTTGGGCATTGAAATAGAAACAATTTGAGGCTCTGGGGTCTTTGTTAAACAATACAACCCATACGTCTATAATGCTAACATGGATCAACCGATGAGTTAAATGTGGAAATCCCATCAAAAGGCAATATAGTGAGACCCATCATGAGCAAAGGCATTTGAACTAAAGTTTGAAAAAAATAGAAAGTGGGTCGGAAATTCATAGTGATACTTTGTTGGGGAAAAATGATACTTTATGCACATAGAGTTATACTTCTAAATTCAAACGATACTCAAATCAAAATACTTTCAAAGATACTTACTCTATTATTCGTTTATATGTGAAAAAGCAATAATCCACGATGTCTTTCTCCTTCCGCTCATATGCTCAAGAGCATCTTTGTTTTTCTTCATGAATTGGCAATGGAAAATTGCTCCATCAAAGCAGGAGGGGCTCACCCTTTTCCTCTACCTCCCCGAGACACTCTTTCATCACTCTCTCCGAAACTCCTTCGTCTTGAGAAAAAAAAATTCTCTGTGAATTTCATCACCATATTTTTCAATGTCGGCCTCGGTGGCATCTTGAGAGTAAGCGACTCAAAGTTTGGCATCTCATCGCGCGGGTTTTTCATTCTTTCAAAGTTCTCCGACTTTGTCAATGTATTCATGAAGTCTCACATCCGAAAAGAACTTGGCTCTTAGTCACATCGGAGACCGTGAAGAACTTGCAATTTTTTCTCTTGCTTGCCTTCGTTCTTGAGGTTGTTAAACATCTCCATGTGATATCTGGTGAGAACATTGAAGTTCCTCCGAAATAGCAGGAATGCTTCATGGACACTCTACAATTATAAAAAATAAAATAGTAAGTAAAAAAGTTGTACTTTTAAGGTTAAAAGTGATACTACAATACTTGGCAGAAAACATAAGCATATATGGTATACTTATATTAATAAACGATACTTTTACTCATAAAAATCATACTACTACGGGTTAAGTGATACTCCATAATTGACAATCGTAAAGAATATAAAATCATACATGTAATACTTTTATCCCTAAAAGTGATACTTTATGAGCCAAAAGTAATACTTTTATGGGTAACATTGATACTCTATACTTGAGAAATATAACCAAAAAGCATACTCATATATAGTATAAATATATTAATAAAACTGATACTTTTAGTAATAAAAAACATACTATTAAAATTAAAATTGATACTCCATAATTGACAAAATCACTAAAGCATATACAACTTACATCTCTCGGCCATCCTGTGCACCTCGTCATCAAAGCTCATCGCTTCCTCGGTAACTTGATTTATAAAATCTGATGGATTCTCCATACCGTCATCGGGCTGTTCCTTCTCGGTTCCTTCCTTCTTTTTTTCATCCGACTCTTTCTCAATCTCTTCTTCATCGTCCTCATTTGATTCATCAGTCTCTTTGTCGGGTTCTTTCTCACCACGCTTTTTCTCAGCGTTTACTTTCTGTCGTGAGCTAACAGGGTATGTGTCGATAACCCACTCACCCTGCCCCAGCCCACCAACCGAAATTTCTTCCTTCATCCTTTTTTCAACTTTTTGGCATCCCAATGAGAAATTAAGGGTAAACTGCTCGGTTCGGCGTTGCCTTGCCATTTCATTCTATGAAAGTATGGAATAAGCAACACAATAACACAACCACTGACATATCTTGCACTTGGATTCTCATTGTACTTATTCACACCAACACGCAATTTTTTTAAAATGTACGAACACCAGTCGTACTCTCCTATCCTGTTCACGTCAGCCAAACATTTTATACAGTTCAAATCAATCTTCCTATTGCTCCTAGGTGTTAAAAATACAGACAAACAGTAAATAACAAAAACTCTCTTGAAATTATCACCGCCATCCGATAACGTACTCAAAACAGTCCTTAAACTAAACACTAAACTATCAGAATCAATGCCGTAGTTCTTCTTCAACTCGTCCATAAAAACAACAGAGTCGCCCCGCTTAAGCTCTTCAACAGCCTGACAATTACCCTTAGGTACTAAAAAAACGTCCTGAATATCATCAGTGGTTACAGCAAAAGCGAAATTGTCGAATCTCAACATTCGACTGGTACCATTAAAACTTTTTACCAGTCTTCTAACCATATCCACGGGGAACGATGACTCAATTGAAAACGTCAGCAAACCCCCAAACCATATAGTTACTACATCTTCCCTTTATCTATCACTTAAACTACCTATAACCTCAAACAACTCATGAGGTTTACACTGAGAAATGAAATACCTGAAATTAAATAAGATATTTTTCAGAAAACAACTAATAATTAACAAACCAAATAATTGTTCATATAGAAAACAACTAATAATTAACAAAAAAATACATTTATACCTAGCTTTCTTTTCTTCTTATTCCCACCCAGCCTCATCCGCCACGATTTTTTTGTCTTGTTTGCAAAAACAAACAAAAAAACAATGTACAACTAATAATTAACAAAACCAAATCATTGTTCACATAGAAAACAACTAATAATTACCAAAAATTACATTTATACCTAGATATCTTCTTCTTCTTCCCACCTTCCTCGTCCACCACAATTTTTTCTGTCTTCGGCTGCAAAACAAACAGAAAACAATGTACAACTAATAATTAACAAACCAAATCACTTTGTTCATATAGAAAACAACTAATAATTGACAAAAATACATTTATACCTAGCCTTCTTCTTCTTCTTCTTCCCAACTTCTTCCTCGTCCGCCACAATGTTTTTGTCTTGGCTAACAGAACAAGAAACAACATTAACAGACAACACGACAAAAAAGATTATTACTAACGATACTATATACTACCTTTCTTGATCGTATCTTTAGTTACTTTCCTGAAATCTTCACCTTCTTTACGACGACGCCTGCTGCTCCTCATCAATTTCTTCTTTCTTTGGTATTACATCCCGCTGCTTTCCTTTTTCTCCTTTCTTTTTTATCAACGGACCTCGAGCTTTAGCTTTGAAATACCCTTTTTCCTTGGTACATTCGTGTGTTTTATCTCCTCACCCGCAATGCGGGAACTATTGCTTTGCATCATCGGCCCATTGCAATTGCCTACAAAAAACATGTGGAGCAATATCTCACTTCATATACATTGTGATACTTTTTAAATGAAAAGTTATACTTGTTATATAAAAGCGATACTTGTTATATAAAAAGTAATACTTGTAAGTGAACATAAACACAATGGTACTTCGTATGAGAAATACAACTTAAAACACATGCTCAAAATAAACACATGCTTAAAACATATGCAACACTATCATTACAAAAAACTCATTATACTTTTTGTATACAAAGTGATACTTCTTATATAAAAAGTTATACTTGTTATATAAAATGTTATACTTGTTATATAAGAGGTGATACTTTTGATGGTATTTACGATTATGTGAAGAGCCTTATAGAAAACACATGTAATACTTCCTTTACAACAACTGATACTTTTAACACAAAAAATAATACTTGTAAGGGCAAAAGTGATACTCAAAACTTACATACTAAATACATAAACCTGTAAAATACATAAACTTAAAAATACATCTAACCACATGCGTTGATTAACACCTATAGTCTATACTTCACTTGAAAAAACATACTAAACAAAACCCTAACAAACTAGGAACTGAAAATTAAACAGTAAAATACAGAAATTAACAGGGTTACCAAACCCTAAAAACCTACAGTAGAGAGACAATCGAACAAAAATTGAAAAGAAAACGAAATCGAAAGGAATACCTTGTTTTGCTTTCAAATATGTTGAATGCAAGATGTCGGTATGAAAAAACACGCTTGAGAGAAATAGATACTTCTACGGACGGTTTCGACTCGGTTTCGACTCGACGGTTTCACAGGCGTGGGCGACGGTTGAGGAGGGGCGAATGTTGATGAGCGAGGATTAAGGACTAGTGGTGGCTCCGTTTCTTTCTCGTGTAGTGAGAAATGAACCCTAGTCTGTGAGAAACGAAACCTTTGGTCTGGAATCGAAGAGAGAGAGAGAGAGACAGAGTAGAGAGAGAAAAATCAAAACAATGAAATGAAAAGACCGCCGGTTTGCTGGGTATATCAGACCCATTGGTTGCGGGTCGTGGGTTTGGGGCTCCGTCTCACGAAACTAGATCTGTAAGATGGTTTCATATAAGTTTTTGTGAACAAAATATTAGAATGCCAAAAAACAAAAAACAACTGGGAATATAGCACATTACATTGCCAAAATCGGTCATCTTCTCGACTTTCAAATAATGATAAAAAAAAATAGTGACAGGTATTATCTCTTATATTGAAGGCCAAGTGTAGAGAGGGGAAGTGGGAAAAGAATAATCCATGAAATTTAAAAGGGTAAAACTCATATCTGGAAAACAAAGCCGCAGTCAACTTTTTTTTTATTTTTTTTTATTTTTAAATTTGGCCCTTGACGTAAGGTTAAAACTCAGATTGTTTTTCAATGTGTTTAGGAATTTTGAAAAAATAATTAGATTCTGTCAATTGTATATTAATCTTACAAGATTAAAGTAAACGCTTTCTATTCAACAAAAACGGGCATATTTTATTGAGAAGTTCCTTCTTCAATTATTATATTTATACATACGTTTTCTTCTTGAAAGCATTTTGAATCGTACTTTTCCATTAATGATCTATGCCTAATGGTAATAGCTGTGGATCATATGATGTGCCAAACATTTTTGAAGGATTCAAATTTTTGTTCCACTTCCTAATCCATCATCCGGATAAATAACATATGTAGTTATATTAAAATAATCAATAGCCTATATTTATCTGAATAACACGTAATATTCATCCAATTAAGTGGATGTAATATTTTTTTTCCCCTCATATCACTGACACGACACGATAACCCAACACGAACCCGACCCGAAGTTACTGAAAGAAACGAACACGAACACGACTAACATGAATTTGACACGATGTTACCAAATTGTCTAAAACATTGTTATTTTATTTTTTAATTAGTTTTTGATGTATTTTAAGCATATCCAAAATCTACACGAACCCAAACACGAACCCGACCTGATGACCCGAATTGACAGCCCTAAACCAACCTCAATCAGGAAAAAAAAAAGGCAAAAGGGAAATCATGGGTAAGACAAGTAGACAACACAAGAACAATATACATGAAGAACCAAAATCGATCTTTATAAACAAAATTCAATTTCCTAAAATTCCTTTAAACAAATTTTTTTTTCTATATGGGCATTTTTTTTTGCCCGTATACCAATTTTCTGTCATCCTTTTACTGAATTCAACTATTCACAATTGACCTAAAAAAAAAAATGATCTAATTATCGATCTTAAGATGGATACGAAGAAATCAAATTTCTAGGTATACAAGAAGATTTCCTCCAGGCCCTGGAATGCAATTTCAGTATTTCCTTAGCTCTTTCCTTAGCTTTAGACCCACAATCAACTTGAACCATCAAACACAGTTTCGCCACAACGCCAATCTGCAGCATCTCCTGCAAAATCCCCGGCGTCGCCGAAAACCTGGAAATCGAGTGCAAGATCCTGACAGCTTTTTCACTGGCAACCTGAGAAACCCGAAGTATTTTCTTCGAAACGACCGCTAAACCCGCCGCGTGCTTCACCAGCTCGGCTCGGCCCTCTGCGCACTGGCAGAGCATATCCAACAACATTAGCATCATTTCACAAACACGTTTTTCGGAGGAATCGAGTAGAAGATCGATTATTACGGGCACGGCTCCGGATTCCACCGCTTTGATCCTGTTTCTCCCCCATGGACAAACGCTGATTAGTATTTTAAGCGTTTCCTTTGAGGCCTTCCCCGAAACTTGATGGTCACCAAGTGTTTGATTTAATTCCGCAAAGAACTCTGGTTTCAAGTTGATTAACAGAGACGGGTCGGCAACTTCCAGCAACGATGTCAACAACATGATTACATAAGCCCGCGACTCGTAACTCCCGGATTGCATTACGGTCGTTAACGACTCGATAAATTCGGCGTTGTTCAGGGCTTTCAGCCCTGTTTCGGATAACTGGAGACTGCAAAGAATGCTCAACGCCTCATCGCAAATTTTTCTTAAATCCGACAAATCTTCCGAAATTTCTGCAATTGAGGCTTCGAATGTTTTCTTCACAATCAATTTCGCCAAAAACTCAACCACCCCGGATGATTCCATGACCCTTTTATTGGTTTGGTTCTCAGAGGCAATAGATCGAACACTTTGTAGGCATTTCATTTGTGCACATGGGACTTTCTTCGCGTCCTCGAGAATCTTCAACAGCTGGGATTTGGTGACGGGGGCTTTCGGCGTCGGGAGGCGTTCGACGCCGTGGGTGGCGTGGAGGGTGCACCATGACTGGATCAGACGGCGGAGAGTGATGTTTGGGGTGATTTCTTGGTTTTGAAGGATCTGTTTCGTGACAGGGCAGGTGAGATTTTTCTGTGTGAAGATCCATTTCTCGATGCTATCTCTGTCGTATGTTATGCCGGTTGAGACTGTAACTGGGTCCTTCATGATTTCGAGTGTGATGGGGCAGAGGAAATATGGGGGGACTTCGATTTCAGCCATTAATGGAGAAATGGAAGTGAAGATGTATATATTGAGATTATTGAAGAAGATGAAGTTTGTTTTTCTGTGTTTGAAGGATTTGGGGGATGGGGGATTTGGTTTTATAGAGTCAAAATTTGTAAAAAGTCAAAACACGGAGAATTGTGTGTATGTGTGTGAGAGAGAGTGGGTTTAATATTTTTGTTTAATGGTTTTGGGGTTTGGGGTTTGGACTTGGACTTTTCAAAAATATATACATAGTCTAATGTGTGTGCGCTTCGTGTAAGACAAATTTATTGTTTTGACTTTCTTTTTTTATAAAAGAGCACATGGGGTTCGTGTTAACTCGTGCTTAATTTACTTCAAGATGGTCAATGGCATTCATATATCCATTAAGGCTTAAATATTTGGATGGCAATTAGTTATTTTTGGAAAAGTTCAAATATTTTTTTTTTTTGAGCAACTTTCTTGTGAAACGGTCTCACGGATCTAAATTCGTGAGACGGACTCTTAAGGGCTCCGTCTTGAGAACATGAACCATGAAAATAAATTTAAAAATAATAATGAACAATGAAGAAACAAAAATAAACCCTAAAAACATGAACCATGAAGAATAAACCCGAAAAATAAAAATAAACCAAAAAAATAAAAAATAAACCCTAAAAAAAACTAAAAATCCTAAAAACTCAAATCAATTAAAAATAAACCCAAGAAACAAAATAAACCCTAAAAAAACAAATATAAACTAGGGATGGCAATGAGCGGGGACGGGGCTGGTATTGGACATACCATCCCTGTCCCAGAATCCCATCTCAAATACCATCCCCGTACCATTCCCCATTTTGTGCATTTGGGATGGGGATGGGAAATCCCCGTTCGGGGATCGGGATCCCCGCGGGGAATCGGGTTCCCCATTTGTAATTTTTAATAAAAAAAAATTATATAAAAAATTACTTAAAATAATTAAAATAAATAAAAAATAATTTATAACAATACATAAAAGAAATAATGAGAACAATGAAAATTATAAATACTTAAGAGTTTAGTCTTTAAATTTAATAAAATAAAATATTATAACTAGAATTAATATAATAATAAATAAATATAATATATATGTATCGGTGAATGGGGATGGGGACGGGGAATCCCCATTTTATCAAAACGGGGTCGGGGATGGGGATGGGGGATATAAATACCATCCTCGTCCCATCCCCGGTTCTAAAGAATCGGGGAATCACCATCCCCGTCCCATCCCCAAATTAATTGGAGATTCCCCATCCCATATTGCTCGAGTACCGACGGGGATGGTTCCCCGCGGGGATTTTGCCATCCCTAATATAAACCCTAAGAAAAATAAAATCAAAAAAAAACCTTTAAAACTTTGTGTAAGGGCTTCGTCTCACGCAAATTTTTGCCTTTTTTTTTTAACTATTTTACCTTTAAGGAGTAATGTGGAGAAGAGAACATTTGCACTCGTACAATTATATGGAATTAAACTCGGACCAATTGTCCTGAAAGCATAAATTTCTATCACTTAAACACAATATTGATCAATTCTATCAACTATTTTTGTATTTGGATATCCAGATGTTAATTAGATGGATTTGGTTTAGTTCAAATTTTATCCTATTATCCTATGGTAACTATTAACTAGTGATCAATTCTATCTCCCACCTGGATATTATTATATTATAATTTGTTGTGACATATTTATTTGTTGGGGGCAAAACGATATTTAATATTTAATATATAATTTGGTTTATATATTGGAATATTATTAATTGCCCAATGGGCTATTAATGGAATAACCCAGCTCAAAAGAGTCAGGGATTGGCCTACAGACCGATTTCTCCTACACGGCCCACGAGACCCATCATCTTCATTTGTTAGTATTTGATTCTCTCATAATTCCTCTTACGCAATAATTCAGTATTCGTTTACTGTATTAATTTCTCTCTCGATCACTGTGCTGACTTGAGCGTCGGAGGGGCCTCCCTGAAACAACACCGGGGCCCGTCTAATGTTTGCATATGTGCAGGAAAGTTCTCAACTGAAGAATTTCCAGTTCCCGAAGAAGAAGACTTGAAAAATTTCCCCTGGAAAAAGAAGACTTTGACTTTTATCAGAATCCCTGACTTTGAGTGATCTGCCCTAAAAAGCAGCATCAGTGTTTTATAATTAAATTTTGACAACAACTCGTATGAGACGATCTCACCGATTTAATTTCATAATATGTATCCTAAAATAACTTTGATTAGCTAATTCATTAAAATATGGATATAACTTGCTTTGATTTGTAATAGGTTAAATGCGTCTCATGAATTTAAATCTGTGAGACTGATCCTAAAATGACTTTTATTAATTAACCCATTTAAATCTTAATCAAAATTGTTTTGATTTGTAAAATAGACTGGATCTATCTCATTCATTTAAATTCGCCGGACTATATCACATTACTCTAAATTTTTATAAGTGATGGATAATCAATACAATAAAATAAGAATATAGTATAGAATCTACAACATGAGAAAAGTACCCAGTTAGGGTTGGGTAATTCCGAATGGAATTTCTGAGTTCTTACCCAGTTAGGGTTTCGTACGCCGCCACCGGAAATACCCGCCTTCATCACATTCGTCCTCCTCCACTTCTCTAATCCCTCCACCTTTCTCTCCTTATCTCCTATCCACATCTGCAACTTTGTTTTCTGATTTTTATTCTCTGTCATATTATCCTTACACCTGTGAAAAACCCACTTTTGAACCAGTTGGTGCCGACCACCGAAATATTCTCCCGTTGCACTTCCTAGCCACTAATCAGACACCTCTACTTGCGTGTTATTCCTCTGACTCCTCCTTTTCCTGTCCCCATGTGCAATAATAATGTCAGAACTCCTCTCATTACCCACACCTACAAGCTGTCATACAAGCTTATCCATCTAATACACAACAAATACAAATAATCTCCTGTGAATCTGCTTCCCTAATCCCCCCAGCCTCTCGTCGCTTACTCATCTTTCTCGCCCCTAAGCCGCAATATTTTCCCCTTTCTTCTCGCCTTTTACTATCCCTCTATTCCTTGGTAATTTGCTCACCTGTAATGGATTAGTTTTGTTTGGTTTTATTTTTTGCAGGTTTTTTCTCTCTTACGGCACTAGGACAACGTGTGTTTCAACGCTATCAGACAGCAGTAATAGACCGATGGACGACGAAGACGAACTCCCTATCATCATCTCTGAACTAGGGGCTCCTACAGATAATAAACCTTCGTTTTGTCTAGTTGGAAAGGTATGTACGCAAAAACCTTTCAACGCGTTTGGACTCTTGGAAACCATGCGAAAGATATGGAAACCCACGAACGGTATGACAACGAAAGAACTCTAGAAAAACCTATTCTCATTTCAGTTTCACCATGAACGCGATGTCGAAAAAATACTCTCTATGGAACCTTGGCATTACGACAAGAACGTGCTTGCACTGAAGCGACTGGATAGTGAAACCCAACCATCGACAATAAATTTCGACAAAGTGCCGTTCTGGATTCGAATCTATGACCTCCCGATAATAGGAAGATAAGAAACGGTACTTCAGGCAATCGGAAACAGATGCGGGCAATTTATCGAGATAGACCCAAAAACCCTCGACGGGGTGGATCGTAGCGTACGGATAAAAATTCTACTCGATACGACAAAACCACTGAAACAAAAAACAAAAATCATCATCAGCGATGGGGAACTTTTATGGATACAAATCAAATACGAAAGTCTACCGTCATTCTGCTACATATGTGGATGCCTGGGACACACGAGACGAGACTGTGATATGGTAGATGACAACGAAGAATTTGCAAATCTGGACGATAATGAACTACCATACGGAGATGGACTCCGAGCATCACCGATGAAACACGCGCGGGTTAGCATCGAAGGGGTTATTCCAAGAACGATAGACGACAATGTTAGAAGAAAATTGTTTGAGGATAAAAAACGGGAATGGATGAAGAAGAGATGGGCCGATATGGAGGCTGAATATCGAACAGAGACGGTACAATCCACCCAAGGACTTTCAGACATAGCTCAGAAATTACACACGGCAGTCGTCATAAACAAACGGCCTGACGAGGATAACCGAACACCAGCACAACACCAACCTCATCTTATGGCCAAATCACCAGACTTAAATCTCAATACACAAATGTCCCACCCACCTCAAACCCAACCAAACCAACACCTCCCAGCCACCCAACCCAATCCCACAATAACGTTGTTCTCGCCCTCTACTAATGCCATAGACTACCTTATAACCCAAAAAACAACCCCAACCCACTTATCCATAACCACTGCCGACACAAACCCACAAATGGCCACCCAAATACAAACACACCATCAAACACGTAACACACCAAATGACCCCCCTACCTTCCACCTAATCGCCCAAAACCAACCCACTAATAGCCATGACACCCTGAACACTACCACCATAAACCTAGCCCAACATAGCTACTCCACTGATACACCCAACTCATCCCCCCCAGCAGCTGATAACACCAAACGGAACCGAACAGTTACGATACTTCGAAAAGATCGTAATGGCATACCCCAACATAATTCGGTACCCAACCTTAGTGGCGAAAAAAAGGAAAGAGACTGACATGGATGATCCGAACGTACCACAACCCTCCAAAAAAGGGCGTATTCTAGTAACAGCTAAATACTCTGATGCATATCCAACGGCGGAGGCTGGTACCCAGCCCCGCCGAGAACTATGAATCTCTGGAACTGTCGCGGGCTTGGGAACCAAGCGACAGTTCGGGCTCTAAAAAAGATCCTATGAGAACAGAATCCGGGGATTGTTTTTTTGATGGAAACTAAATTAAGCGACCAACGGATGTCTCACTTAAATAATGCACATTTTCTTTTTACGGGTTGTTTCTCGGTAAGAGCGGAAGGTGATGGTAGAAACAAAAAGGGCGGAATGAGCATACTATGGAGAAAACCTTATGATATTTCCTTAAGTTCATACTCCAACCACCACATAGCAGTGAAGGTTAATGTTGAGGATGGTAGGGCGTGGCAACTGGGTTGTATATACGGATGGCTGGATCATCAAATGAGAAAAAACACATGGCAACTCCTTAGAAATCTGAACCCGGGACAAGATACACCATGGATATGTATGGGCGATTTTAATGAAATAATGTGGCTTCACGAGAAGATGGGGGGCAACATAAAAGCTTTCGCAGATATGGAAGCTTTCCGAAATGCGGCGTATGATTGCACACTTACCGATTTGGGATACACAGGGAATATATTTACATGGACAAATGGCCAAGCCCTCGACCAAAATATCCAAGAGCGACTTGATAGAGCCCTAGCAACGGAAACATGGAGGGATATTTTCCCAAAATGTGAAGTTGAACATCTGCCCAGGCACCATTCCGATCATGCACCACTTATCGTCCACATCGACGGAGCCGATAAACGTTTCACACAAAATAAAAAACGACGCAGAAAATTATTTCGTTTCGAAAGCTATTGGCTAGAACGTGATGGATGTACGGAGGCGGTGAAAACGGCATGGAGAACGGCTACGACATGCCAAAATTTTGAAGAAAAAATCAAAAGTTGCAGCATATCCCTTCAACAATGGGATAAACTCCATGGTGGGCAACCTCAAGCAAAGATTACGAAACTCCGAGAGAAGTTGGAAAAGATTCAAAACGGCCCACAAACTGAAATCAGAATCAACGAAGGAAAACAAATTGAAGTTGAGCTTGATGAGCTATACCGTCTTGAGGAAATATTCTGGCACCAACGGTCACGCGCCCTTTGGATCAAAGCCGGGGATCGAAACACGAGGTTTTTCCATCGCAAAGCATCAAATAGGAATGCTCGTAATAACATTGAAAAGATTAAAAACGATGATGGAATGTGGATTGAGGACGAGAAGGAGGTGGCAAAAATACTCAGAGGTTTTTCAAAATGCATGTACAAGTCTACGGAATGCATTGAAACACACGCGGTCTGGATTCCGTTGAGAAAAAGTCTCGCAACAAATGAACCAAACACTCTTTGGAACCATATACGAGTGGAGGAAATACACCGAGCTCTCAAACAAATGCACCCTCTTAAAGCCCCGGGGCCCGACGGTATGTGCCCGTTATTTTTTCAAAAATTCTGGAATACTATCTCAACTGATTTTACCTCTGAATGCCTTAATATTCTTAATAATGAGTCTGACCCTTCTAGTCTTAATCACACTTACATAGTTCTAATACCAAAAGTCAAAAAACCGGAAACGGCTAAAGACTTTCGGCCTATTAGCCTATGTAATGTCATTTTTTGGGTAATCACTAAAGTTATTGCTAACAGATTGAAATTTATTCTCCCCGATATTATTTCGAAAAATCAGAGCGCTTTTATCCCAGGCAGATTGATTTCTGATAATGTTATGACAACCTTTGAGATTTTCCATTCCATGAAGAAAAAAGTTAAAGGTAAACAGGGTCATTTTGCTCTTAAACTGGATATGAGTAAGGCATACGATCGTGTTGAATGGTCATTTCTGGAAGGTATCCTTATTAAACTCGGTTTTCACAAAAAATGGACCGACCTTGTAATGAGGTGTGTTTGCTCGGTATCATACTCCATTCTTCTTAATGGCTCACCCACTGACCGTTTTACTCCTACTAGGGGCATCCGCCAGGGTGACCCACTATCTCCGTATCTTTTTCTGTTATGTGCAGAGGGTTTTTCATCTCTACTCAGGCAAGCTGAAGAAAGCGGGGCGATACATGGATTAATATTACCAAGAACGCGCCTGTAGTATCTCACTTATTTTTTGCCGATGACAACATCCTTTTCTTTAGAGCGAACACCTTGGAAGTGGATAGAATCGCTGAGATCTTATAGACATATGAAAAAGCCTCGGGCCAAAAGATAAATCTAGATAAATCGGAGTTGTCAGCAAGCCGAAATGTGGACGTCAATTTTGTCGCGGATATGGGCACTAGACTGGGAGTTCAACAAGTTGATCATGTGGGCAAGTACCTGGGACTACCAACCCTCATCGGAGCAAAGAAATGAGTAATCTTCCAAAGTCTCCAAGAGCGAATCTTACATAAGATGAAAGAATGGAAAGAATCGACATTGACGGGGGCCGGGCGAGAAATACTCATAAAAGCAATAATACAAGCGATCCCAACCTACCTAATGAGTTGTTTTCTAATCCCATTGACAATTTGCAAGGAGATTGAGAAATCAGTGAGGCGATTTTGGTGGGGGAGTAAAGAAGGGGACAGACGGACACATTGGATCGGATGGAATCGACTTACTAAATCAAAGTTTGATGGCGGGATGGGATTTCGAAAATTACACTCTTTTAACCTTGCATTACTTGCCAAACAAGTTTGGATGCTTACTTCATCAACTGATTCTTTGGCGGCCCAGCTACTCAAATCAAAATATTTCCCGAGAGGTAATTTGTTGACGGCTAAGATGGGATATCAACCAAACTTCTTGTGGAGGAGTTTATTAGCGGCACGACCGACGGTGCTGGAAGGATTGGCTTGGAGGGTTGGCAACGGCTTAAATATACGAGTCTTCGAGGATAGATGGGTCGGTATGAAAAATTTCGAAAAACCTATCTGCAGACAAGATTTATCAAACCCACCAACTATGGTATCCGAACTAATTGACGTTGATACGAAAGCTTGGAGAGTTGAATATATCAAACAAGTTTCTGAAACCCACGTTGCAAATCGTATCTGCGCGATGCACCTTAGTGGGCGTTTCCCCAGCGATAAAATGATATGGAGACACTCAAAAAATGGCCTCTTTACTGTTAAAACAACATACTTCGCCATCAAGAGTCAATCGGATTCTACCTATACAGACCAACCCTCATCTAGTACGGCGAACGGCGCATGGAAGAAATTATGGAACCTTCGGATTTTACCAAAGATCAAACACTTCTCTTGGAGGGCATGCCTAAATGCACTACCAACAAAAGAAAGATTGCTTGAGAAGAATATGGTAATCGACCCGGTCTGTAGTATTTGTGGAGAAGGAACGGAAACTTTAGACCATTTGATGCTTGAATGTCGTGAGATACTACCAGTTTGGCTGCATAGTCCGATCCGAATCCATCGGCGATATCCTACGGATCTTTTAAAATTTTTTTATGGTGTATGATGGAAGCTTCTTCAATGGAAACTGTTGTTTTTCTATGCATAACAGCTTGGTGCATATGGACGGCTCGAAATAAACTCATTTTCGATAATAAACCTTTCCTCTCGGAGGTGGTGCGGACAAGAGCTCAAAGTCTCTTCTTGGAGGTCAATGGCAAGGAAACACACACATCTGGTCGTGAACAAAACCAGGCATGCAATAAAAAGTGGATACCACCACCCAATAACACCCTCAAATTAAACTCGGATGCGGCGATTTACGAAGATGGAACAGTCGGATTTGGCTTCATTGTGAGAAACCGGATTGGGGAGGTTATCATGGCGGGAGCAAAAAGAACACGGACAGAAGGTAATAGCACCATAGCGGAGGGACTGGCACTACTTTTCTTTTCGATGCAATGATGAAGGCGAACATACAGAACGTCCAAATTGAAAGTGATTGTAAAATACTGATAGATGGTCTACAAGGTAAGCTCATCCCGGAATCACATAGAGACCTAATTCGGGACAATATTCTACACGCGGCTGCTGATATTAATAGCTATAGTTTTCATTTTACCCCAAGAACATCTAACCAAGCTGCGCACTTTCTAGCCCATTTTTGTAAGGATAATGATACTGAAATGTTCTGGACTGAAATAGGGCCTCCCGGGATGGAAGGTATCCTACAAGATGATGTACGCATTGAGTGATTAATGAAATTATGATTTCCACCTCAAAAAAAAATCTACAACATGAGATATAATAGAAGATCCTATGTGCTTCCTCAAATTGAGACCCATCGTGTGTAGATCTAAACACCCCGTATTGGACCCAATTTATTATCTAAAACGATAATGAGATTAAAGTCCACTTTAGGAATTAGTGCTACAACTTTCAAAATGGAAACTATTAAATGCTACAATTTTATGAAAAAATTATACTTGGAGTTTTTTTTTTTTTTTTGAGGGGTATACTTGGAGTTTTTAGATGTACTTCGTATTGATATATGTAAATTGAGAGTGTATAGCATTATACTCATTTTTATTTTAAATATATTTAAATGTATATGTAATATATTACTCTCCATTTGACTTTTCACTCAAATTAAGAAAAGTATTGGAAACTACAAATATGCTAAATATTTACTTGATTTGCCCTTATTTAATGAATGGTGTAAATTATAAAATGCATATTAAATAGGGATATATAATAGTAAAAGAATGAAAAATGTACTATTAAATATAAAAAGTGGACTATATATTTGGGACATCCCAAAAAAGAATAGTGGTCTATATATTTGGACATAGGGAGTAATATACATTTATATGGCTTTGAATGTCAGGTTTTGTAAAATAAGTTGACTTACACGTGCATCTTGTATTATTATTATTATTATTATTATTATTATTTTTGATAACCGAGATTCCATGTTCCCACATGACTAGTCCTCGGGGAAACAACTCCGCCCCCCTGAAGCGCCCGGATAAACCGCGAGAATGCACAATGGTCGCCGGTTCTAATATCCTCAACCACCGCGACTTCCAGGTGATTGCTTCACTCCTCAATCCAGCCGCAGGTTTCCACCGAGTTCCAGCCTCCCATACTGCCGCTTGAAGCCCTCAATATTAGTAGTTACACCATTGTACTCTCGAGGACTCGAACCCTTAACCTCTCATGGATAGACCAAGGATTACCTCACTTGTAACCAGTTAGGCTACAAGGTCATTGGTGTGCATCTTGTATTATTACTTGGTTTTTGAAAGGTTTTAGTTATGGTTCAAGCAAAACATGTAAAGTGAATTAACTAACTAATGCAGTTGACAAAAAAGGATCTCAAGTTAAGGGTTCGAGTCCCCCAGATACGATGGTAGAACAATTAATATTGAGGGCAAAACAACAATGTGAAAGGTGTAACTCGGTGGGGACCTGCGGCTGGATAGAGAAGAGTCCAACATGGAGCAATCACTTGAGTGACGACTCCTTGTGCGCGGTAGTTGAGGATATTAGGGACTTGAGAGCTATTGTGCATTTTTCTCGCGGTTTATGTGGGAGCAATTCCTGAGGAGCGGGGTTCGCTATTTAGTAATGACTAGAAATGGGAATATGGAATCTCGGTATCAAAAAATATATATAATTAAAAATTCAAAAGGAGAAATAAAATAAAAGTCGTGCTAAATTATTTGGATCATACACGGATTTTGGCTGCCGACAACTATTGGTGGGGTGAAAACTTAAAAGAGAAGACTACATATAAATGTGTTGCACACATATGACATGATTTATGCATTATACTTCGTCGTAGGCTGCTGGAGCTTCACTGTCTGGGCCGTGCTGGACCAACCTGGCCGTATTGACCAAGCCCCGCGGTTGTGAACCTGAATTATAGGTTGACTTTGTTTTTTTCTTAATTAAAATAATAATTTTTAGCTAAATTCAACCCATATTGGGTTACGAACGAAGTAAAGGAAAAATAAATAAAAGTCAACCTATTGGGTTTCTGTAATATGAAGTGATATGACTTTTGAATTAAACAGATGTTTCCTTTTGTGGGAGAGGAGACAATATTTGCATTGCACATTTGCACTTAATTGGTAGGTAATTAATTAACTTAATTGTGCTACTTGCAAATATCCTAAATTTGTAAAAATAAACTCACTATGTATGTAATTAGAGCTGGCCAGCCCGACCCGAGTCTATTGGGCCAATACGTAAAATCGGACTTGCCCAAAAATCCCTCAGTCCGTTGATTTCCTCGGCCCAACCCAGCCCAAAATACATTTTTACACATAAAATGTGATGGACCACTCGGGCTTCAGGCCGCTCGGGCCATGCCAAATAGGCACGTCCCATTTTGGGCCTATAGAAACATAGCCCAACCCGGCCCAATCTCGGGCTGGTTGGGCTAGCCCACGGGCCGAGCCAAAAATTGACATCTATATATGTAATGCAGTAAGTTTATTAATTTTTTTTAAATAATTGACTAGTATTGACTTATTGATTTGTATTTCTTGTTGGGGATTTATCACGTGCGATATTATATTCCGAAATTAAATCAGAAAACTTACTTGCATTCCCAAAAACGAAATTATAGAAAATGCAGAAAATTAGACCGAGGCTAGAGTTCGACTCTATGTCTTTAAGACGAATTGCCCCGCTACGGTGCCCACGGTTGAATAGCAAACGTCTCCCAAGATACAACGGTCTCCTCTTGTTGTAGTAGCACTCCAAACAACAAGAGACGATGAACTTCGAATGTTTTGTACTCTCTCTTTTACGGAAAAATTTTGACAGAATGTATGCTCGTGTTTTTATGCAAAAATGAATATGCTAATGCTCATAAATAATCTGCAGATTCTTGGGATATATATAGATTACCAAAAGTCACAAGTGAAACAACACAACTGTTCGAACAAACATGTCCATTTATTCGAACATACATGTCCATTGGTTTGAAACAACACAACTATTCGGTTAAACATTTTCAATTCGAATAGTTTCAAATGAACAGTCACACCTTTTGGCAACAATTTCTCATTCACCCGAAAATATCTATAATATTTCCAACAATCTCCACATGAATGAGAAATTACGTGAATCAATGCAAATGCACATGTGAATGCAGACACAAAAAGAGAGTACAAACGGAAAGTTATTGCATCAGGAGAGGTAGATTTTGGCTTTGAACCTTCCTTAGTGGAATACTATCGGATTTACTTGGCTAATCAGTGAACATGACGTCTTGAACTGTTCAGCCGTTGGTGTAAACCAAGACAACAACATCCATACAATAACCTCTCTAACATTTCCAGTTCTCATGGTTGTGTTCATTTTGGCCCTAAACAAACCTTGGGTTTCATAAGTGTTTTAGAGAATTCAAGCCTCAAAATTCTCATAGAAGCGGCCCTACTTCACACTTACATAGATGACCTCCTATTAAGAGTATTCTGCCATACCCCACTGGATTTAACCAAGCTATAGGAATCATTAAAAGTTAAACTTAACCTTACATACGCTGTAAAGCACTTTTAATCATAGGAATGGGTAGGAATTTTATCCTAAGTCTTAATCGAATCTTTATAACTTAGTTGTCCCATTGAACCAAGTTCTTGGGATCTCGATCATCTTGGTTGGGTTACCATTACAAAGATTCATGCGTAATAGGCTTTAATCCCATTCCATTCGATAATCGGTATTTGATCTCCACTCAATCAAATTTGCGCGCAAGATTGAGATCAATATCTTTACATATTTGACCATATAATCCCTGAGCATGTGTAACCACTTCAAATCGACATAAGTGCCACCGGTGGACTTTCAAGCCCTTCAATGTCAATGTGGCTTTATAACACCTTATAAGCTCATATAGACTATTATCAATATGTCATCTCTTTTTAGGTAGAGATTCGTTTGACTTTATCATTTGTCAAACTTGTCATTATCTAAACAATGATTTAGTAGTTGTACATGTTCCCTTCAAGTTTGGTACAACAATCCGCTTTGGGCCTACCTTGATAAGGTTAGCCTTTAAGGCCTTTTTTTCTACACCTTTCCTCTGTACCTCAATGTGTGCGGTGTTGTAACACTAAAGAGTACACTAAAAGATGCACCTCTTCAAGAGAAATCACATGTGACCCCTTTTAGCTATCAATTAGCCATGTCAATGTCAATTGACTCATATCCTTTTTTCTTAGGATACATCTCAAAGAAATACAAGGACACCTCTCAAAAAAACTTGTATTTCTTTGACTCTGCAGTTACTGGGGTCAATCTCTGTCAAGACTGAGGTAAATTTATATTTACCAAACATCCCCACATTTGAGGCAAAACTCATCACCCTCACAATGTGCAACAAGGTCAACTTTGAGAATTATCAATCTAACAATTGTTATTTCTCACAAAGTTCAATTGTGATTGTATCCCAACTGACAAACAATCCAATTGCCTACGCAAAATTCCAAAGAATTTCACAGGAGGGCTAAAGGAATCAATAGTATACATTCACCATATTTTAGGTAGAGTTAACTTGCCATGTGCTCCCTCACAAGGGAACGCTAAATCATATGCCTCACACAAGGACATTTATATTTGATCATGCATTCTTCACATGTTTATGACACTCAAAATGTCATAGAACTAAAGTTATCATGACACTCAAGGCAAACTGTCACAACACCAAACTGTCACAACACTCAAGTTGGCACTTTGTGCCCTGCCTATAGCTGATTGGCTATCGCAGTATCCCAACATGGAATCCCACATTTATATAGTGAATCCAATTTAACATTTGGTAATAATTTCATATTCACCAATTTCGTTATGGCATTCATGTTAACATGGCAAGTTTATAAAAGCAATAAAATACTTTTTTTTTTCAATCTTGTTTGCACAAAAAATTCAAATCACAGATATCACTGTAAAATAATTTTGAAAGAGGTAACTTTTCCCCACATTAGAATCATTTCCTTTTCTATTGAATTGGATTCAACCAGGTAGGCTTTAATAGGCCCACTCTCCACACCATATATATATATATATATATATATATATATATAATTTGCACCATGAAGAAATCTGTTTGTTTGTAAAAACCATTTCAACAAGTACCAATGGGAAATCATGAGACTTAAACACACTCAAGTAAGCAATAATGTCCCAATGATTTTCAATATGTGCATGAATTGAATAATGACGTCAACCAGACTCATGTGTAATTATCAATTCAGAAACTGATAAACTCATTCAAATTCATCATTGTGCGAACAGAATCAATATACAAATCAAGACTCACATTCAGATAGTTTAATATCCAACTTTTACATGCAATATAATATCATTATAAATCTTTGCATGAGAATCAGTATACAGATTTTAGACACATCAATACAACAAGGCTTAATCTCCAATTTCAAGGTATATATACTAAATAAATGAACACAATCATGTAATCTACCAATGTTGCGTTAAGTATAACGCCTTAATTAGACCACAATAATGATCATATAAATTTCAGATTTAACAGAATTACAAGCCTCACGCATAGACCAGAAGCAATTCGACAACACTGCAAATTACAACTATTCTGCATACACAATATCCAATGTCTAAATACAAATTTATTGAGTCAGCCCAACTCAATACAACATAATTACGATTTAAGTTCTACAAAGCAGAAACACGGTTTTCTCACTTAATAGGAATTTCAAAATTTTAAGTAATTAAACATATATGTGAATTTCCAGAAATAACGTAAACTAATGAGAAACACTTCTAATTACAAGTCTAAAAGTTCATGCATATATTTCTCATGAAAACCACTGTAATCAGACTAACAGAATAAATGTTAATCAACTTGAGGATACATGCATGAGTTTCCGGATATTTTCACAGAAAACAAAGGTTTAATCTAACAGATTAAAACATATCTGAACCAAGAAATTATGAAACTAATCATATAAGGAATCACGAATCACATTATTCCACGAGGAAATATGCATTCAATATATATGTATGCGAATATGTTTGTTGGTGGAAGCCATTCAAACAATTGAAATCAACAGATTACCATTCAAGTCAAAATTAATTAGAAACACAACTGATCATCATATACGGGCTCATGAATCAAATAAATATATATGGGCTCGGCAGAATCATATAATTAATATAACCGAACAGCAAACACAGAATATAATACGCACTCAAGTGGATGAAACAAATTCGTCTGAAAATTGTTGGGGATTTATCACGTGCGATATTATATTCCGAAATTAAATCAGAAACTTACTTGCATTCCCAAAAACGAAATTATAGAAAATGCAGAAAATTAGACCAAGGCTAGAGTTCGACTCTATGTCTTTAAGACGAATTGCCCCGCTACGGTGCCCACGGTTGAATAGCAAACGTCTCCCAAGATACAACAGTCTCCTCTTGATGTAGTAGCACTCCAAACAACAAGAGACGGCGAACTTCAAATATTTTGTACTCTCTCTTTTACGGAAAAATTTTGACAAAATGTATGCTCGTGTTTTCATGCAAAAATGAATATGCTAATGCTCATAAATAATCTGCAGATTCTTGGGATATATATAGATTACCAAAAGTCACAAGTGAAACAACACAACTGTTCGAACAAACATGTCCATTTATTCGAACAGACATGTCCATTGGTTTGAAACAACACAACTATTCGGTTAAATATTTTCAATTCGAATAGTTTCAAATGAACAGTCACACCTTTTGGCAACAATTTCTCATTCACCCGAAAATATCTATTATATTTCCAACATTTCTAACACTTCAAATATAATATATGAACCTTGTGGGTATTATAACTATCAAAAGTAGAAATAAAACGAGTAAAAACAGTAAAAGACACATATTTGTATCTGGAATAGGTCGAACTTAATATTTTTTTTTTGTTATTTAACACCGAATTCGCTTAAATGCAATAAATGTTCTAAGCACAAAGTCGTTGGGAATTGAGATCAAAACTTTTTGACAGTCATAAATGAATGTATTTATAGTGGAGTAGTCCCACCTCTTATGTTCATGATCAAGTGGTATGGGTAGTCATAGGGGTCCATAGGTCGACTGAAACCGTAATTTTTGGGATATCATGTGTCTGGTAGTGACTTTCGAATCGATGTGATTGATTGTATGATGTCTACTGTCTGACATTCCTTGGGATATGAGTTTCTTCTCCATTAAGTTACACAAGATGGCCAAGTGGTACTGATGTGTCTGGTCGCCACTCAGTCATGTCGGTCAATGTGAAAACCCTTCTTTATGTGTGTTTACAAGACCAAACATTGAGCTTGGATTGTTGTTGTCGTCGCTGGCTTTGATGATTCTTCGAGGTGATTTGTTTTATCTATGCTCTATGTTGGCACAGGTCGGGTCGAACGAAGCCTCTTTGATTAGGGTTAATTTGACTCTTATTGCCTTTAGTGGCCCTCAGTTTGACATGAACCCTAGTTGGTTGTTCCACGTCGAATGGGGCAAAACAACAAGATATAAGTATGCTACTTAAGTTAAATGTAAAATACAATATTCCCAATCTATCATATTATTAAGCAGCTCATAATGGAGATATATATTGCAGAAATGGGGGTTGCATACTTGGAATTGGCATTTAGATCGAAAGTAAATCAATCTGAATTTTTTGCTTCCTACTATATTTTATTTGGCGTTTTAATACACCTAATGGATATCACATGTATAATCATAGACGGGTCCAAAATTTTTATAGAGAAGGGGTATAAAATAAATATAATTATAAACTACATAAATAATCATTAATGGGGGCACACTTTGTTTTTTGGTTTTTAATAACCTAACTACTATATACTTAAAACTGCACACATTGTTTTTAAAAATGGACAATTTTCTTCTTTTCACCTAATTAAATTTAAATTTCAAAAATAAATATATTATTATAGTGTATCATACATCCGTCTATGTGTACAATAAATATCATTATAGTGTATATATATGTGATATTTAATTTCGTTTGCTGATGAATTAAAACATCATATGATCAAACATATATTATAGTGAATAAGAGTTGTTATATGAAAGTAAACCTAGTTATGTAGGTGACCATAATGTCCAAATCCTCATAAACCGCTGACTTGATTTAAATTGCTTGAAATTCTTGTTTTCTATTTATTATTGTTTTTCCTTGTTTTTCCCCCTTGTGATTGGTTCAAAGAGTTGATTAATTTGTGGCGCACGTAGTTTTTAGTATTGTGGAAGGACACAGCTTCCACGCCATTTGGATCAAGAATTGTACAACTTGGCCAGTGTTAAAACAATACGTATCGACTAATTAAGGTTTTTTGTTTTCTATGATTTATAAAATGTCAACCCTTACAATAAGCCTAAAATGCATCATATATTCGGACTCAGTCTGTGCCGTCACTATCATTTTTTTCTTTTGCCTTTTCGTAATTAATACACTCCTTCCGTCTATTTAATTGGATATTATTATAATTGAAAAGTGAAATTTGAATATAATAATGATAATAATATCAAGTGAAAATATTGACAACAACAAAAATATTGTGTTTCCTGCAACTTATAATTAATTAATTAGTCCAATGAGAATCATATAGTACTGGTCGAATAGTTATTTTAAAGATTTTCAAGCTCAGACCAAAAGTCTAGGGTTCGATTCCCATCACTCATTCCCTCATAGCAAATGTACTTAAAAATTTTAAAAAATGATTAGTTCAATTCAAACAATTAATTTAGTCTATTTATTTCAGAGAAAAGTTTAAATTATTAATTAATTAGATACTAATGGTACTTGAATCCGCAGATCAATATTCAAAATTA
The DNA here is from genome assembly GCA_016081115.2 of Rehmannia glutinosa. NCBI lineage: Eukaryota > Viridiplantae > Streptophyta > Magnoliopsida > Lamiales > Orobanchaceae > Rehmannia > Rehmannia glutinosa. The sequence goes on from JABTTQ020002044.1 coordinate 144,341, forward strand.
ATGACCCTGAATTAATGTCCAAATTCTTCTCTGAAGATGGTAGTTCTTCGGATGAGAACTTGCCTGCAATACCAGCGTTAGACGGGTCATGGGATTGTCCCAGGGATACATGTCCGACGCTCAAGTCAGAATGTGTAGGGAAAAATCCAGAGTAAAGGAAATGACAATTGAGAGTAATTAACTAAGAATATTCACAAATAATGAGGAAATACAACCACCAGTTTGTAGCTCAAGTGGTATTGTTCACCCTTTGTAATTGGTCTTAACCAGGGTTCGAATCTTGTATCTTTCAATTTCTTTGAAATTTATCATCTCCCCTCCAATCACTACTCCCAACTTATTAAAAAAAATGAACCACGAACTTGTAGCTCAAGTGGTATCACTCACTCTTTATAAGGACCAGGGTTTGAACCCTTATCTTTTAGCCAGTTTCTATGAATTTATCCATTCCCCTCCAACCACTACTCCCAACTTGTTAAAAATAACGAGGGAAAACCTTTTTATATTTGAGTTGATGGTGTTTGATAAATGGTTTTATCATGATTTTGATGATTTTGTTTTTATACCAAAACAATGTTTTTTAAGGTTGTCCAAATACTCCTAAATGATTTAAAATGGTTTTAATATTTTCCGGAGTATTTCTTCAAGTTTATTTTTCGACAAAATTGGACAACACATTTATTGATTTTGTGTCAATAGGTTTTTACATTGAAACTATGTTTCTAAATGTTGTTCTAATACTCCCGATCGGTCTAAAATGCTTTTACTATTTATCGGGGTATTTCTTGAAGTTTATATCGGACAACACTTTTTGTATTAATGTGTTAGTTCATCAAAACTATATTTCTAATGTTATCCTAAATACTCCCGATTGGTTTAAAATGTTTTTACTAATTTTTTGGAGTATTTATTGAGGTTTATTTTCGACAAAAATCGGACAACATTTCATTTTTGGAGGTCGACCGGTCGACCAAAGAGGCGACTGGTACCTGGGAATGCATTTCACGAAACAGAACTCCCAGAACTCCAAAAATTGGTCAGGGTGGCCGGTCCCCATAGGGGGCGACCGACCGACCCCCCTTGGACCGGTCCTCCTAGTTAAATTTTGATGCGTTCTTTCAAACTTATATTTGTCTTGACCGGTCATCCTCAAGTTTGACAAAGAAAATTCTAACCAGTTGTGCAAAAGATACAACTTTTCCCTAATTTGTGGGATTGATTTCTAACAGCTATAATCTTGATTTTAATTGCAATTTTTTTGTAGATATCAGATTGCAAGAGGAGCCTATCAAGTATCAATCATCTCCTATAAATAGAGGAAGATTTGAAGCATAAAAAAAAAAGAGTACAACACAACACAACAAGATATACTCAAGCAAACACTTGGTCTTATATTGTCATTATTCTTGTTGTAATTTGCCTAGCTTATCACTTTCACATCCTTGAGGTCTAGGCTATACTTGATTACACTTGCACTCAATTGTATAATTCATTATCGAGTTGTAATCTTGAATTTTTGAGTCATCATTCAATACAAGATATCCTTGTGAGTGTTCTTGTGGTAAGAACACACTTGGGTGATCTAGGTGTTAGGTGTAAGAAGATTGTGGTAATCTTCTTGTTGAGGTGTTGAAGAATTTGGTATTCTTCAAGATTGAAGATTGTGGTGATCTTCAAAGGTGCCGTTGAAAGAAGATTGTGGTAATCTTCAAAGGGAGATTGTGGTAATCTTCAAAGGTGGTGTTGTTGAAAAGTATGGTGCTCTTCAAGGTGTTGTAAGTTGAGTTTGTATTAATTTTGGTAATTAATAAAATTCTTTTTCTTTTTGAAATCCATCCCGGATATAATGGGGTGGTAGAGGATTAGGCCCTAGGTGGGTTGAACCTCTATAAATCGACGTGTGTTGTTTACATTCCACACCTTTATTATTGTCTTGGCTTGTTTTGTTCGAAAAAGAGGGCGAAATCGAAAAGATGGAGATAAACTATTCACCCCTCCTCTAGATTATCGTAGCCGCTTGGACTTACAAGTGGTATCAAAGCCAAACTCTTTGGCAAGCTCGTTTCACATCGCAAGTAAAGAGGAACGGTCGTCGGCTACGAATGAAGCTCATCTTACCGACACCTCCACCACCAAGCCACCTCTATTTGATTTCAAAAATTTTATATTTTGGAAAGAAAGAATGGAATGTTATTTACAAGGTTGCGGGTTCGATATTTGGAACATCGTCATAAATGGAGAATCCATTCCGATGATAGACACACCATACACCTCCAAAGCTTTCAAAAAGCTCAATGATGAAGAGAAGAAAATCATCTCTTTAAACGGTAAAGCTCTCAATATTTTGTATTGTTCATTTACTAATTTGTTATATGAACATATTATAGGAATTCGATCGGCACATGAAGTATGGCAAAAATTAGAAGCCATATATGGAGTAAATGCAAATGAAAGGAGTCAAACAAAAGCATCTACTTCTCAAAGGGATACAAGTTCAAATCTAAGGAACAAGCCTTTTACAACTTCCAACTATGAAGTAGTCGAACAATGTTTTATGGGCATCGAAGAAGAAAACGAGGTATGTCTTAAACCCTCTACTTCCTATGATATTGTCATTCAAAATGATTATAGTGATTTGCAAAATGATTTTGATGATCTTCAAAATGAATTCCAAAATTTACTAGTTAAGTACAAAAATTTGAAAAAGGAATTCAATGTTTTGAAAAATGAAAAGGATAGTTTATTTACTTCCTATGAATCACTATCATGTGCTCACACCACCACACTTGACAAGGTTAGAAACCTTGAAAAACAAAATAGTACTCTTGTTGAGAATATGAGTTGTATGAAAAATGATTTATCAAATCCAACTTGAGTACCAATATATTGCCCAATGTTGTGAACGTTAATGATTGTGATAATTTGAATAGTGAACTTGATCATGAGTCTATTATTGTCAAGCATATGAAAAAGAATCGAGTTCCTATGCATGTTAGTAATATTACTTGCTTTTATTGCGGTAAAAAGGGTCCTACGGTAAATACTTGTCGGGCTAGAAATAGCTCTAATTATTTTTGGAGACCTAAAAGTCTCAAAACTAATCCTAAAGGACCCAAGCACTTGAGGGTACCACAAAACAATGTTATATTAGGTACCCGGCGAAATAATAATCGAAGAAAATTCATACCGCCAAGAAAATATCAAATGACCATTTCATTTGATCAAAGGAGAAAACATTTTCAACAAAGTCATTTTCCAAGAAGAGGAAATAATAAAAAATGGGATGAACAAAATCCTTGGAAGTGGCAAAGACATCATCAACAAGATGATTTTCCAAGAGAAAGACACTTTCAAAAATGGGAAGGCCACAATGCTTGGAAATGGAGCAATTGGAGAAACCATCATCAACATGAAGATTTTCAAAAGGGAAGATATCATCAACAATGGGAACGGCACAACCCATGGAAATGGCGAAATTAGTAAACCGTATCTTCCTATTTAAATATGCATTTTATTCTCTTGCATATTTTTATTTGTGTCTAAATTGCAAAATGATTTTTCAAAATGAGTTTAAAAATTTTATTTTTAAAATTTAGGTCTTCAATATATTTGTAAGTTTCAAAATATTTTTTAAAGAAGACCTTGCATGACGTTTCTAAAACTCTTGTGCATTTACTTAGACTTATGTGGCTTATTATCCCCTATGCAGTTATATGGCACAAACATGTTTAAGATATCTCTTATTGCTTAGTCTACACATGTATTATTATGTTTGTGCAAAATTTGGTTTAAGAATTGTGTAGGATTTACATATCTCTTTCAATGGTTATCTACTCGTAATATATCAAGAGAGATATGAACTATCGAGGTACGCTCATTATTGTTATTTATCTCATAGACTCGATACATGTTGTGCCATATGCCCATGTGCTTATTTTTTACAAGTGCCATTAAGAGGATGTTTTAATTTTTGAAAATGCATTATTTGACATAGCTTGCTTTATCCTAGTTTTGTAAAGGGTTATATTTTATTTTGATGAAACAATTGATTCACTAAGTTATGCATTTTATTATGCATATAAATGCCATTATTCTTGGATGCTTTTGTCAAAGCTCTTGTTCATATAATTCTTGTGAATGAGGTCTCAACTATGTGCTCTCTTATTGTCAAATTTCAAAAGAGACCTTATGTAGCTCTCTTAAGCTTATTTGAACTTGAATGATTTATTAGACTCTTGATGATGCATAGTATGTGGTGCTTAATATAGTGTATCTATTATTTGATATTACTATGCTCGTGTGCAAAATATCTTGTTAAGATTTTGCAGAAATTTGTGATATTTCGCAACAAGTTTGATGAACAAGACAAGGTTAGTAGCTCAATGATATAGTCAAGAAGAAGATAATGATTTTGATGTAATATTTGCACTCATAGCACATTTAGAAGTTATTTGCACTTTACTTGCCCATTCTTATTTTGAGAAAATTTCAAGCTTTACCAAATGGGTGTTAAATCCAATTTTCTAAATGGTTTTATTCAAATAGAAGTCTATCGGAGTTTAAAATTTTTAGGCCAAATGATTTTTATAAAAAGGCCTTGTACGGTTGATACAAGTACCCCGTATATGGTTTGATAGACTTAGCTATTTTTGCAAAATAATTTTACAAAAGGTAAAGTTGATACTACACTTCTTGTTTTGAAAAAGGGCAAGATTGTTTACTTGTGCAAATTTATGTTGATAATATTTTTAGTGCTACTAATGAATATTTGTGCAAGATATTTTTCCAAGTCAATGCAAGGTGAACCTAAGATGATCATGATGAGGGAAGCTCAAATTTGATCATTGGAATTCAAGATCAGCAATGCTAAGAAGGTGATTATATTTCACACTCAAAAGAGGAAGTGAGGCATTGAAGAAGAAATAACTATTTCGACTTATATGGCCACAAATGTGAAAATTGACAAAGGTTGAGGTAGGCATGTTGATTGACAAACGAATTCGAGGTATGTTTATTTATTACTCCTTAGACTCGACATTCTATATGTCTTATGTCCATATGCTCGACTTAAAACAATCCCAACGAATCTCTTTAAAGTGCCGTTAAAAGAAATTTTCAAATACTTGTAAGGCACTTCTTCTTATGACTTGATCATCCAAAGTTTTAAAACGTTATTATTTTTCGGGATAACAAGTCCGGTGTAAATTTTATTTTTCAAAATATGGTTCGTCATAATCGAACTAAACATATTAAGATTCGATATTTTTTTAAGGGATTGCATGTTTTAACAAAAACTTAATTCCGTCTCAAGGATAACTCGCGGACTTTTTTAATCGCTCACCGCCGAGTATTTTACCTCATTTCGAGCTTGATTATGACATAATATATATTGAATGAGGTCTACATCTGCATTTTGCACGTTTTTAAAACTTAGGGGCGAAAAATCGGATTTTTGGATCAAAATTCGGATTTTCAAAACAGTGAACAGTGGGGCTGCCGGGCGGGTCGGCCGCCGCCCACCCGCCTTTCGGCCGCCCTAGCCCATGACCGGTCGTCGCCCACCGCTTAAGTTTGGTTAAAATCGTCTCTGTTCTTGTTTTTGGCAGTTTAAGGTTTTTCCTCTCTATTTCGTCCCATTTGCAAATTTCACACACATTTCACTTCAAATGTGTTTTATTGCATACATTTCATATCTTGGATGTATTTAGGCTCGATTATCATCATCATTGCTCGTCTTTACCGATTAAATGGTAAGAATTCTACTTCCTTATCTCAATTGAGTTGAACCCTTGAGAACTTGGCCTATATGTATTTTCTTGATGAAATTTGTATATGTTTGTGATGAGATTGTTATTTATGATATATTGTATTGTGCTTAAACTGATTTGGTGATGAAAAACTTGGCTTGATTGCATTTACAAGGGCTTTATTTATTTTCTTCAATTTTTGACGCCCGCCAAGTGTTCGATAAAATGTCTCAATGAAAAATTCATCACCTACATGATTCTCTTGTTTTCAAATGTCTTATATATTTATAGAGATCATATTTTGCCAATCAAATGAGTTTTCATAAGCTTCTACAAGTCGTATGATCGACTCTTTCCTCCTATTTGGTCTATAAGCTTCAATGTTCAAATAGCTCGATACATCGGTTTAGTTACGCACTTTGATATGATTATATGATGTTTTTATCGTGCTAACATTCTTTTTGATGATTCCAAAGGGGGAGAAACATGTTATAAGTTCATTAGCTCATAAAAGCTAAGTTTAGCTAAACAAAAGAAGCTATAAGCTATGGCTTCCTAAAGCCATAAGTTGTGCATTATACTTAGTACAATTGTTGTAATGGACTCATATACTTGTCTAATGATGTTTTGTTGACAGGGGGAGCTTATAAACTCTTGTACTTAAGATCAATATGTAAAAGCCAAGCTTTTAGCTTGTGGTTGATTGCTTTTACATTACTCTTGTTGTGCTTATTGATAGGGGGAGCTTTTACTATATATGTTTGAATATCTCTACTCCCATCCTTGTGTTTATATTGCATGGAATGTTGTCGCTCACAACGGATAGTTCTCTTTAACCGGTAAAATTGTTTTTGTTTTTAAAATCGACCTCGTTAAAATTGTTTTGGTTTGTAATCATCAAAAAGGGGGATATTGTTTGATAAATAGTTTTATCATGATTTTGATGATTTTGTTTTTATACCAAAACAATATTTTTAAAGGTTGTCCAAATACTCCTAAATGATTTAAAATGGTTTTAATATTTTCCAGAGTATTTCTTCAAGTTCATTTTTCGACAAAATTGGACAACACATTTATTGATTTTGTGTCAATAGGTTTTTACATTGAAACTATGTTTCTAAATGTTGTACTAATACTCCCGATCGGTCTAAAATGCTTTTACTATTTATCGGGGTATTTCTTGAAGTTTATATCGGACAACACTTTTTGTATTAATGTGTTAGTTCATCAAAACTATATTTCTAATGTTGTCCTAAATACCCTCGATCGGTTTAAAATATTTTTACGAATTTTTCGGAGTATTTCTTGAGGTTTATTTTCGACAAAAATCGGACAACATTTCATTTTTGGAGGTCGAGGTCGACCAAAGAAGCGCCGTGCACTGGGAACGCATTTCACGAAACAGAACTCCCAGAACTCCAAAAATTGGTCAGGGTGACCGGTCCCCCTAGTTAAATTTTGTTGCGTTCTTTCAAACTTTTATTTGTGCGCGACCGGTCGCCCTCAAGTTTGACAGCAAAATTCTAACCGTTGTGCAACAGACAACTTTTCCCTAATTTGTGGGATTGATTTCTAACAGCTATAATCTTGATTTTAATTGCAATTTTTTTGTAGATATCATATTCCAATGTGTTCTTGTGGTAAGAACACACTTGGGTGATCTAGGTGTTAGGTGTAAGAAGATTGTGGTAATCTTCTTGTTGAGGTGTTGAAGAATTTGATATTCTTCAAGAATAAAGATTGTGGTGATCTTCAAAGGTGCCATTGAAGGAAGATTGTGGTAATCTTCAAAGGGAGATTGTGGTAATCTTCAAAGGTGTTGTTGTTGAAGAGTGTGGTGCTCTTCAATGTGTTGTAAGTTGAGTTTGTATTAATTTTGGTAATTAATAAAATTCTTTTTCTTTTTGAAATCCATCCCGGATATACTGGGGTGGTAGAGGATTAAGCCCTAGGTGGGTTGAACCTCTATAAATCGAATTGTGTTGTTTACATTCTGCACCTTTATTATTGTCTTGACTTGTTTTATTCGAAAAAGAGGGCGGAATCGGAAAAAATGGAGATAATCTATTCACCCCCCTCTAGATTATCATAGCCGCTTGGACTTACAGATGGGCCACATGGGACTCGTAGCTCAAAATGGGTGCGTGGGCCGGATAGCTATATCTACGCTCTAATAATAATTAATAATATTATATAATTAATTAAGTAGTTTTTGAATTAAATAATATATAAAATAATTAAAATAATAATAATTGGGAAAAATCGATTTTGTTCCCAACAAATACTATTTAAATACGATAATGTCACAATATGAAATATTTAAATTCGATAGTAATATCTGTATAATACCCGACTATAAAAGTACAATTAAGCACGGAAACTAAAAAGCTAATTAACTGTGGATATGGCTGCGTTGGTTTTTAAACACGTGAAGACTTGTTTTAATTTTTAAAGCTGTGTTAAAGATAAGCACTGAGTCACTCGTGAAATAATATAAAGCACGTGGAAATGTTGATTAGCTAGTAACCAATGCAGTTCACGTTTGGCGACTTCCATTTTGGTCTATCCATTTTTGTTGTGTCCCACCCACTTTATATATATTGGTATCCTTAATTAATCATTATGTGTACATTGGCCTTTACATTAGCCAAATATCGATCTGACTACTAACTAGCAGACATATGATTGTAATCGTGTAATCATCAATTTACATTTGAAACAGAATAATTAATTAATTTTTCAAAACTCTATCCCTTTTTGCTCCTCCATCTTCTTGATATTTTTCTTCCTTCATCCCCCTATGGAGGATGTGTAAAATAATTTTTATTGCTTTTAATTTAAATAAATTTGCCCCAGGCCAATAGGTGGCTTTTAATTTCCAGTTAATAAGTTTGTCTGATACGTGAAATTTTGTTCAGGAAATTATATGAGTCTTTACCATACGTGACATAAGCGAGATCATCTAATTTGGTACGTGTTTTATCCAGCACCTCCGTTCAGAAGTTTTGATTCTACAGATCAGTCAAATATATTTAGGTTTAAAGTTTTTTTAGATTTGTATAGTTATATGATCTTGTAATGCTTGCAGCTGTCTTTCACACATTGTAATCAGTTGTAAGTTTCTTCTGATGAATAAATGGAATTCATTTGATTCTAAAAAAAAAACAAATTAGAATCTAGATCATTCAATCCTAGTAGAATTTTATAAATAAAGACATAGGATTTAGTTCTCCCAACAATGAGGAAATACACCGACTCTCGTATATAGGGAGTGTTTGCAAACACTAAAAATAAGTGTTTTGGATTTATGCTTAAAAAAGTAGTTTTTAGTGTTTGCAAGTACTAACTTCTGCTTCTTATTTTGCTTCATTTAATCAGATTTAAAAGCAAGGAGAGAGACGTGCTTTAGATTTTGCTTCTACTTCAAGTTTGAATTTTACAAATAAATAAGCACTTTTACAATTTTTTCACCAAACACTATCAACTTGTCATTCTCAACTTTTGATTTTATTTTCAAACAATACCGATTTCTGATTCTCAACTACTTCTACTTCTGCTATTGTTCGCCTTATTTTTTAATCTTCACCGCAAGTGTACGGATCAGTTTATAGAATAGGGTTTGCAAGGTCGAATCCACAGGGATTAATAAATTAATGTACTAAGTATTGGATTATAATAGTCCTATTTTTATCTAAACTATCGTAATTTGAAGGTTTGGTTTTATTATTACTAAAGCAGAAATTAATCCTAAAATAACAACGTAAAGAGTGATTAAAAGATCAAGCATTGATGGATGGATTCCTGGGTTATGATTTCAATTAATATCCCACTTTTATGCTTAGATTAAGCAAACCAAGGTTAAACGTATTCTTCTCTATAGACCAATCACCAAAGTAATTTACCCCCTCTCTCGAGATGTATGTAAAAGCGTTGATTGGGATATCTATGTTAGCATCTCTACTCAACATGAGATATCCAACTCCCAAAAGTTCAAAAGATTAAAAGATCTCACAAATATTCACAGATTTCTCAATCATGCAATCTATTTGTGTCAAGTACTCAAGATCTAGTATTGAAACTCATCGGTTAGAATTACGAATCAATACATCAAACAAGTTTAGATCAAAGGCCTTTTGATAAAACAAGAATTAAAGCAAAGTACTTGAATAGAGAAAGAAAACATTAACTTCAATTATCCTTAATCATCACATAAAAGTATTTATTAACCTATTCCCAAACCCGGGAATCACAAGAGGTTTAGCCAGACATTGAAGATAAACAATTCATAGACAAATTATTCATAATCAAAATCTAACTAATTGAAATACGATATGATGGAATGAGTGACTCGGGGATGATGACGATCTCTCGATCTATCTTCAATCCTCCAAGGTGTGGTTGCGGTCTTGATCGATCTCTCAAAGTTTTCAGTGGAAAACTGCTTTTTTCTCTGGTTTCTAGGGTAAAAATCAGCGTGTCCTTGTTTGTGGCCGCCCCGTGTCTATTTGTACTTCGTTTGGGTCGAAAATCTAGTCGAAACGAGTCAAACTTTTTTTCCCAGAGAGCACGACCGTGCCTCTTTGGCACGCCTTGACCCGGCCGGGTGCCGAATGCATTGTCCAATTTTCTCGAGAAGAGCACGGGCGTGCCCATATGGCACGGGCTGCCCGTGCTATAGGCCGAACATTGGGTCTTCACATCTGGGTTGAGCACGGGCTGTGCTAGAGGAGCACGCCCTGCCCGTGCTCACCTGTAACAACGAGTACTTGGCTATTTTCTTCCGTTTCTTGCACGGTTCGTCCAACTTCTTCTTGATTCGACTCCAAACTTCCTCTAACATGTCAAGTATTGGCGGTTGCAATGCCCGAATTGTTGCCAAAATGCTACAAATATAGATAAATTCCTACAAAACGAGCAAAGTGTAATCCTTTTCCACAAAACAGGAATAAAACCCTATTTACTCATATAATGCATGCATATCAACACATCCTAGCCAATATTAAGCCCAAAATACATGCAAAATACAAGTCAATCAAACCCCAACTTAAAGCTGCATTGTGGTCCGGTCAACACTTTATAAACAAGACAACACAAATGAAGAAAAGAAGAGCAACTCAAGAACACCTCATCATAATTTATGTCGTCTATCCATAGACATCAAGCACAAATCAACCAAGTTTCAAAGAGCTAACACGGAGCACAAGTTTATAATCAAGGTAGAACACTTCAAATCACGCCTCTCAGGGATAAAGTGTATACTCTACTCACTAGAATGATAAGGGACGTGTATTCGCTCAAGTCATATCAATGATGAAGAATTACCATATGCTTGCAAATCATCTCACATCTCCGCCACTCGTTTGTATACAATTCACAAATCATAAAGGACTTTATTTAAAGTTGTAATGAAGACTCTTTGGTTAAGGTAGGGAAATATGGATAAATTGACTCAACTCGAGCGTATAGATTGGAAAACACACTTGTTCTTCTCAAACCATTTTTCTAATTCAAATCGACTATGTGCTCCCAATCGCCTTATATCCTCTCACTTCTCTATTTCTCCCTTCTTTTTCATACACATTATTCCCTTCGCCTTACATCACAATTCTCAGCCTATATTTCACTTCTGGCCGACTCACTTTTGCAGTCGTGTTTTTTTTTCGACTTTTGTGAGTAGTTTTCCCCTTTTTTCCTCTTTTATTCCCAAGTTCCCAACATGTACACATTTTCTGACTTTTGACACCCCTTCATTCAATCCTTTATTCATCCCCTTTTTCTCAACTCTATACGCTTAAGCTCAGGGTAACATATATTTTACATAAGATTCGAAGGCTTGAAATGTGGCTATCAACAAAAAATCAGGCAGTAGGCTCAAATTGGCCAACTAGGGATGTCAAATATCATAAGGTAGGCAAAAAGGCTTGAAAGACTAAACAAAGATGGCCTAAAATCATCTTCATGAATGCATACAACACGTGACTTTAATGGAGATACCAAAGCAAGTTCTAGAATTCAAATCAACATGAATGACACACTTAGTCACAAATAAGACTGCATAATATGAAAGCAGTAAAGGCTCAAAAGCTCACAGGCTTGTAAGTGCATAACTCAAAGTATCTTACCCATGATTCAATAATCACATGCTTCATATTAACTATTCTCAACCGATCAACTCACACTCAACATCCAATTCAAAACAACACAAACCAATCCGCAAATGCTCCCGAGATCAAGATCTCAATCAAAACACAACAAACCCACAATAGGGGTCAACTCACTCCCTAACAACTAGGAAAGCAATAAACGTGCTAAAGCGATAAACGTGCTAAACCATAAAAAAAATCAAACATCTAATGCAATGCAACCTATATGCTCTACATGCAACTAAATGAATGCAAACGCCACACCCATCAAAAAAAATACTACCTCTCCCCCCCAAACTTGAATGAAATTATAGCACATAAAAGAGAAGGTAGAATTTCAATGACGAGTGTGGATAGGACCTGGATCACTATGAGGTGGCGGCGGGTAGTGGCCCTGGGAGATATGCCAATGCTCGATCCTCTGTAATATCTACAATATCTCCAACTCCCGCTGCTCGTGTGCTTGGTTCTACAAGCTCTGGGCTTGGTACCTTTGGTCTTGGACTTCTTGGAAAGCACATAAATCACTCCTATGCTGTCTCAAGCTTTCCTCGAAGGCACCGAATCTGTCATGATCGTATTGTCCCCCACGCTCCTCGCCTTGGCGAGAGCTCTCTGGAATATTGGTTCCCCTACTTGGGCCACCCTGCTCGAATCCTCCCTGCTGGAAGCCCTGCTCGAATCCCCTCTCATGCCTATCATACTCCTGCGCCTCCATCATCAAGTCCTCTTCGTCGGGCAACCCGACTACCCTTCGCCTCTTTCGTGCCGCCAAACCCTGCATGATTCTAATATGATCCTCAGAGTACATAAGCCAGTTGATTTGGTTGTCAACCACGGCTGTGAGCTGCGGGTTAGGAAGGGGAAACGCAGACCCGACTTTTTGTTGAAAACAGAGGATATTCTCATCATTGCTGATGATCTTCATGGTGTGAAGGGCGCTCAAGTTGATGCTTCGGCTGCCTGCTAATGTCTCCATATGGCTTATGTCAACCTCGAAATGCCGCGCAATGAGGGTTATCATTCCCCCTATTAAGTTTTCCCCACATCATGTTGTTGTATGTAGACGGCGTGTTCCACAAAGTATGCCGCCATGTTATAAGGGGTGCGAGTGAGCATACACCATAGAAGGTATAGCTCCTTCGCTTGCATACCCCTGTTGTTTTTGGCGAATACGAGTGGGCGTGACCTTTTGAATATAACGGAAGATGGGGTTGCGGAGTGACGATGCTCTGGAAGTGCGTGCGGCATATTGCATGAGGCCGGTTTCGGGGGTTTCTGTCAACAACCGTCAGAATTCATACGCGTTGTAATTTTCAGCCATTCGGTACGGGGCGTCGGATGGTACCCCATAAATTTGATTCAGTTCGGCGATCGTGATTTCCCGCCATATGTTGCCCATCCTAAAGTGGATTTTCCGAGGCTCGTTTCTTGGTCGCATTTCCGTAACCTGGACGGTGCTTAAGAATTCGAGTGTGAGTGTCTTATATGTTGGCCACCGCCCTTGCATGAGAGCGGTCCAACCAACTCGTTCAAACATTTGCCACACCTCCTCATGTATCCCGAGAGTTTGGGTATACTCATCATCGACATAGCGTGTGGGAATGTAATCACGAGTGATGAGCTGGTTCCATCGTTCTATTATATCGTGCTCGGTGAAAGTGAGTCCATAGGCACGCGGGTGGTTTGGGTCGAACTCCCGAGCGGGTCTCCTCAAACGTCCGCCCCGACCTCTTTGTGGTTCGGCCATTTGTTCGAGTTAGTACCTGGAAAAACAATCGTGAGAATCCATACGTGCCAAGTAAAACGAACGATGAATTAATACAACAATCTAACAAAAGCATAGTGTCTCATCTCAACAATTTAATCTACAATTAAGCTTTCAACTCAAATACCAATATAATTGCCGAGAATCCTAGCCACAAACGCCCTAAACAATCTAGCACATGTATAATCCATCAAGCAATCAACTAAATCCATCATAATTCAACAACCCACAAGGTGTTCGATAAAAGGCCCAATAGAAAATTTCAATCAAAATCATGGCTAAAGTATCAAACAAGCATTATATATCAATCCTAATCCATAATTCTCAAGAAATTTGACATAAAAAGTGCAATTCATACCATAAATCCCGAAAATTGGAAGAGAGTTGGATTTTTGAAACCCTAGGTGCTATCTACCCCAAATCTTTGCTTCCAAGCAATTCCACAAGTTCAAATTGTGTTTAGAGTAGTGTGGGAGTTGATTAGTAGTGATATAGTAGGAAAAGTTTTGAAAACATTTGGAGGGGGGTCGAGTTCTTGTATGCCCGCGTGCGAGAGGAGGAAGGTTTTGTGAAACAAAACCAGTCTCTCAATCAATATATCTTTGCGGCGGGCATGAGCACGAAGCGTGCTCATTCAGCACGGGTCGCCCGTGCTAGGGGCCGAAGGATTTGGGTCAATTTCTGGAAAGCGCACGGGCCGTGCCATACGGCACGTGTGGCCCGTACTAGGGGCCGAACGAAATACCCTTCAGGTGCGGTACATCACGGGACGTGCGCATGGCGCACGGGATGCCCGTGCTCAGTGTCGTACCTTGTTTTTCAATTTTCAAGTTTTTTTTTATAGAAAAATAGGGGAAAAAATCTAACCTATGAAAGCAATTAAATCCTAACTTAGAAAAGGGAAAAACAATCCAAGAAAACATGGGAAGAAATAAAACAGCAAAACCATTGGGTTGCCTCCCAACAAGCGCTAAATTTAACGTCTATAGCTTGACGCCTGTTCAGTCGATCACCGCTCTAGCAAAGTGAGTCGTGTCACTTCTTCCTTTGGATCCCGGCTCAAGTAGTGCTTGATCCTCTGGCCATTTACCATGAATGTCTCTCTGTCTCGGCTCACCAACTCCACTATTCTCGGAGGATTTAACACCTTCTTTATTACAAATGGCCCCGACCATCTCGACTTAAGTTTTCTTGGAAAGAGTTTAAGATCCGAGTTAAACAATAGGACTTGTTCACCCAGTAAAAACTCTCTCTTCTTTATCATTCGATCGTGCCATCTTTTGGTTCGCTCCTTGTAAATCCGGGAATTTTCATACGCTTCATCCTGGAATTCCTCCATCTCATTTAAGTGTAGGAGCCTTTTCTCACCACGCTTGGAAGTCGAAATCTAACTTTTTCACAGCCCAAAATGCCTTATGCTCCAATTTGATGGGCAAGTGACACGATTTCCCGAATACTAACTGGTACGGAGATATGCCCAATGGTGTCTTGTATGCGGTCCGATATGCCCATAATGCGTCATCTAGCTTCATGGCCCAATCCTTGCGATTTATGTTTACCGTCTTCTCCAAAATCTGCTTAATCTCGCGATTGGTTACCTCTGCTTGCCGTTTGCTTACGGATGGTATGCTAATGCCACCTTGTGCTTGACCCCATACTTCGTAAGTAGAGTGCTCATCAATTTAGTGTGACCCCCCGTCGCTAATCAAAGCTCTCGGGGTTCCAAATAGAGTGAATATATTTTTCTTTAGAAATTTGAGCACTACTCGCGCATCATTAGTCTGTGCCGGAATTGCCTCAACCCATCGAGATGCGTACTCTACTGCAAGTAGAATGTATTGATAAACCGACGAAGATGGGAAGGGGCCCATGAAGTTGATCCCCCACACATCAAAGAGTTCAACTTCCATCACATTGGTCATAGGCATCTCATGTCGTCTCGAGATGTTCCCCATCCGCTGGCACCTATCACAACTTTGTACAAATAGATAGCAATCGTTAGATAATATAGGCCAATATAATCCACTTTGCAATACCTTAGCCGTCGTACGTGTCGGACCGAAGTGTCCCCCGGAAGGTGAAGAATGGCATTGTTGTAGAACTCCCTCCCACTCTTCTTGAGGCACACATCGTCGAATGATGGTGTCGGCGCACCTCTTAAAGAGTAAGGGGTCATCCCACATGTAGAACTTGACGTCATGGAGGAATTTCTTCTTTTGATAAGATGATATATCCAGAGGCAAGACCCATGCAACCAAATAGTTAACAAAATCTGCATACCATGGGAATTTAGCTTGTAGCATCGAAGTTGCTCATCGGGAACTCTCCTTAATTGCCTCCGTGTCTTCTTTCTCCTCCTTCTTGTATTCTAGTCCGGACAAGTGATCGGCTACAACATTCTCATAGCCCTTTCTATCTCGAATCTCCACATCGAATTCTTGTAACAAGAGGATCCACCGAATCAGTCTCGGTTTGGCATCCTTCTTGTCAAATAGATATTTAATTGCCGCGTGGTCGGTGTGGACTATCGTCTTGGTTCCAATCAAGTAAGATCGGAACTTGTCGAATGTGAACACGATTGCCAGCATTTCTTTCTCAGTGGTGGTGTAGTTTTGCTGGGCATTGTCTAAAGTTCTCGCTCGCATAGTAGATGGCTCTGAACATTATGTCCTTTTTCTGACCCAAAACAGCCCCAACTGCAAAGTCGCTGGCGTCACACATTAGTTCAAAGGGCTGACTCCATTCCGGAACTACTAGAATTGGTGCGGTCACCAAAGCCTTCTTCAGAATCTCAAAAGCCTGCAAACAATCATCGGAAAAATTAAAAGCAATATTTTTTTCTAATAACTGACTTAAAGGTTTAGTGATTTTAGAAAAGTCATGGATAAACCTTCTGTAGAATCTGGCGTGCCCCAAAAAGCTTCGAATGGCTTTCTCGTTTGTTGGAGGTGGGAGTTTCTCGATTGCCACAACCTTCACTCTATCAACTTCCAAACCTGCAGAAGAGACTCGGTGGCCTAAAACAATGCCATCTCGTACCATGAAATGGCACTTTTCCCAATTTAAAACAAGGTTAGCCTCCTCGCATCTCTGCAAAACTAGAGAAAGGTTATCCAGGAAATGATCATATGAATCTCCAAACACAGAAAAATCATCCATAAAAACCTCCATTATTTTCTCAATGAAATCATGGAATATAGCCATCATGCATCGTTGAAAAGTAGCGGGTGCGTTACAAAGTCCGAATGACATTCTGCGAAATGCAAATGTACCATAGGGGCATGTAAAGGTCATTTTCTCTTGGTCCTCCGGGGCAATCATAATATGATTATACCCGGAATAACCATCGAGAAAACAATAGTAATCATATAAACCTTCTGTAGAATCCGGCGTGCCCCAAAAAGCTTCGAATGGCTTTCTCGTTTGTTGGAGGTGGGAGTTTCTCGATTGCCACAACCTTCGCTCTATCAACTTCCAAACCTGCAGAAGAGACTCGGTGGCCTAAAACAATGCCATCTCGTACCATGAAATGGCACTTTTCCCAATTTAAAACAAGGTTAGCCTCCTCGCATCTCTCGCAAAACTAGAGAAAGGTTATCCAGGAAATAATCATATGAATCTCCAAACACAGAAAAATCATCCATAAAAACCTCCATTATTTTCTCAATGAAATCATGGAATATAGCCATCATGCATCGTTGAAAAGTAGCGGAGTGCGTTACAAAGTCCGAATGACATTCTCGAAATGCAAATGTACCATAGGGGCATGTAAAGGTCATTTTCTCTTGGTCCTCCGGGGCAATCATAATATGATTATACCCGGAATAACCATCGAGAAAACAATAGTAATCATATATCGCCAAACGGTCAAGCATCATATCAATAAAGGGAAGGGGAAAGTGATCTTTGCGAGTAGCATCATTTAACTTCCTATAGTCAATCTGATTTCGCCATCCGATTATTACTCTAGTCGCTATAAGCTCATCACCCTTTTCACTCACTCTGTCATCCCCCTTTCTTCTTAAGACCACTCATAGGACTTACCCAAGAACAAATCGAGAAATAGCATATATAATTCCAGCATCTAACCATTTTAAAACTTCTTTTCTAACGACTTCTTGCATTATAGGGTTTAATCGTCTTTGATTTTGCACCGAAGGTTTATAGACATCTTCCATCCAAATCTTATGCATCACAATCGATGGACTAATGCATTTTAGATCAGAGATTGACCAACCTATCGCCGACTTATGTTTTCTTAACACCCTAAGCAATTTATCGAGTTGAACTGAAGTTAAAAGTGATGATATGATTACCGGACTCGTATTATTCGCTCCAAGGAATGCATATTTGAGATGCTCGGGCAAGGGCTTGAGTTATGGGTTTTGTTTGGCCTCATCGGATGGACGCCCGTGCCGTCTTCAGCTTCTCGTGGATTGTTTTCTTCGACCTTAGGCACGGCCCGTGCCGTCGTCGTTTTCTTCGAGTTTTCCTTTGGCTATGCGCACGACCTGGGTGTGCTCAAGAGCACGGGCCGTGCGCCCCTGTAGAACTGACTCCCGTACGTTTTTCAGTGTGTGTGCGCCTCTTGCGCTCCTCGGTAGTTCCTGCATATTATCCAAAGCACAAACGCAATCATACAAGTTTTGGTTATCAATATCAATAGTCAAGCTCGATGTTGAACACGAATATGTCAAACCAAACTCCAAAGTATCCCTAAACAATGTATGATCTGCATACTCATCAATGCAAGATTCAACTACGTCTATGAATTTACATATCTCAACACCATCATGAAATTGAAGTGCCTTATAGATAGTGAATAAAACATGCTCATCATTAACCCGTAACGTGAGCTCTCCATTTTGCACATCTATTAAGGCCTTCCCCGTAGCTAGGAATGGACGCCCAAGTATCAAAGGGACGTCTTTATCTTCCTCCATATCCAACACCAAGAAAT
Organism: Rehmannia glutinosa; assembly: GCA_016081115.2. Classification (NCBI taxonomy): domain Eukaryota; kingdom Viridiplantae; phylum Streptophyta; class Magnoliopsida; order Lamiales; family Orobanchaceae; genus Rehmannia; species Rehmannia glutinosa. The sequence continues at coordinate 162,959 of JABTTQ020002044.1, forward strand.
CCACAAGGAATATGAATTTATCAACTTTGACAAGTACATCCTCGATGATTCTGTTTGGATAAGTGAGTGATCGGTCCGCGAGTTGTAGGGTGACCGTAGACGGCTTCACCTCTCCCAATCCAAGTTGCCTGAAAATAGACAAGGGCATTAAGTTAATACTCGCTCCTAAATCACAAAGTGCTTTCTTAAATAAAACATCACCCATAGCACAAGGGACAGTGAAACTCCCCGAATCTTTCAATTTCTGTGGTAGTTTCCTTTGGATTATTGCACTGCACTCCTCTGTTAGATTGACTGTCTCGAAGTTAGTCATCTTCCGCTTCCTTGACATAACATCCTTTAAGAATTTAGCGTAATTGGGCATCTGCTCCAATGCGTCTGCAAAAGGAATGTTAATATGCAGTTTCTTAAAAAATTCTAAAAATTTAGCAAATTGCGCGTCTAACTTTTTCTTTTGAAAACGTTGGGGAAAAGGAAGGGGAACATTAAGTTTAGAATTATCAGGGTTAGAGGAAGATTTAAGCTTCTCAGCCCCTTTTGGTTCAACACGATGTTCCTCAGCTCCTTCCTCGGCCTCAACCTCGCCAATTGCCTCAGTTTCTACATCTCCCGGTGCATCGATTGCCGTTCCAGTAGGATGCACGGGCTGCCTGTGCGGTGGCGCACGGGCCGTGCCGTCTTGTGATTTTTTGAAAGTTTCTGCTATTTTTGACCCCTCGTATTCCGTTCCACTCCTCAGACGAATGGCTTTACACTGCTCCTTTGGATTAACCTCAGTGTTGCTCGGAAACTGGCCTTTCTGATGCTGCCCACCAATAATCGTAGCTATTTGACCAATTTGGGTTTCAAGATTCTTCATCTGGGACCCCAATTGGGTGACATGGTTTTCGATTTTATCCATATTTGCCTCATCCTTGGTGAACTTGTTCCTCGTCTCATACGAAGTGAACATATCCTCCATGATGGGCTTAGGATCTGCAGTAATAACACCGTTTGTCACATTAAACCCCGGTGGTGGTTGCATCACGTTCTTCGTGTTTGCGTAGGAGAAGTTCTCGTGGTTCCTCAAGCCTGGATGGTAATGAGTGGGATTTTGATTATTCCGGAAATTGTTGAAATTCCGGTTATTCACATAATTTGCTTCCTCTATCCGATCTAGAGGCATTCCCCCACTACTTGCACCGCGTTTCCCTCGTTTGCCTTTGTCAAAGCACTTAATGGTTTGTCAAGACGCTTATCCGGCCATCAACTCTTTAATTAGGTCCGAATCGACACTTCGGCTACCCTTTTCACATTAGTCCTCTCGGAGGGCCATTGATAGCTATTCATGGCCATCTCCTCCAACAAGTTGAACGCATCCTCCGGAAATCTCGCAAGTAGTGCGCCCCCGCAAAGATCCACAAACGATCTAATCTGGCCCCATCAACCCATTTGTAAAAAGAGCCGTTGATCCTCGGAAATCCGTGATGCGGGCACCTCCTCAACAAATCTCGGAATCTCTCCCAGGCCTCGTACAAATGCTCAGAGTCAAACTGCCTAAACTGAGTGACCTCGCTTTTAAGTTGTAGTGTCTTACTTGGTGGGAAATACTTGAACAAGAACCTCGACTCACTCATCCCCAATTATTCACACTCCCGAGTTAATGTGCCTAGCGTGAGTTCCTAACCTTATCCCTTAAAGAGCAAGGAATAGGCGAAGACGTATAGCATCATCATCACCCCATTCATCTTGATAGTATTGCAAATCTGTATGAAATTCGCAAGATGAGAGTTGGGATCTTGGGACGGAAACCCCAAACCGATTCTCGATGCACCATCGATATCGATCGCTTCACCAAAATTATTCGCATTAATTGGGGCGTTGGCAATTCCACCATAGTTGCGATTGATTGGCGAAATAAATCGCGAATCTTTCTTTGGATCACGGAGCCACTGGAACCTCTGGTATTGGTAACTCGACATTGACCCTGTTGGCCCGGTTGTTACCTCCATTTTCGCCCCCATTATTTCCTCCGTTGTTATCTTCTATGCCTGCCATAGTCTGTTCCTACTGTCTTTCTGCCCGTTTGGTAGCCGCACTATTCCGCCTAGCAAAAGCCTCAACCTCCAGTATGAACGGTGCTAATTCTCATTGCTTCGAGCGGGTGATCATGCACTACCTGAACCAACTAAAGAAAACAAGTCAACCACAGTAAAAGTCGAATTAAACAACAAACTAAAAAGAAAAAAAAAGAAAAATGTCTAGATTAAGAATAGTTCTATTTATCGCAATATCAGTATTAAAAATTTGATTAATCCCTGGCAACGGCACCAAAAATTTGTTCGCCTTCTTTTTTTAAGCTTCACCGCAAGTTTACGGATCAGTTTATAGAATAGGATTTGCAAGGTCGAATCCACAGGGATTAATAAATTATTGTACCAAGTATTGGATTATAATAGTCCTATTTTTATCTAAACTATCGTAATTTGAAGGTTTGGTTTTATTATTACTAAAGCAGAAATTAATCATAAAATAACAACGTAAAGAGTGATTAAAAGATCAAGTATGGATGGATGGATTCTTGGGTTATGGTTTCAATTAATATCCCACTTTTATGCTTAGATTAAGCAAACCAAGGTTAAACGTATTCTTCTCTATAGATCAATCACCAAAGTAATTTACCCCCTCTCTCGAGATGTATGTAAAAGCATTGATTGGAATATCTATGTTAGCATCTCTACTCAACATGAGATATCCAACTCCCAAAAGTTCAAAAGATTAAAAGATCTCACAAATATTCACAGACTTCTCAATCATGTAATCTATTTGTGTCAAGTACTCAAGATCTAGTATTGAAACTCATCGGTTAGAATTATGAATCAATACATCAAACAAGTTTAGATCAAAGGCCTTTTGATAAAACAAGAATTAAAGCAAAGTACTTGAATAGAGAAAGAAAACATTAACTTCAATTATCCTTAATCATCACATAAAAGTGTTTATTAACCTACTCCCAAACCCAGGAATCACAAGAGGTTTAGCCAGACAATGAAGATAAACAATTCATAGACAAATTATTCATAATCATTGAAATACGATACGATGGAATGAGTGACTCGGGGATGATGACGATCTCTCGATCTATCTTCAATCCTCCAATGGTGGTTGCGGTTTTGATCGATCTCTCGAAGTTTCCGGTGGAAAACTGCTCTTTTCTCTAGTTTCTAGGGTAAAAATCAGTGTGTCCTTGTTTGTGACCGCCCCGTGTCTACTTGTACTTCGTTTGGGTCGAAAACCTAGTCGAAACGAGTCAAACTATTTTTCCCGCAGAGGAGCACGACCGTGCCTCTTTGGCACGCCCAGCCCGTGCTGGGTGCCGAATAGATTGTCCAATTTTTTTATAAGAGCACGGGCGTGCCCATATGGCACGGGTTGCCCGTGCTATAAGCCGAACATTGGGTCTTCACATCTGGGTTAAGCACGGGCTGTGCTAGAGGAGCACCCCCTGCCCGTGCTCACCTGTAACAACGAGTACTTGGCTATTTCTTCCGTTTCTTGCGCGGTTCATCCAACTTCTTCTTGATTCGACTCCAAACTTCGTCTAACATGTCAAGTATTGGCGGTTGCAATGCCCGAATTGTTGCCAAAATGCTACAAATATAGATAAATTCCTACAAAATGAGCAAAGCGTAATCCTTTTCCACAAAACAGGAATAAAACCCTATTTACTCATATAATGCATGCATATCAACACATTCTAGCCAATATTAAGTCCAAAATACATGCAAAATACACGTCAATCAGCTATAATGAATCACTTCTCTAAAAGCAGAAGTTTATTGCAAATACTCCCATATACTGGTATAATGTCAAGAATAGATATACATAGAAAACGAGAATATTGTTAACTTTTTTAATGATATGGCTTGTATAAGAATATTATTAATTACTAAATCTCTAAAAAACAGAAAGATTCATAGTTTGAACCTAATTAAACACATGCAAGGGTGAGTGATAATGCTTGGAGTATGAATATTATCAATTATTGATATTTAAATTATATAAGTGTGTATGAACAGTGTTTCGTAGTTTTGTGATAAGCTGGACGAAGGCTGGACTAAAGATGAGCATTGTTGAGAGCCTAAGCAAATAAATAAGAGTTAGTTTGAGTTTTTATTACTTTAGTTTGAGTCTTTTGTTACAAGATTTTATTGGAAGATGCATAGTATCACATTTTGCAACACCACCCTTAGGTGTTGTTCCCAATAGGTGGCTTTTAATTTCCAGTTAATAAGTTTAATTATTCCACATGTGGGATTTTATTCAGAAGATCAAATGAGTCATTATCCGACGATATGTGACAAAAACTAGATCATCTTTGGTACGTATGTGTCCAGCGCATCCGTTGCGAAGTTCTGATTCTTAGATCTATTTTGGTTTAAAGTTTTTTTTTCAAATTCTGTATATATGATCATGTAGGGTTTGCAGTTGTTTTTCACACGTTATTGTAATAAGTTATAAGTTTTTTCCAATGAATGAATAAAATTCATTTGATTCTAAAAAAAAAGAATAAATAATTTAGAATCTCGATTGTTCAATTCTAGTAGAATTTTAACCACTAACTTGTAGCTCAAGTGGTATCGTTCACTCTTTGTAAGGGTATTGACCGGGGTTCGAACCCGGTATCTTTCAGTTTATTTGAAATTTATCCCTTCCCCTCTAACCAGTACTCTCAACCTATTAAAAATAATCCTAGTAGAATTTTATAAATAAAGACATAGGATTTAGTTCTCCCAACAATTAGGAAATACACCGACTCTCGTATATATACTGGTATAATGTCAAGAATAGATATACATAGAAAACGAGAATATTGCAACCAGGTGGCTTAGTCCACCTGGCCACCACAAGCAATTGTGGGGTGGAGGTCGGGTTCAAATCCCTGCTCCATCAAATTGCTCCCCGGGGCATATGCGAGCTGGTGAAGATTTGGTGGGAAGTGGGTTCGATTCGGGAAGAGATCGTTATTAGTAGATTGGAGGGTCGAACATAATTGTTCTCTTTACCTAGGAGGATCTGGTTGTACGCCGCCAGACCCCATCGAACACGCGCCATGCGTGCACATCCCGCGGTTTACCTTGGCGGCAACAATGAGGAGCCGGAGCTGTTGTCCTCAGGCATAGTCAGGCGTAAGCCTGGAAGCTGAGTTATAAAATGTTGGAAATTTGATTTTGATAAAGTGGGCGTCGACCCGACTTTGACCAAATTTTCGGTGGCTAAGAATTTAATTCTGGAGGAATTGAATTATAAATTGTTAATCTACTTTTTGAGTAGATGTTCGTAGTATTTTATATTTCTCAAAACCGAATTTCGGTGATGAGTGAGAAATTAATACACTAAGTTGGCCACGTGAATGGGCATAGTTTATCCTAGTATAAATACTAGAAGGTGTTATTGGTTGGATATACTATAACACAAGTGTATGATCACAAATGGGCCGTGGACCGGGCCGACTTTTTGAGCTCGGGTTTAGGTTCAGTTGGTTTTGTCACTCGAAAATGGGCTTGGCCCAAATTCAAGTAACTGTTGGGCCTGATGAATCTAGACATTAGAGGTGTCTAGGTTCGTGTGTCTATGAATCTAGACATTAGAGATGTCTAAGTTCATGTGACTTTTGGAGTTTGTAACTCCTCAAGTAGTGGTCATAAGTAGAGGCTTGTAACTCATGGGAGTTACATATGGTTAAATGTCCACTCTCTTATCTTTAATTCCCTCAAGTGTTGGAAATGATGGATTTTATAAGCCTAGGGTGCATTGTTGCATGGTTATGAGTTTGATATAAGGATGAGTAGAGTGAGAGAGAGTGAGAAGTTAGAAAGGAAGTCAGATTTTCGCAGTTCATAATCTGCCCAGTAGGTGTTACTACCCAGTGTTACAACATCTCGTGTCAAAGACTTCCTTTCTCGCATTTTTACGTGTCAAGCAAAACCAGTTCGCACCATTCTAGTTCGATGGGGCTTTTGTGTTAGTGTTGCTACTACACAAAAGACGTAAGTCGTTTTATCTTTGGGGACATTACGTCAAACCGTGAGCACTAGCCGGGACGTATTTGTCTTGCGGATAGAGGTCTTCCTCGACTCGGCTTGTAAAGTTTTGTCAGCCATCTTGAAGGCTTTCCCGTTGTAACCATTGTAATATTTTCCAACAATCGCAAGACAAATATTGTACCTTCACGATGGCGAGGAGAAACAGAGCCTTAGCTTGGAGATGAATCGATGAAGACCTTTCGGTGGTTCTTTGGAATTGTTGTTATTCTTTGAAAACACATTGCGTTTGAAGTATTGGGCTAGGATGGTGATATCTTATGCCGTAACTTTGTCTTTAAAAGACTTAGTTGTACACTTTACTATATGTATTGTGTGGTTGATATGAACTGGAGATGTTTTCCAAAATGTTCATATGTTGAAAAGAAATACGAAATGAGGATGTGATTTCCAAGAGGTTCGTTATTTCTAAATTTTTGGATTGAAAAATGGATGATTCAAGAATCCAAAAATGTGTTGAAACTAGTCTAAAAGTTTCAACTGATCCCGCATGATATTCGTGTTGAAGGGATGTGGTTTAAATGAAATATTCCAAATGGTTTGCATCGTTTAGATGTTGTTACCGTGATTGAAAATTTTCATGAATTCCTAAATGCAAAATCGGAAGGAAATTGGATTAGTGGCCCGATTGTTCGATTGAAAATCAAAGAAAACAATCGAAGGTCTGAAGCTAAATCCATGAAAGTATTGGTAGAGACTCGAGAAACTATGTTGGAATACTTTTTAAGAATTCTAACGGATCCAGTGACTGTGGGGTTATAACCATACTTTCTGTCTCACTTTGGCTTTCGAGCTTGATTTCGATTTAAGTGTTACGAAAGTGTTATGCGAGGTGTTGTAACACCTGAAACAGACATTGTACCACAGTTGCAGGAGGTGTTGTCTGAGGTGTTGAAACACCGCTAAATGCATTAATCGCACCATAGTTGCAGAAAGTGATGTCTGAGGTGTTGTAACACCAGATGCAGACACTGAAAATATATTTATAGGAGGTGTTGGCAAAGTGTTGTAACATCTAAGGCAGTTTCAAAACCAAGTGTGAGGTCTGAATGAAGGTGTGACAACATCTGAGGTCACACTCGCTGTAAATGGTTCTAACAAAATTGTTGGAACAAGGTTCTGAAATTTGTTTGAACGAGGTTCTAACAATATTGTTGGAATGAGGTCCTAATGGTTTTAGAACAACGAAAAGCATTCTAATGCTAATGAAACGACCATGAGATGTGTAAGTTCTGGGGTAATCCGGAGTTGAACAAAGAAACACAAAATATGTGGGGGGAAGCTATTTTAACGGCGTACCACATATTGAATAAAATCCCACTTAAAGGAAAAGATAAGACTCCTTACGAATTGTGGAAAAATCGTAAGCATTCTTATAAATACCTTAAAGTGTGGGGGTGTTTGGCTAAGGTTGCAATACATGAACCAAAGCAAGTTAAAATCAGTCATAAAATGGTCGATTGTGTTTCTATTGGTTATATACTTACAGTAGTGCATATCGTTTTATGGTACATAAGTCAGAAAATCCGGAAATGACAGTTGGTACCATAAATGAGTCAAGGAATGCTATATTCTTTGAGAATATTTATCCTTGTAAAAAAAAAAGGATAAATGGAAGTTTAAAGAAATGACTGTATTCAGATGTTTCTGGAGGTGTTACGTCTGGTGTTATAACATCTGGAACAGCTGCAGGTATTACTGCAGATGTTGCTGAAGGTGATTCTTCGGATGTTATAACATCCGGGAATAAAGATCGGGTGCGACACTGTTGTCACACTTCGAGCGAGTTAGTTCAACACCAAGTGGTGAAGAATCGGGAGACGAAGTAAGAGGCCTAAGGTGGATAAATCCTTTGGACCTGACTTCCTAACATTTATGTTAGATGGTGAGTCGAACTCGATTAAAGAGGCTCTAAGTAGTCCAGATGCTCTGCTCTGGCAAGAAGCAATCAATAGTGAAATTGAGTCCATTCTGCAAAATCATACGTGGGAGTTGGTTGATCTCCCTGATGGTAATAAACCTTTAGGATGTATGTGGATCCTAAATAAGAAGTGTAAAGCAGATGGAACTATTGATAAGTATAAAGCATGGCTTGTAGCCAAAGGCTTTAAACAAAAAGAAGGGTATGACTTCTTTGACACTTATTCTCCGGTAACGAGGATTGCGTCTATTCGGGTGATTCTCGCGATTGCTGCTTTGCACAATCTAGAGATTCATCAGATGGATGTCAAGACGGTGTTTCTAAATGGAGAGATAGATCTTTGAAATCTATATGGAACAACCTGAAGGGTTTGTTGCACCAGTCGAAGAAGAAGGTGTGCAAGTTGATAAGATCCTTGTATGGTGAAACAAGCTCCAAAACAATGGCATCTTAAGTTTGACAATACGATATTGTCAAATGGGTTTAAAATCAACGAATGTGATAAATGCGTATATGTCAAAGGGACATCGGAAGCATTTGTCATAGTTTGTCTATACGTAGACGATTTGTTAATTATGGGAGTATTCATGATACTATCATGGACACGAAAAGAATGTTAAAGAGAAACTTTGACATGAAGGATATGGGAACTGCTAGCGATGTGATCCTGGGGATAAAAATCGTGAGAACTCGTGATGGAATTATCTTGTCCCAATCCCACTATGTGGAGAAAGTGCTCAAGAAATTCAATACTTTTGACAATTCTTGTAAAAAAGACGCCCATTGATTTAAGTGTAAATCTGATTGCTAATGAAGCAGAACCAGTGGCTCAGATGGAATACTCACGTATTATAAGCAGTCTAATGTACATTACAAATTGTACACGTTCAGACTTGGCCTACCCTGTAAATATGTTGAGTAGGTTCACGAGCAATCCAAGCCATGAGAATTGGAAAGCGTAAACCAAGGAGTTAAAATACTTGAAGTATACCTTGGAATGTGGGCTATACTACTCGAGATATCTGGCTGTACTTGAAGGGTATAGTGATGCTAGTTGGATTTCGGATTCGAGAGATTCTTATTCCACTAGTGGATACATTTTCACCATTTGAGGTGGTGCGGTATCGTGGAAGTCCACGAAGCAAATGTGTATAGCTCGATCCACCATGGAATCTGAGTTTATAGCTTTAGACAAAGCTGGTGAAGAAGCAGAGTGGCTTCGAAATATTTTTGAAGATATTCCATGTTGGAGGAAGCCTGTGCTATCTGTGACGATTCACTGTGATAGCCAAGCGGCTATAGGAAGGGCACAGAGCAATATGTATAACAGTAAGTCTAGACATATTTGTCGGAGACACAATACCGTTAGACAATTGATCTCAAATGATGTGATGTCAATTGACTACGTAAAGTCAAAAGACAATTTGGCAGATCCTTTGACGAAAGGATTGAATCGAGATCAATTAAGTAAATTGCTAGAGGGAATGGGCTTAAAGTCCACAAAGTAAAATAACCATCATAGTGGTAACCCAACCATGATGACTGGAGATCCCAAGAACTTGGTTCAATGGGAAAACTAAGCTATGAAGGTTATGTTGTAACACTTGGAAACAATGTTTCAACCCATCCCTAGAGAGCAATGCCAAGTGTTGAAACACCTGCAAGTTGTGGTGAGGCTAAGTCATTTGACTTTTAATGATTCCTACACCTCGTTGAGGTTGAGTATCGCAGGATACTCGGATTGGAGATCACCTATATAAGTGAGAAGTGATGGCGCTTCAAAGTAACACTTATGAATCCAAAGTGGTGTCCATGGCCGAAACGGACACAAAACGTGAGAACAGAAGGTGTTGAGACCTTACTGTGTTAATGATATTGTCTCGGTATACACCGTGGAGGAATAGTTCAAGGCATTGCGTCCGCTAGGCCGCCAGTGTACCCGATGGTATTAACTACTGAGAAGGTTCAAAGCCACAAGCTACCTTTCCCGATGCAAAAAGATTGTCTCTTGAGGGTGATTTGCGTGTCCGCATTCATGCATGCATTAATTTCCACTCATGTGGGGGATTGTTGGAAATTTGGTTTTGATAAAGTGGGCGTCGACCCGACTTTGACCAAATTTTCGGTGGCTAAGAATTTAATTCTGGAGGAATTGAATTATAAATTGTTAATCTACTTTTTGAGTAGATGTTCGTAGTATTTTATATTTCTCAAAACCGAATTTCGGTGATGAGTGAGAAATTAATACACTAAGTTGGCCACGTGAATGGGCATAGTTTATCCTAGTATAAATACTAGAAGGTGTTATTGGTTGGATATACTATAACACAAGTATATGATCCCAAATGGGCCGTGGACCGGACCGACTTTTTGAGCTCTGGTTTAGGTTCAGTTGGTTTTGTCACTCGAAAATGGGCTTGGCCCAAATTCAAGTAACTGTTGGGCCTGATGAATCTAGACATTAGAGGTGTCTAGGTTCGTGTGTCTATGAATCTAGACATTAGAGATGTCTAAGTTCATGTGACTTTTGGAGTTTGTAACTCCTCAAGTAGTGGTCATAAGTAGAGGCTTGTAACTCATGGGAGTTACATATGGTTAAATGCCCACTCTCTTATTTTTAATTCCCTCAAGTGTTGGAAATGATGGCTTTTATAAGCCTAGGGTGCATTGTTGCATGGTTATGAGTTTGATATAAGGATGAGTAGAGTGAGAGAGAGTGAGAAGTTAGAAAGGAAGTCAGATTTTCGCAGTTCATAATCGTGTTACTACCCAGTGTTACAACATCTCGTGTCAGCACTTCATTTCTGCATTTTCTGTGTCAAGCAAACCAGTTCTCGCACCATTCTAATTCGATGGGGCTTTTGTGTTAGTGGTGCTACTACACAAAAGACGTAAGCCGTTTTATCTTTGGGGACATTACGTCAAACCGTGAGCACTAGTCGGGACGTATTTGTCTTGCGGATAGAGGTCTTCCTCGACTCGGCTTGTAAAGTTTTGTCAGCCATCTTGAAGGCTTTCCCGTTGTAACCATTGTAATATTTTCCAACATAAAAAAAAAGAAAAAGAAAACGAGAATATTGCTAACTTTTTTAATGTTATGGCTTGTATAAGAATATTATTAATTACTAAATCTCTAAAAAACTGAAAGATTCATTAGTTTGAACCTAATCAAACACATGCAAGGGTGAGTGATAAGGCTTGGAGTAGGAATTATTGATTATTGATTATTGATATTTAAATTATATAAGTGTGTATGAACAGTGTTTCGTAGTTTGGTGATAAGCTGGACGAAGGCTGGACTAAAGATGAGCATTGTTGAGAACCTATGCAAATAAATAAGAGTTAGTTTGAGTTTTTATTACTTTAGTTTGAGTCTTTTGTTACAAGATTTTATTGGAAGATGCATAGTATCACATTTTGCAATACCACCCTTAGTATTTTTCTTGGCAAAAACTTGCGTGAGACGGTCTCACGGATTTAGATCCGTGAGATGGAGCCCTTACACAAAGTTTTAAAGGTTTTTTTTTTCAGATTTTATTTTTCTTAGGGTTTATATTTGTTTTTTTAGGGTTTATTTTGTTTCTTGGGTTTATTTTTAATTGATTTGGGTTTTTAAGATTTTTAGTTTTTTTAGGATTTATTTTTTATTTTTTGGGTTTATTTTTGTTTTTCGGGTTTATTCTTCATGGTTCATGTTTTTAGGGTTTATTTTTGTTTCTTCATGGTTCATTATTATTTTTAAATTTATTTTCATGGTTCATGTTTCAAAGATGGAGCCCCTTAGAAGGTCCGTCTCATGGATTTAGATTCTGTGAGAGGCCTCACAAAGAGACTGCTCATTTTTCTTGCTTATAATTTTTTTTTGGAGAGCCTATTTTTAGTGGAGACTGGAGAGCTAGATAGGACAAATCTGAGAAATCTCTCATTTGAGGTGAAATGTATTTTAAGGACCAAGACAAAAATGAGAGTTTATAGTCTTGTTCTTATTTGTAATATGTACTCATATTTCACTTTAATGATTTTTATCTTAAGGGTATCACATAGATATTTTTATACTTGTGCAAAAATTGAAATCTCGTGCTCATTTGTATGCTTTTAATTAATTTCAGCCGTTGGATATATTGTGCATTATGCATTTTTATGTAAATCTTCCGTCATGCGACACCTTTTTGTTGCCAACACATTGAACGTCACATTACACTGAGCTTAGAATGATAGCCTCTAAATTCTCTTAATTGGCGTCAAAAGTCTATACTTGATGCTACTAAGTGTGATCTAGTCATGGGCGAAGTCACATGAGGTCTAGTGCGGTCGACGGACCGCACTGGATTTCGAAATTTCCCTATTAAATTTAGGTTCGACCGCATTGAAATTTGGAATGACTCTGTTAAATTTGGGTTGGACCACACTAAAAATTCAGCCTATAGAAAAAATTGAGATAGAATCTAAAAGGCCAAAAGAATTAAGTATCACCTGGCCCAAATAAGCATTAAATGTATGACCTTCAAATTTGTTTTTTTTTTATGGAAATATATTTATGTTCTGTTTTTTTTTATCGTACTGGCCAAAAATCCTAGTTACGCCCATGGATCTAGTGTATTTTTGTAATGTTTTATAATGGAGACCCGATGGAGTTCTTTGGTTCATTCTCATATTCTCGATGACACAAACTATTCTTAATAGAAGGTCAAAATAAGGGCCTAAATCAAACCACGTTAACTCCTTATAGAGCGATTAATGCCGATGGAGATGACTAACCTAACCAATTGAGTTTGGGCCAAAATCCAAACCAATTCCGAAATTGACATGTACATAACTAACCTAGCCAATTGGCCCATTAAGGGTTTAAGTTTGTACTGGTCCAACTAATACGTTAGGCCGGCCCAATTGTCTGAGGAATCATTCCCCTGCTCTCAAAACCTAACCATGGAAACAAGAGAATAAATTCTCCACTGCAAAAATGATAAAAAAAACCAGGTTCGCATCTGAATTTTTACTTTGATATGCTCATGGACTAAAAGTTATTATTGTCAATACCACAAGCTTGTACATGGGCGAAAATGGATTAAATCTCGGGTTTCTTGCTTTCATTAACTGGTAAAACTCACCGATTCTTTAAATTCTGTGGTTTTTGTATCGAGATATAGAAATTAACACAAGTGTTTTTTTTTTCTTGTTCGATTGTTTTAAATTTCATGTGCTAATAGTTACCCACTAAGCTGAATGATTATCCTTAAAGGCTCCGCTGAGATCAAACTTTGGTGTTTCTTGGTTTGCTTAACTTTGTGGTTAGTTCAATGCTCCTAAGAAACCTTTGTTTTTCTTATTACTTGTCTATATGGGATTGTTCAATGGTTGATGAACTTATTTTGTAGTTCTTCTATTTATTTTGTTAATTTTATGTTGCTAAAACTATGAGATTTTCAGTTGTTCAATACAGCATTGTCTAGCTGCTTTATTATGAAGTATAGTTAATGTATGTTGATTATGTCTTTTGGTGCTTTTATTTTTCCTAATGCCATTCGATATGATTTTTCGACCGTTTATGATTTGTGAACTTTATGTCTACTCACCCTGTAAGATTTGTAGTGTATTGCGGGTAGTGTTTGAATTGTAGATATAGCTAAAACAGATGTTGCCAACTTCAATTGCTTATTGTTGTTGACAGGGACGGACGCAGTAGTCGTTTAAAAGCGCGAAATCCGGGCGGTCTTGGCGCGCGAGATGGTGCCGCCCAAGACAGAGGCCCCTCCGGCGAGGATAAGTTTTTTTTTTTATATATGTATATATACAATCAATGGCGGAGATAAAAAAATTACTAGGTAAAATTTTTCAAATTTTTTTAGTTAATATTTATTTGTATTTTTTTCGGTCACCCCAATTTCTTGTATCACCACCCCGTAATAATCCCTAGAGATTACGGGGTGGTACAAGAAATCAAAAAGTGAGCTGAATAAAAAAACTAAAAATTACACATAAATATTAACTAATATTTTTAAAAAAATACCTTTTTCTTTTAAAAAAAAAAAAGAGAGTGCAGAGCTGGGTTGGCCTCCTCTTATCTCCGCGATTGTATATATATTATTTATTGCTTCTAGGTCCCTGAAACCTTGGGAGAAGCTCTGGCAAAATCAAATCTAATATAAATAAAAATAAAACATACAAGCTTTTATAACAAAATTACATGAAAATTTGGGGGGGGGCAAAATATGTTGGCTTACATTTTTATATACTATATTAATTTATTAAATAATATATTATGGGGTTCAATCGCAAGACGAGGGGGGGCGGTTGCCGCCACCAGCCCCCCCTTGGGTCCGTCCCTGGTTGTTGAGTCTCATGGCCATAGTTTTCTTCGTTTGTAATATTAGTAATTATATCGACCTTGAATATTCCCTATTATTATGAGAGTGTTTGCAAAAACTTCTACTTTTCGAAGAAGTGATTTATTGTAGGTAAAATAGTCGAGAATCGAGGAAATTGGTAGTGTTTGCAAATAAAATAAGTCGAGAAGCAGGAAGTTGAGAGTGTTTGGTGAAGAAGTTGTAAAAATACTTCATCACAGGTGATGATGTATCTTAAATATCCCACCTCAATGATCTTCTTTACAATCAGTTCTCTTTAAAAAATATGGGAGAGGACAATTTCTTTTTGGGGTTGGAGGCTCACAAGGTTGCAAATGGTGTTAGTTTGTAAAAAGTCAAACCAAAACCAGAATTAGAAATCAAAAGCACTCATTTCTCGGTTTTAGATTCTAATTAAATGAAGCATAATCAGAAATAGAAATTGGCATTTGCAAACCCTAAAAAGTGATTTTTCAGCCAAAAGATGAGAAACATTTTTTTAGAGATTGCAGAGACTTCATATGCATCTAGAAGTTAGAGTTTTCTTTTGATTCTTGATGAAGAGGCATTTGGGTGTAAAATAAAATAAATTTACTAACCGGTCACTCATCATTTTATCTGCTTTCTTTGTTTGACCACAGGTCCAACAATGCTTCAAAGCTATAATAGTTAGTGCTACATGACTAGTTGATGGAACTATCTGTGAGTTCTCTTACTTGCTTAAATCTCTACAAATCATACCTGCTGAAAACTTCTTGACAATTCTTTCGGTTATCTTTCTTTTTATTCATTATAGCAAAATGAACCAAGGATGCCAAGCAGGATCGGTGACAGATCCACAAGTGACGTCGTTGTGAGGATTAGAACACAAGAAGGCCGTGATGAGTGGATTTACTGTCACTCACATATTCTCATTAAAAAAAGCAAGTATTTTGCCGACCGGCTATCCGATAACTGGCCAACATGCCAGATTCTCGACTCCGCAACTGTGTTGAGGTCCATTGCGAAGAGTTTGACTTTGACCATCACATTACTGTTCTTAGACTATTCTATGCCACCTCAGATATGACTGTGACCGACATATGTAGCGTTAAAAACGCTCTCGGCATATTAAGAGTAGCCGTTGAGCTTGGGTGCCCGCAAATTGTTTCGACTTGTGTGGGCTATTTAGAAGCAGTCCCTTGGGAAGAATCCGAGGAGGAAGAGATTTTGAAAATTATACCAAGAATGGGATCACAAGCAGAATCGGTACTCGCTCGTCTCCAGCCAGTCGATGCTCTGGCTGTAGCCAAGATTTTTCTATCGGCAATCCGGTTCGCCACGTCATCGCCCCAATCTTCGATGAATGATCTCAAAGTCTCGGCTCAGGAGCAGCTCGAGTACATGTTGACCGAGGACGACGATGCTCCTTTAGTAACTGCCGACGATGAAATTAAATCGGAAGCTAGACAATGTGTTAACAGATTATTATCGAGATTCGTGAATCTCATAACTGATTTATCAGAAGCAGATAAAATCGAGTCGTTACAGGTATACTTAAATGATTTATCATGGGCTTCTCAAATAGTAACAAAATTGGAGCTTTCGAGCGATTTTGTTTACACCTGGGTGGAGTCATCGGTAAATATAGTGAAAGCTGTTGAGTCGGCATTTTCGGAAAGTTCTCTATCCGGGATACAGTTGAAAGTTCTCGAAATAACTTCTAAAGTCTTGGAAGCTATAGGATACGCAACTGTTGTTTTGCCTACGCTAAAACGCCTTCACATGGTTAAAATATGGCTCCCGTTTGTGAGAAACGTGAAGTCTTCGGTTGATTGTGTTGCTTCTGATGATGACAACAACGATTTGCAGTTGAAATCTGACGGTGAGCTATGGCAATCCTTGGAGTCGGCATTTGTTTCGATAATTCTTACATTGCCATCTGCGGACCAAGCGGAAATTTTGACAGAGTGGTTAGAAAATAAACAGATTCGGTACCCGGACCTGACGGAGGCGTTTGAAGTGTGGTGTTATAGGTCCAAAGTTGCCAAGCGAAGGCTGGCTTTGGTGGATGGAAATAGTAAGGCTACTAACGGAGTATGATTTCTTTACTATCATTTTTGTGCTAATCTTGTGTATTTTATGTAATATTTCAATTGTCATGGCTTCAATTCTTTAGTTCTGAGGGTTTGTAAATTTCTAATGATTTATCTTTGCCCGTTTTAAAAAATTGTAACCTTTTGTGAATTGTAATCTTGACAGTGTTTAAAATGGAATTTCATTACTTCAGTGAAAAAGAATATTAACTAGTAATCGTCTTGGCAAGTGTTGCATAGAAAAAGGGCAATCAGTCTTTAAATGTAAATAAATATACAGGTGGAAAAATGAATAATCAGGTTAGTTTAAAGTTGAAACTATTGAAGACATCTTGTCTAAATGTGTGGTTTTAATTTTTTTTTAATATATAGTAGGATGCCTTATCATATTCAATGCTAGTTTATATTTCATAAAACAACTTAGGTATAATTTCTTTTATGATGTGATTTTGTCCTTCCACACACACACACATCATTTAACACCCCTTGATTGCCTGTTTACTTTTCATTTCCTCAATCGTTGTATGTGGCTATTGAGGTGTAAGTTGTAACATCTGAGAACTAATATTCAGTAAAGTAATAAAGCAAGAAAAAAAGGGGCTGATAATTAAGGATTCAAGAATGATAAGGGTCTGCTGAAAACTCGGGTGCTCCATGGCAACATTAGCAACTTTGATGGCAAATACAAGCAAATGTCTAATTAAAAGAATTGGATATATATATATATATATATATATATTCATCAATCAGTAATCACTTTTTTAGTATTGCAACTTTATATTAAAAAAATCCGACTGCTCCTTTTAAGTTATTGACATCGTCAAGCAACAAGAAAATTTGGGCTCTCTAAGAGCATCTGCAATAAGGGGCATTTGGGGAGGATATTTCTCCAAATGTCTCCATGAAATATTCATTAACTAGGAAATATTTTGATGACATGTCAAATATTCAGAGCAAACTCTATGCCCGGATATTTGAGTTGCCAAAAACAAAGAAATCATCTGCAAAAGGCAGGCGTGAAAATCACGCCTGAAAGGAGGGGTGCACTTATGTGCACGACGTGTGAGCTTATAGTAAATTAGCAATGCTCAGTGCTCACTCATGTTGCAGCAACTTTATGTTGCCTTTTTATTTTATTTTTTTATATATTTAATTTGAAGATAACTTTGGCACTTCATCACTTAGTGATTTCGATCATTATTCCCCACAAAGATGTGGATCAAATGCACCTGTTATTGTGGGTGCCCTAATGTTCTAATGTCTTGTGCATTTGGACTATGTTCCTTGTGATGCTGTTGGAATCTGCACTTCGCTCGTAAGTACTTACTGAAGGGATTTCTAAAGTCATGAAAAGCACAGGAAGATCCCGTAGAGTCGTCCTGGAGGTTCCTCTAAGTAGTAAACTCCTAGCTTTGGTATTAACCTGCAACATGAATAGACAGTTAAAAGGGTTACGGTTGTCCAAATGAAGCCCTTCTCATACTTAAATTAGCAATGATTCTGAATATAGTCCAAAGCACATATTAATTAGTAGATCCGATAAATTGGCCCGATCTGATGAGCTAGCCTAGCTAGCCCACATATAGGGATGGACTTCATTTTCAGTTGCCCGAAAAGACTGAGCCTACTTTGGCCCGAGTCAAATGACCAACGTCCAATAGCCCGATCAAAATTACACTTGTTGGATTGGGCTAGAGCACAAAAAAATAAAAGCCTGGTGAAATTTGGTCGGCTGACGACACCTTGGTTCCAATTTTTCACTTGGCCCGGCTCATTGAAAAATCTAGTAATTAGTCAGCTAATTTAGATTTTACTTATAAATGAATGAAAATGAACTAATTTATACTCGGAATATTGGGCCTTGTAGACCTTGTTCGGAGACTGGTGACGTCAGTCTGGGCTTTGCTTAGTTGGTCAGGTATCGTAGCCGCCCATTTAATAATAATTATCAATTAACCCATTAATAACAATTTTGGGCTAATAGTAACAAGGCTGGAATTTAAATTAATAAATAGTGATTGAAGGCCCAATTTACCCCCACGAGGCAATTTTGTTCTTCTTCTTGCAGGAGGCGAGACAAGACAAGACATGAAAAAGAGGCCCATTTTTCGACGATGCTTATCCTTTGAATTTTATAGTGTTCCACGTGCATAATGACATGTTACTTTTACATTGAATTTTGTATCATATTTATAGTATTGTTCATCGTAATTTTTCATACACATGTCGTGGCCTAGATAATCGACTCATTTCATCAACGGTGGACGGGGCGAGAACCACTGCATGCCTGGGGCCTACCCCCCCCAATTTTTTTTTTTTTTTTTTTCTCATGTACTACCTATATATATGTATGTATTGGCTTAAAAAAATGTATATGTATATTATACTGTATAAATAGTCCTTGTCCCCCACAATTTGTTGGTAAAATTCATTGTGGGCCACATGTACCATGAATTTTACTAAGTTAAATTAAAGACTTTGCAGGCCTTATGTATTCTTGCTAATTAATAAAAATTAATTCTCCTCTTTTTCTATTCATCAAATAGAAGGAATGAAAATGAAACTGAATTTCTTAATTATTGTTTACTAGTGTATATTGAAAAACAAATTTCAAATCTTTTTATTATAAATTTTTTCGTGATATGCAAGAAAGACATTCTAGTTTGGTGATATATTTTATAAATATTTACTAATGAATATCAATGTTTTTTTTTTTTTTTTTTGTTGCAAATGTAATATATTTAAACTTTATTATCTTATATGTATATATACATATGTATGCATGCGATGGTTTATAAACTCGCGGGCGACCCGTCCCTGGCTTTCGAGGCCAGGATCCATATAAAAAGGCAACGATCTTGAAGGTATTCTGGTAGTTTCAAGTGAGGCGAGGTCAAAGTAGTAATTTGATATAGGTGAGGTCAATAAGGCAATTTTCATATTAGGTAGAATCGAATTAGCATTATTTTTATGCTATGTTGGCATCAAGGAACTTGCGAGGAAAAGAAAAGGTGCAAGAAATAAAGCACAAAGTTACATCCTTTACAAGTGAAGAAATATTTGAGAAAAAATATTTTCATTACTAAAATCCAAAATCTAAACATAGCGGTTTCCATATAGTCCAATAGGCCAGGGTTTCAGTATTTTGGGCCTATAAGAACACACATAGGAAACTTACACTACATATTGGATACAATATTTTATCCGATACTCTATAAATACATATCTATAGTATCGATTGAAAAAAGACATTCAAATTTAAAAGAAACAAGCCACGTCCATTTGAATTGTTATAAATCCATATATGGAAAGAGATATAATTTATTCTATTATTGATATTTTAAGCATGTTTTTAGTGGGTCTATGTGAGTTATCACATTTAAGATTTGAGTATTTATGATATTTTAGTTTTTTTTAAGAAATGAAATTTTTGTTTTTTATGTTTGAAATACTAATTTTTTTAATTGTACTTAGTATGTCTATATTTGCAATAATGTAAAAATATATAATTTTATATGTATATATAGGGGGAGGTTAAAATGAGACCACATATTATAGTGAGACAATGCGGACTCATCTCAACCCTCCTTTAGTTATATCAATGACTAAGATAAATAGGGTTATAATTACATTAAATATTTAATTAAATCAAAATAAGGGTATACTAGTCAAATTACCCAAGTGGGGGGCCATCTAAATATGGAATCAGTTATTATGAGAGAGAAAATCGCGTGGGGAGAGAGAAAATCGCGCTGGAGAGAGAAAATTACGCATGTGCTCTGCCATGCAGTATGCTGTACACTTATCATATATTTGTTGTATATTTAACACTATTTTACTGTATGTTTAGCATAATTTTACTGCATATTAAAATGGTCAAACAAAAATATGTGGGGACCGTGAATCAAAGAATCAGTTATATATAGAGAGAGAATCACGCTCATTAACATGTGGGGACCGTGGATTAAGTAAATCAATTATAGAGAGAGAGAGAGAGAGAAAATCACGCTCATTATTGTGTTGTATATTTAGCATATATTTGATGTACACTTAACACTATTTTGTTGTATGTTTAACATAATTTTACTACATATTAAAATGGTCAAACAAAAATATGTGGGAACCGTGGATTAAGTAAATAAATTATAAAGAGAGAGAAAATCACGCTCATTAGTGATGTATATTTAGCATATATTTGATGTATACTTAACACTATTTTGTTGTATTTTTAACATAATTTTACTGCATATTACAATTGTCAAACAAAAATATAAGTATATAACAAAATACATATAAGTATACGACAAACCACATATAAATATACAATTAAAAAAACATAAGTATACAACAACATAAATATATACATCAAAAATAAACTATTTATACAACAAAACACATATAGAGATACATCGAAAAACATCTAAGTGTACAGTAATCGATCCATGTCAGCATCGTCTTCTTTACCAATCCTCCATCTACAACAACAGCTACACCACCCCATCAACCAGAAACATAAATCAATAGCCTCTTTATTAACGGTTACACCACATCTAAATTCGTCCCTAATTTTTGTAAGTCCAAGCGGCTACGATAATCTAGAGGGGAGTGAATAGAATACACCATATTTTCGATTATGCCCTCTTTTTCGAACAAAACAAGCCAAGACAATAATAAAGGTGCGGAATGTAAACAACACACGTCGATTTATAGAGCTTCACCCCACCTAGGGACTACGTGCTCTACCACCCCAGTATATCCGGGATGGGTTTCAAAAAAGAAAAAGAATTTTATTAATTACCAAAATTAATACAAATTCAACTTACAACACCTTGAAGAGCACCACACTCTTCTTCAACACCACATTTGGAGATTACCACAATCTCCCTTTGAAGATTACCACAATCTTCCTTCAACGGCACCTTTGAAGATCACCACAATCTTCAATCTTGAAGAATATCAAATTCTTCAAACACCTCTAGAGTACCACACTCTTGAAACACCTATCACCTAGATCACCCAAGTGTATTCTTTCCACAAGAATACTCACAATGATGTCTTGTGTTGAATGATGACCAAAAACAAGATTACAAGTCAATAATGAATAATACAATTTGAGTGCAAGTGTAATCAAGAAATGAAAGCCTAGACCTCAAGATGTGAAAGTGATAAGCTAGGCAAATTACAACAAGAATAATAACAATGAAGAGCTAAAGACTTTGCTTGAATGTTTCTTGTTGTGTTGTATCTCAAGTGTTGTATTGGTTGCTCCAAAACTTCCTCTATTTTATAGGAGATGATTGAACAAGCATAGGCTCCTCTTGGGGATTGAAAATCTACAGAAAAATACAATTAAAATCAAGAATATAGCTCATTTAGAAATCAATCCCACAATTTAAGGAAAGTTTGTCACTGCACAATTTAGAATTTTCTTTGTCAAACTTGAGAGCGGCGACGGTCGCACGAAATAGAGTTTGAAAGAAACATATCAACATTTAACACGGGGCGACCGGTCAAGGGGGTCTTCGACCGGTCGACCTCTACCTTGACCGGTCCCCCTCAATGCAATTACAAGAATGGTTTGTTCTGTCTCAACGCACTACTTGCAGGCACCGGTCGCACCCTGGGCGACCGGTCGACCTGCTCAAAGTTTCCTCCGTCTCATTTTCTGTCCCAAAATTCATATTCTGGTACGGGTTGCCCTATAGGGCGACCGGTCGACCTCGAGACAGAAATGTTGTCCAATTTTTGTCGAAAATAAGCCTCAAGAAATACTCCAAAAATTTAGTAAAAACATTTTAAATCGATCGGGAGTATTTAGACAACATTTAGGAACTTTGTTTTGAAGTAGAAACTTATAAACATAAAATCATTAAAAGTGTTGTCCAATTTTATCTAAAATAAAACTTGAAGAAATACTTTAGAATAAATAGTAAAAACATTTTAAATCATTTAGGAGTATTTGGACAACAATTAAAAACATTGTTTTGGTGTGAAAATAAAATCATCAAAATTAAGATAAAAACATGTATCAAACAATCTCCCTCTTTTTGATGATTACGAACCAAAACAATTTTTAGAAATATTAGGAGGACAATTTTTAAAACGATTTTCCGGTAAAAAACATCTAACCGTTTAGAAGCGACTAAAAATCTCCAACATACATACGCAACCAAATAAGGGAGTGAATATATTCCAATATTCCAATTTTTAGCACAAGCTCCCCTATCAACAATCACATCAATAATAATGTTCAAATAATCAACCACAAGCTAAAAGCTTAGTTCTTACATATTATACTTAAGTACAAGAGCTTATAAGCTCCCCCTGTCAACAAAACACCATTAGACAAGTATATTAGACCATCATACAACAATATGACTAAGTATAGTCCACAACTTGTGGCTTTAAGAAGCCGTAGCTTATAGCTTTTATATCGAGCTTTTATTAGCTTCTTAGAGCTAACGAGCCAATTTCCTGTTTCTCCCCCTTTGGAATCATCAAAAAGAATGTTAGGATAAAAATATTAT
Organism: Rehmannia glutinosa; assembly: GCA_016081115.2. Lineage (NCBI taxonomy): Eukaryota > Viridiplantae > Streptophyta > Magnoliopsida > Lamiales > Orobanchaceae > Rehmannia > Rehmannia glutinosa. The sequence continues at coordinate 185,909 of JABTTQ020002044.1, forward strand.
ACAAGAATATCAAAGTGCGCCTAGAATACGATTTATCAACCATATAAAGAAGAAGGCTTAAAATCCGAATAAATGGGAGAAATGTATCATAAAACAAAATCCATAAGCTCGTTTTGTTTGCCAAGACATGATCTCAATAAGTATTTAAGACTTTTGAAAGCAAGAGAATCATGTAGAAGTTGAAATTTTCATTGAAACATTTAATCGAACACTTGGCGGGCGTCAAAAATAGAAGAAGGTGTATAAAGCCTTTGTAAAAGATATTACGCCAAGTTTTTCATATCATCACCAAAAGCAAATATTTCAACATATATCCAACAAATAAGAGACCCAACAAAGTAATTTCTCAAGGGTTCGGTCCAATTGAGATAATTTTAGCCAAAAAGATCAAGGCATTACGAATGTCATCAAGCAAAATTTTAAAGAACCATCAAGTAGTTCATATCAATGCAAATAAGACACTACAAACGTCCCAAAATATCCATATAAATAAAATGATCAAGGCATCACAAATGCATTTAAGCAAAAATTAAGAGAAACACTTTTACCATCAAGTACTTCATACCAATTATCAAACAATATGTCAAATAGAGTATTTTTACCATCAAATACTCCAATAATACCATAATCAAGATCAACCAAAAGCCACTTTCATACTTGCTATTTTATCCCTTCGACAAACAACAAGCAAATGTCATTAGAATAAGAGAGTTATACAAATTAAGTTCATTACAAGAAAATAAAATGACATAAGAAGAAAAGCAAGAAAAGTGATAGGCTCATCATTCTTCATCGGAAGAGAAACGTGTGTTGGGGATGAGTTCTTTAATGAACTTCTTCAATTTTTCGATTGATTTTTGCATTTTTGAGGTCTTTTGCTCCAAAGCCTCATATTTAGCCTCATGATATGCTCTAAGTTCATCAAATTCGGCTTGAGTGTAGCTCTAGATGGTTGAGCACCGGTATTACCCTACGGATTGCTCAAAGTCCGTCCCCCGCCAATCTTTCGGCCTCGGCATCATTGAAGAAGTCGTTTGGATTTTCGGATGTAGAACCTTTCCCTCTTCCTTTAGCCATCTTAGTCTGGCGGATATCCATGTTATTGCGCATGTGGACCATTTGTGAGATGTTGTCAATGTCAAAATTATTTTGAAACACTTCTGAATTACATTCCGAAGAAGGTAGCCCCGATTGGATAAGAATTTTGCAAATCCAATTGCCCATGACAAACTTCTTATTTCCTTGTGTGATAGACTCAATCAAGGATTGAATAAGTATTGCGCCAAAATTAAGCGGTTCCCTTCTAGCAATCTTATAAGTTAAAAAGTAATTCATATTGCTAGGCATTTTGCCCGCTTTACCACAGATACAGTAGGCGATAATAACCGAAATAATCATGTGCTCAAGAGTCATGGCCAATAATGAATATTTTGGCCAAACGCCCAAATAAGTCTTAACCTCTTCCATAGAAATACCCAACATATCATCATTCCAAATTGAACAAGCAAAATATTCCCAACCACCTTCTCGCACATGTAAAAGCCGACAAATGTCATTAGAAGTCCATCTAAAATGACGACCCCTTACAAACGAATTCAACGCAAGTGGCTTCCTTTGAGAATGATATTCAACCCACATTGGCATAAAAATTTAGAATCACATCATCATCATATAAAACATAAGCTAGGGTGCTCCCACAAGTACATTCACCCTTGTTCTTCAAAAAATCCTCTAATAGTAGGATACTCATTTGAAAATGAATTAAATCGACAAATTTTAAATGCGAGCTATCGATTTTGCACCCATGTTCAAATTATCATAGTGCCACTCCGCATATTTGTTGATAAAATCTAAAACATTATTAGAGCGAGGAGCTATGGGTATAAGAGATTTCTTACTTTTTGCCCAACGACAATTTTTGAATGAAATCATCCCTCGGAGTTCGGCAATTTGAGGATTGGAGAGTATAGGATTTTGAATATCATCACGTTCTTGAGCTATATTCCTTTAGGTAGCTCGAATATTCCGTTGTCCGGCTTCCTCTTGCCGATTTCTCGAAGAACCCTCTCCGCCCTTTCTTCGCTTGGAAGTGGATTTTGACCGGTGGAATTTCTTGGAGGTGCCATATTTGTAAGATTCTTGCAAAATGAAGTGGATTAGCAACAATAATCACAAATTTTGATGAAGAAATGAAGATTATATGAAAAAAGAGGAATGAGGCGCTGCTGAACGAGGGTTTGGGGATTTTTGAGTTCTGTTTGAAAATGAAGAACAAACACGTTTTAAGCCAAAAAATAAGCCTGGGCTACCGGTCGAGGTAGGGTGCGACCGGTCGACGTGCAGGGCGTTGGTCGGCCCTGCCTTGACCGTCCCAGTGCAATTTTCCAAACTCTAGAATTTTCCAAAATTCAATTTTTCACCCCAAAAGTTTTAAACCTTTGCAAAAAGATAATTATGGACTAAATCCAACAAATATGAGTTTCGAGAAAACATATATTTGAGAAAAACGAGATTTTACGAGTAGTGCGCTTTTGAGAAAAATCACAAAATCATTTAGTGGCACTTAAGGGGATGAAATGAAATAGTTTGAAAGAGAAGTGCATAATTATGACAAGAACACAATATCGAGTTCTAAGAATAATACGAGTGAACATACCTCGATGGTTTAAGAGTCTCTTAGATGAAGTAAAAGACGATCGCCAATGAATAGGAGATATAAATCATACACAATACTTTAAACAAATTTTGCACAAGATATAATAGCACAAGTGTAGGCCAAATAATAAGAGATATCACAATAAAATGCTTATGCTATAGAAATCCATAAGAGATAAAAACACATGAGTCTAAGTAAGTCCACAAGAGTTTAAAAACAACATGTAAGGTCTCATTTTCAAAGGATTTGAAAAACACAAATATATATTGAAGACCTTAATATTAAAATTATGAAAACTCATTTTGCAATTTAGACACAAATAAAAAACATGCAATAAAAATAAAATGCATATTTAAATAGGGAGATACAGTTTACCAATTTCGCCATTTCCATGGGTTGTGCCGTTCCCATTGTTGATGATATCTTCCCCTTTGAAAATCATCTTGTTGATGATAGCTTCTCCGATTGTTCCATTTCCAAGGATTATGTCTTTCCCATTGTTGATAATTTCTTTCTCTTGGAAATTCATTTTGGTGATGTTTTCTCCTTTGATTAAACGAGGTGGTCATTTGATGTCTCCTAGGCGATATGAATTTTCTTCGATTGTTATTTCGCCGGGTACCTAATATAACATTGTTTTGTGGTACCCTCAAGTGCTTGGGTCCTTTGGGATTAGTCTTGAGACTTTTAGGTCTCCACAAATAATTAGAGCTATTTTTAGCCCGACAATTATTTACCGTATTACCCTTTTTACCGCAATAAAAATAAGTAACAATTTTAGGAGCATAATGACCAACATATATAGGTACTTGGTTTCTTTTCACATAATTAACAATACTAGGCTTATGATCAAGTCCTTGTTTCAATTTATCACAGCTATCTACAATATTGGTCATTTTATCGGTACTCAAGTTGGATTTTGATAAATCCTTTTTCATGCAATTAATATCCTCAACAAGAGTACTATTTTCTTTTTCAAGGTTTCTAACCTTATCAAGTGTTTGGTCATCAAAGTCATTTTGCAAATCACTATAATCATTTTGTATAACAATATCATAGGAAGTAGAGGGTTTAAGACATACCTCGTTTTCTTCTTCGATGCCCATAAAACATTGTTCAACTACTTCATAGTTGGATGTTGTAAAAGGCTTATTCCTTAGATTTGACCTTGTATCCCTTAGAGAAGTAGATGCTTTTGAGTTGCTCCAATCATTTTCATATACTTCATGAATGGCTTCTAATTTTTGCCAAACTTCATGAGCCGATCGAATTCCTACAATAAGATCATATTCCAATTTGGTAAGTGAATAATATAAAATATTAAGAGCTTTACCATTTAAGGAGATGATTTTCTTTTCTTCATCATTGAGCTCCTTGAGAGCTTTTGAGGTGTATGGTGTGTCTTTCATTGGAATGAATTCTCCATTGATGACGATGTTCCAAATATCGAATCCGCAATCTTGTAAATAGCATTCCATTCTTTCTTTCCAAAACGCAAAATTTTTGGAATCAAATCGAAGTGGCTTGGTGGTAGAGGTGCCGGAAAGGTGAGCTTCATTCGTAGCCGACGATCGTTTCTCTTCACTCGCGATGTGAAATGAGCTTGCCAAAGAGTTTGGCTTTGATACCACTTGTAAGTCCAAGCGGCTACGATAATCTAGAGGGGGGGTGAATAGATTATCTCCATCTTTTCGATTATGCCCTCTTTTTCGAACAAAACATGCCAAGATAATAATAAAGGTGCGGAATGTAAACAACACACGCCGATTTATAGAGCTTCACCCCACCTAGGGACTATGTGCTCTACCACCCCAGTATATCCGGGATGTGTTTCAAAAAAGAAAAAGAATTTTATTAATTACCAAAATTAATACAAATTCAACTTACAACACCTTGAAGAGCACCACACTCTTCTTCAACACCAGCTTTGGAGATTACCACAATCTCCCTTTGAAGATTACCACAATCTTCCTTCAACGGCACCTTTGAAGATCACCACAATCTTCAATCTTGAAGAATACCAAATTCTTCAAACACCTCAAGAGTACCACACTCTTGAAACACCTATCACCCAGATCACCCAAGTGTATTCTTTCCACAAGAATACTCACAATGATGTCTTGTGTTGAATGATGACCAAAAACAAGATTACAACTCAATAATGAATAATACAATTTGAGTGCAATTGTAATCAAGAAATGAAAGCCTAGACCTCAAGATGTGAAAGTGATAAGCTAGGAAAATTACAACAAGAATAATAACAATGAAGAGCTAAAGACTTTGCTTGAATGTTTCTTGTTGTGTTGTATCTCAAGTGTTGTATTGGTTGCTCCAAAATTTCCTCTATTTATAGGAGATGATTGATCAAGCATAGGCTCCTCTTGGGGATTGAAAATCTACAGAAAAATACAATTAAAATCAAGAATATAGTTGTTAGAAATCAATCCCACAATTTAAGGAAAGTTTGTCTGCTGCACAACGGTTAAAATTTTGCTGTCAAACTTGAGGGCGACCGGTCGCACAAAAATAGAGTTTGAAAGAAACATATCAACATTTAACATGGGGCGACCGGTCAAGGGGGTCTTCGACCGGTCGACCTCTACCTTGACCGGTCCCCCTCAATGCAATTACAAGAATGGTTTGTTCTGTCTCAACGCACTACTTGCAGGCACCGGTCGCACCCTGGGTGACCGGTCGACCTGACCGGTCGACGCCCAGGGCGACCGGTCGACCTGCTCAAATTTTCCTCCGTCTCATTTTCTGTCCCAAAATTCATCTTCAGGTACGGGTTGCCCTATAGGGCGACCGGTCGACCTCGAGACAGAAATGTTGTCCAATTTTTGTTGAAAATAAACCTCAAGAAATACTTCGAAAATTTAGTAAAAACATTTTAAACCGGTCGGGAGTATTTAGACAACATTTAGGAACTTTGTTTTGAAGTAGAAACTTATAAACATAAAATCATTAAAAGTGTTGTCCAATTTTATCTAAAATAAAACTTGAAGAAATACTCCGAATAAATAGTAAAAATATTTTAAATCATTTAGGAGTATTTGGACAACAATTAAAAACATTATTTTGGTGTAAAAATAAAATCATCAAAATTAAGATAAAATCATGTATCAAACAATCTCCCCCTTTTTGATGATTATAAACCAAAAAATTTTTAGAAATATTAGGAGGACAATTTTTAAAACGATTTTCCGGTAAAAAAACATCTAACCGTTTAGTCCACATTGTCTCACTCTAATTATCTGGTCTCATTTGATCATATTCCTGTATATATATACCATATATGTATCTTTAAAATTTCAAAATATGATGTATTCTCACACCTGTATCGTATCATACCCCCATCCAGGGGCGTACCCTCTTTAGTAAAGCCCCCCCAAATTTTTTGAAAATTAATTTTTTTTTATGCATATTTTATTTTAGAATATTAATTTTTAGTAATAAATAATTATTTTTTATTGATTTAGCCCACCCAAAATCACTTAGTCCCCCAAAACTACACGTCTAGCTCCGCCCCTGCCCCCATCTCGTACCGTATTAGTGCTTCATAGCAACACACCATTCTTAAAACGAAACTTGCAGGAATGCAGTGAATGCCCAAAATATATATTCGGCTCAGTCATGCTAAATATTATTCAGTTTTTCTTATCCTTATTTTGGGCCATATTCATCAATTTAATTATCAAAATCACACACGGGCTGGGCTTCTTGTCTATTCAAACAGTTTTCTTATATTAGGTTCTCTTATCTTAATTCACTTTATATAGTTTAATTTTTAACTCGTGAATTCAAAATTTTCAGTATTTTTAGAGTTGAAAATAGGTTTTCTTGTAAAATAAAAATGTATTATTATCAACTGCACCTAAATCCCAACTATGTTCAAGTTCGTGGCATGAAGTTTATAATGTCAATTAATTGTCTAAAATTATTTCTTTTTTAAATGTCTAAAATTAGTTAACACTATAAATTCATGCAAAAAAAAAACAAAGTGGCAAAGTTTGATTCTGAATACTCCTCTAGTCACAACTTTCATACGGAGGAAAAATGAGATGAAATTCCAATACCGTCATCATCATATATAGGGTTGTAAAATAAATATGTATTTGAATTAATAATATTCCTATGTGGATGTGTATAGGTTTTGAAATTAAAATGTGTTAATACAATATTATGGTGATTTTGTATAGAAACGCGTAAGATGATACTAGGTTTTAAAATAGATTTGGTGGATTTTATGAAAAACGTGAAATAGTAGTTTTAAAATAAATTCCGAATGAGAAAATATATTATAGTTTTTATGAAAATGAATGAAAAAAATGCATTTTCATTTTTTTAATTTAACATTTCTTATTTTCAAAGAGTAACAAATGGAACCAAAAGAAGATCTAAATTTGAGAAACAAAAGCCTTTGACACCACAAAAAGAATTCTAGTTTATTGACAAAATTACCGACATAATAACTATCACTAAATTTATAACTACCTATAGAATACTGATATAATAAAAAATATTATTTTAATTACACCAAAATATATCAACCAATTACCGAAAAACTACCAGTAATTTTTAAGTTTATCGACGAAAATATTGTATGTATTTACCAACAATTTTATATGCTGGTAAAGATTTACTTACAACAAATTTACCTACATTTTACAATTATTTTAATACTTAGCTACAGATTTTTCTGTATATAATTTTTTTTTTCATGTTGTGTGAGATGAATACTCTAGGCAATGTATACATTAAATAATAATTCTGTAATTAACATATGTGATGTATAATCTAATCATGTTACGTGTAGTAAAAGTAATTAATAAGTGTGATCATGAGGTAATCTCTTTGACCCTAGCTCTCGCGTTAGTCAATTCCTATTCTGTCCAATTTGTTTCCACCGTTACACCATTTGTTTCCCCCTATTCCCACTTCAAAAATATTTACATATATAAACCATTGAGCTAAAAAAAATATTTACAGATTTATGTGTATATGTATATTTCATATTTGACTTTATGTATGAATATGATTTCACGTACATAAATATTTTGAAATATGTCAAAGGGCTAGCTATATTGTATTAATATATCATGTACAACATTTGGTAATGGTATATATTCTACATGTGCCTTATGCATGCCCTTATCTATGCAGTTTTCTATTATGAAAAAATAAATTGTATATTATTTTAATATATATAGTGAATTAAATATACAAAAGGTGGAAATTAAGCACTACAAAACATACAGCTAGATGGTGTATATTATATTAATATAAATAGTAACAATACATATAATTAATTGTGACAAAAAATTAGAATATAAAATATAAAAAAAAGAATCAATAATATTCCAGCCAAATTAATTCCAAATATATTGAAAGTTTTTGAAGTCCCAAAACGTTCGTTTTAGTAAATGTCAGAGAAAGTGTTAAACCAGATGTTGTAACACTTTACGGAACAAGCAGCGGAAAAAGAACACACGAAGTAAAAATTTATCTACAAGTTATAAATAACTTGTAGAAGTGTCAATTATGACGAAATCACTAGTTGAAAATATCTATAGTACAACTTGAATATAAATGATTCAACTAGTCTAGGAAAAACGAACTCCTACTGAGTAGATCTGTACTATGTAAATTGCTTCGCCCAAAATATCTTCAAACTATTCTATGAAACCTAACAAACCAATGAATGGACGAAAATAAATCAACAAGACTCGAAACTGGACTAAGTGTTATTCTCCAGGATGCAGACACTTCGAAGAACACTTAGACTGTGTGTTTTGACAGCACTCAGAATCTTGTTGCTTTTCTCTCTCGATTGTATCTCTCGTGTATTGCTCTGTGAATTTCGTGGTTCACGGTGTGTAAAGTATGATGGTCGATCCTTTCTTTATATAGGGCTTGAGTCCTTGATCTTCTTGATCTTTTTGATGTCCAAGATTCCTTGATGTCCTTGAATTCTTGATCTTCTTGATGTCCAAGACTCCTATTCACAAAAGGAAACAAGGAAAACACATATATGGAAGAAGTTGTAAGTCCAAGCGGCTACGATAATCTAGAGGGGGGGTGAATAGATTATCTCCATCTTTTCGATTTCGCCCTCTTTTTAAAACCGAATGCTCAAATACAATAATAAAGGTGCGGAATATAAACAACACACGTCGATTTAAAGAGGTTCAACCCACCTAGGGCCTAATCCTCTACCACCCCAAAGATATATCCAGGGATGGATTTGAAAAGAAAAAGAATTTTATTAATTACCAAAATTAATACAAATTCAACTTACAACACCTTGAAGAGCACCACACTCTTCTTCAACACCACCTTTGGAGATTACCACAATCTCCTTTGAAGATTACCACAATCTTCCTTCAACGGCACCTTGTGAAGATTACCACAATCTTCAACCTTGAAGAATACCAAATTCTTCAACACCTCAATAAGAAGATTACCACAATCTTCTTGTACCTATCACCTAGATCATCCAATCGTGCTCTTACCACAAGAACACTCACAAGGATATCTTGTGTTTGAATGATAACCAAAAATCAAGATTACAACTCAATAATGAATAATACAATTTGAGTGCAAAGTGTAATCAAGAATAGCCTAGACCTCAAAGATGTGAAAGTGATAAGCTAGGCAATTTTACAACAAGAATAATAACAATGAAAGATCAAGTGTTTGCTTGAAGTGTATCTTGTTGTGTTGTATCTCAATTGTTGTATTGGTTGCTCCAAAACTTCCTCTATTTATAGGAGATGATTGATCAAGCATAGGCTCCTCTTGGGGATTGAAAATCTACAGAAAAATACAATTAAAATCAAGAATATAGCTGTTAGAAATCAATCCCACAATTTTAGGAAATGTGTCTGTTTGTCAAACGGTCATATTTTTCTTTGTCGTACATAGAGCGACCGGTGGCCGCACGGAGATAAGAGAAAAAGATAACACTTTGAAAATTACAACAGGCGGCCAGGTCGACGTGAAGCTTCGACCGGTCGACCCCTGTCTCAACCGGTCTCCCTAACCAAAAATACGAAGGATTTAAGTCTGTTTCAACAATGAAACATGCAGGTACCGGTCGACCGCTGGGCGACCGGTCGACCGGACCGGTCGACGCCCAGGGCGACCGGTCGACCTGCTTGTTTTTCCTTCCGTCTCATTTTCTATTTCTAAAAACATCTTCAGGTACGGGTTGCCCTATAGGGCGACCGGTCGACCACGAGACAGAGATGTTGTCCAATTTTTGTCAAAAATAAAACCCAAGAAATACTCCGAAAATTTAGTAAAAACATTTTAAATCAATCGAGAGTATTTAGACAACATTTAGGAACCTTGTTAAGGAGTGAAAAATCCATTGAAATAAAATCATTAAAAGTGTTGTCCATTTTGATTTAAAATAAACTTTGAGAAAATACTCCGGAAAATATTAAAACCATTTTAAATCATTTAGGAGTATTTGGACAACCTTTAAAAACATTGTTTTGGTGATAAAATAAAATCATCAAAATTAAGATAAAAACATGTATCAAACAATCTCCCCCTTTTTGATGATTACAAACCAAAACAATTTTTACATAAACTAAGAGAGCAATTTTAGAAATGATTTTCCGGTAAAAACATTTGACCGTTTGGAAGCAACCAAAATTTCCAAAGAATATTAAAGCAACCAAGTAGGGAGTAAATATTTTTCAACAATAAGCACAAGCTCCCCCTATCAACAAGCATATCAAGAATAATGTAAAAGCAATTATCCATAAGCTAAAAGCTTTAGCTTTTACAATTTGCTCAAGAGCTTATAAGCTCCCCCTGTCACAAAACATCATTAATCAATTATATAAGTCCATCAAGCAACAATTGGACTAAGAACAAATCACAACTTATGGCTTTTATGAGCCATAGCTTATAGCTTTTATGACAAGCTTTTATTAGCTTCTTTGAGCTAATGAGCCAATATCCTGTTTTTTCCCCTTTGGAATCATAAAAAGAATGTTAGGATGGTGAAAACACCATACAATAATATCAAAGCATGCCAAAAGGACGGTAAAAACCGTTTGAGCAATTTAAAGCATAATCATCCAAGGAAAGTGAGAGAATTGAAACATAAAAGATCCATAAGCTCATTAGTATGCTAAAAACATGATTTCAAAAAGATTTTAAGACATTTTGAAGCAAGAGAATCATGTAGAAGTTGAAGGTTTTATTGCGACATTTTAACAAACACCTTGTGTGCGTGAAAAAATAGAAGAGGTTGTATATAACCTTTGTAAATGGTTCAAGCCAAAAAAAAATTTTCATATCATCAATCAACCTCATTACAAAGCTCAAAAAATCATATGCACCATATGCAATAATTTGTTCATCAATTAAGAAGCTCAAAGTAGATTCTCAATGGTTCAACCCAATTGAGATAAGCTAAGAATGATCAAGGCATTACAAATGCCAAAAATTAGAGCATCCATCAAGTAATAAGTCATGCTTTCAACAATACATGTATCAAATGTCCCAACTAAGCAAAATGAACAAAGCATTAAGAGAAGCACTTTTACCATCAAGTACTTCACACCAATTATCAAACAATGCTTGAATTAGAGTATTTTTACCATCAAATACTCCATCAAAATCATGATCATCCACAAGTCATTATCAACTTGCAATATTAACCCTTTTAAGAAAAACAAGCAAATATCATTAGTACAAATGAGTTTTACAAAAGTTCATAAAAGTACAAAGCAACTTAAATGAAAATGCTAGAAAGTAAAGGGGTGGGGTAACATCATTCCTCATCCGAGGAGAAGCAAAATCCGGGAATTAAGTCCTTGATGAATTTCTTTAACTTGCCGATAGACTTTTGCATTTTGGAGGTCTTTTGCTCCAAAGTCTCATACCTCGTCTCATGAAAAGCCCTCATCTCATCAAATTCGGCTTGAGTATACCTCCTAGGCGGTTGAGCACCGGTATTACCCTCCGGATTGCTCGGTTCGCCCTCTTCCACCAATCTTGCGGCTGGGCGTCATCAAAGACGTCATTAGGATCGGAGATTCTTGACCTCTTCCTCTCGCCATTTTGGTTGGTCGGATTTCCATGTTTTTGCGCATAGTGACCATTTGGTTGATGTTATCAATGTCGAAGTCGTTTTGAAATACCTCCAGTTACACTCGACGAAGGTAGTCCCGATTGAATAAGAAGTTTACAAATCCAATTTCCCATAACCAACTTCTTATTACCTCGAGTAATGGACTCGATAAGACATTGAATAAGTATGGCACCAAAGTTAAGTGGTTCCTCCTAGCAATCTTATAAGTCAAAAAATAATCCATATTGCTAGGCATCTTTCCGACTTACCACAAATGCAATATGCGACAATGACCGATAAAATGCGATGCTCAAGTGTCATTGCCAACAAAGAATACTTAGGCCATACTCCCAAATACGTCTTGACTTCTTTTATCGACACCCCAACATTTCATCATTCCAAGTCCCACAAGAGAAATAATCCCAACCACCTTCTCTAACATGTAAAAAGCGGCAAATATCATTGGGAGTCCATCTAAAATGACGACCCTTTATAAGCGAATTAACGGCAATCGGCTTTCTATCATTATCATAATCGACCCACATATTGGCATAGAAGAGTTGGATAATATCATCATCATACAACACATAAGCATGCTCCCATAAATACATCCAACCTTGCTCCTCAAAAATCCTCTTATAGTAGGATACTCATTTGTTAATGAACTAAAACGACACATTTTAGTCCGAGCAATCGACTTTCCTCCCATTCCGAGTCCTCATAATACCATTCCGCATATTTATGAATAAAATTAAGAACATTGTGGGAATTAGGGGCTTGAGTAACAAAGGATTTTTACCTTTCGCCCAACGGCAATTTTGGAGCGAAATCGTTCGCGTAGCTCGGTAATTTGGGCCCGAGAGAGAATGGGATTTTGAACATCATCACCTTCTTGAGCCACGTTTCTTTGAGCGGCTCGAATATCCCTTTGTTCGGCTTCCTCTTGCCGATTTCTTGTGAACCCTCTCCGCCCCTTCTACGCTTGGAGATGGGATTTCGGCCGGTGGAATTCTTTGGAGGAGCCGTATATGTAACATTCTTGTGAAAAGAGAAGATTAGCAACAAGAATCGTGAAAATGATGAAGAATTGAAGATTGTAGGAGAAAAGGGGATGATATGCGATAAGGGTTTGGGGGATTTTTGTTCGTTTCGAAAGTGAAGAATGACCGTTTTAAGCTTGAAAAATAACCCTCAGGCGGCCGGTCGGTGGTGGGGTGCGACGGTCGAGGTGTAGGGCGGCCGGCCGCCCCTTTGTGACCGTCCCAGGTGATTTTTCTTTCTCCTCAGTTTTCCAAAATCCGATTTTTCACCCCAAAAGTTTTAAAACTTTGCAAAAATATAAGTTTGGACTATATCCAACAAATATGGGTTATGGGAAAACATATAAACGATAAAATCGAGACTAAACACGTAGTGCCTTTTTAAAAGAAAATATTTGCAAGATCAATTTGGTGCACTTAAGGGGTCAAAATGAAATATCTTGAAAGATATGTGCATAATATCGAGTTTAAAGAAAAAAAAAAGAGTAGACATACCTCGATGGTTTAAGAAACTTGATGACATAATAGCCAATGAGTATGAAATATGTATCCTACACAATTCTTATACAACATTTTCATAGAAAATTCAAGTGTAGGCAAATAATATGAGATAACAAAAAGAGCTTATGCTATAAGATTTCATAAGAGATAATAAGCCACATAAGTCTAATAAAAAGCTCAAGAGTTTTTAGAAAATCATGTAAGGTCCCTTTTTTAAAAAAAATTTGAAACTCATAAATATATAAGAGACCTATTTTAAAAATAAATACTTGAAAACTCATTTTGCAATTAAGACACAATTAAAAGTATGCATAAAAAAAATGCATATACAAATGGGGAGATACGGTTTACCAATTACTCCGTTTCCATGGGTTGTGTCTTTCCCATTGTTGATGATATCTTCCCATTGAGAAGTCACTTTGTTGATGATGACTTCTCCATTTCCAAGTTTGGTTACCTTTCCATGGTTGATGGTTTCTTCTTCTTTGAAAATCATCTTGTTGATGATGTCTTTGCCATTTCCAAGGATTGTGTTCTTCCCATTTTTTATTATACGCTCTTCTTGGAAATTGGCTTTGTTGAGAGTAGTTTCTCCCTTTTTGATCAAATGAAACGTTCATTTGATGTTTTCTTGGTGGCATGAATTTTCTCCGATTTTTGCTTTGTCGGGTACCTAATAGCACATTGTTTTGTGGTACCCTCATGTGTTTGGGTCCTTTAAGATTAGCTTTGAGACTTTTAGGTCTCCAACAATATTTAGAGCTATTTCTAGCCCGACAAGAATTAGCCGTATGACCCTTTTTGCCACAATAAAAACAAGTAATAATTCTAGGAGCATAATGACCAATATGCATAGTGACTTGATCCTTTTTCATATGATTAACAACATTGGGCTTATGATCAAGTTCCTTATCACAATTATGAATATCAACAATATTGGACATTTTATTGGTACTCAAGTTGGATTTTAATAAATCCTTTTTCATGTAATCAATATTCTCAACAAGAGTACTATTTTCTTTCTCAAGGTTTCTCACCTTATCAAGTGTGGTGGTGTGAGCACAAGATAGTGATTCATAGGAAGTAAATAAACTATCCTTATCATTTTTCAAAACATTGAATTCCTTTTTCAAATTTTTGTATTTAACAAGAGCTTTGGAATTCATTTTGAAGTTCATCATAATCATTTTGCAAATCACTATATTCATTTTGCAATTCATTGTCATAAGTAGAGGGTTTAGAACTTACCTCGTTTTCTTCTTCGATGCCCATAAGACATTTTTCGACTTCATCATCGGAATTTGTAAGAGGCTCATCCCATATTGTTGGATTTGATGTTGTATCCATTTGAGAAGTAGATGCTTTTGATTTGCTCCTTTTATTTGCATATACTTCATAGATGGCTTCTAGTTTTGCCATACTTCATGTGCCGATCGAATACCTACAACATGATCAAATTCCAAAGTGGTAAGTGAACAATGTAAAATATTAAGAGCTTTACCATTTAAGGAGATGATTCTCTTCTCTTCATCATTGAGCTCTTTGAAGCCTTTAGAGGTGTGTGGTGTATTCTTCGTCGGAATGGATTCTCCATTGATGACGGTGTTCCAAATATCGAACCCGCAACTTTGTAAATAGCATTCCATTCTTTCTTTCCAAAAATTAAAATTCTTGGAATCAAACCGAGGTGGCTTGGTGGTGGAGGTCGGATAGATGAGCTTCGTTCGTAGCCGTCGATCGTTTCTCTTCACTCGCGATGTGAAACGAGCTTGTCAAAGAGTTTGGCTCGATACCACTTGTAAGTCCAAGCGCTACGATAATCTAGAGGGGGTGAATAGATTATCTCCATCTTTTCGATTTCGCCCTCTTTTTAAAACCGAATGCTCAAATACAATAATAAAGGTGCGGAATATAAACAACACACATCGATTTAAAGAGGTTCAACCCACTTAGGGCCTAATCCTCTACCACCCAAAGTATATCAGGGATGGATTTCGAAAAGAAAAGAATTTTATTAATTACCAAAATTAATACAAATTCAACTTACAACACCTCAAGAAGAGCACCACACTCTTCTTCAACACCACCTTTGGAGATTACCACAATCTCCCTTTGAAGATTACCACAATCTTCCTTCAACGGCACTTGTGAAGATTACCACAATCTTCAACCTTGAAGAATACCAAATTCTTCAACACCTCGATAAGAAGATTACCACAATCTTCTTGTACCTATCACCTAGATCATCCAATCGTGCTCTTACCACAAGAACACTCACAAGGATATCTTGTGTTTGAATGATAACCAAAAATCAAGATTACAACTCAATAATGAATAATACAATTTGAGTGCAAAGTGTAATCAAGAATAGCCAGACCTCAAAGATGTGAAAGTGATAAGCTAGGCAATTTTACAACAAGAATAATAACAATGAAAGACCAAGTGTTTGCTTGAAGTGTATCTTGTTGTGTTGTATCTCAATTGTTGTATTGGTTGCTCCAAAACTTCCTCTATTTATAGGAGATGATTGATCAAGCATAGGCTCCTCTTGGGGATTGAAAATCTATAGAAAAATACAATTAAAATCAAGAATATAAATTAGAAATCAATCCCACAATTTTAGGAAATGTGTCTGTTTGTCAAACGGTCATATTTTTTTTCCAAGATACATAGGGCGACCGGTCGCACGAGAGATAAGAGAAAAAGATAACACTTTGAAAATTACAACAGGCGGCCGTCGCGTAGGCCGGCAGGTCGACCACTGTCTCTCAACCGGTCTCCTAACCAAAAATACGAAGGATTTAAGTCTGTTTCAACAATGAAACATGCAGTACCGGTCGGCCATTGGCACGGCCGACCGGATCGGTCGACGCCTTGCAGCGGCCGGTCGACTGCTTGTTTTTCCTTCCGTCTCATTTTTCGTTTCTAAAAACATCTTCGTGCACGGGTTGCCCTATAGGGCGGCCTGGTCGACCACGAGGCAGAGATGTTGTCAATTTTTGTCAAAAATAAAACCCAAGAAATACTCGAAAATTTAGTAAAAACATTTTAAATCAATCGAGAGTATTTAGACAACATTTAGGAACCTTGTTAAGGAGTGAAAAATCCATTGAAATAAAATCATTAAAAGTGTTGTCCATTTTAGACGAAAATAAACTTTGAGAAAATACTCAGGAAAATATTAAAACCATTTTAAATCATTTAGGAGTATTTGGACAACCTTTAAAAACATTGTTTTGGTGATAAAATAAAATCATCAAAATTAAGATAAAAACATGTATCAAACAGAAGTAGGATTCTTTATAGGTTAGGAAATAATATAACCGACTCCTAATACTTCTTAGAGAATCAAATCCTATTAAAGATAGGAATCCAAAGTAAATCTTTCCCATATTTATTAAATCTCTAAGTTTGGAATAGTCTAGAAAGGCAAAAACAAAAATTCTTTTTATTTTTAAAAATTCGATTAAAATTAGGAATTAAAATTCCTAACATATATAAATATATGTATACACCTAGAGGTGGCAAATCGTGTAATCGTGTTGTGTTCGTGTCGACATAATAATGACATGACACGATAAGGAGTTGCTCGACACGACACGAACACGAAATTTTTTGTGTCGACACGATAGTGACACGATAAGTCAAAAACAAAAGGAAAATAATTTACACGTTACTACACGATAGCAAATTACACGACAATCACGATACAAACATACAAAGTATCATGTTATCGTTTCACTATCGTCTCATTAATAAGTAAAAGTGTCATTATCGTGTCTTTATCGTGTTCGTATTATGTCATTATCGTGTCACTATCGTGTTCGTGTCCTTATCATATAAACACGATAAAACACGAACACAACAAGGAAATTCGTGTCCTTATCGTGTTAACACGATAAGGACATGAACATGATAAGGTTAAACACTGACCCACTATTTTCGTATCGTTTTCGTGTCGTGTCAAAAATTGACTATCCCTATATACACCACATCAACTATTGTTATTATATATTTCTTTTAAACAAATATTTTCTTTTATATTTTTTCTTTAAAAATCAACGGTCCATTCAATTTGCTACCAAAAAGTGCAATTTTCCACTGGGAAAACGTCAGCTAAATGTCGTCTCTCCATTATCTATATATTTCACTACAGCTATTAAAAAAAGCAATACTTTTTAATAATATACAAGAAATTTCTTGGAAACACATGAACCTAACTTTAATTAAAGCAATTCCACTTTGGTCTCCGTACGCAGAGTAAATTGGGACCGTACTTTTTTAGACTAAAGTCCACTTATCATAAATTCTAAGTTGACAAACCATTCAAATTTCTATAAGCAACATTGACTATGCCCCTCACTCTTCATTTATTTTACTCGTCAATATATAACTTGATTACGCTATCTAGGGATATTTTATTTACTAACAATAGGCAAAAAAAATTGAATTTTGATAATCCCCATCATCATTTAGTGTACTTGCATATTTAATTCATATAAAATTCTATAAAGTGCGCAGAATGTAATAGCTAGTGCGCGTAAATGTGCTAAAATTGGTGGAAAACAGCATTTCTCACACTCTTTCACTTTTAGAGGATTAAAAAGTGAAAGAACCTAGAATTAATTAATTTGCTTTTAAATCCCCAATTAGCTGTACCCCAGTTGTTAAAATAGTCCAGATACATAAAAAGTACTTTGCCCCAAGAACTTGTTTTAGTGAATATTTGCAAAACTTTTTAGTTTTAGAAGAAGTAATTTATAGTAGAAGAAGTAAAAGAAAAGTTGGTAATTAGAAGTTGTAAGTGCTTAAAAATAGAATCAGAAGTTGATAGAGTGTTTGGTGAAAAAGTTGGAAAAATACTTATTTATTTGCAAAAGTCGAGCCAGAAGCAGAAATCTAAAGGAGTGCTTGCTTGTGAATTTTTTTACCCCTTCCATATTTTGGACAAAATTTTGCATTAATATGTGATTGCATATGAAAATTTTCAAAAAATACATTATTCACTTTTCTCATCAAATTATCAATCACATCCATTTATAATATAAACATACAATCATATCACAAACACACTATCTTTTTTTTTTTTTCGAACGATAGTATTTTATTATAACAACTCAAAAACTAAAATTACAACTACAATCGTAGCCAACGGGCCAAGAGCCGACAACAAGACTAACTAAGAGTTGCGGGGAATTGGTAAGACCAATTCAGATTCACAACATGGACTAAAAAAACTACCCACCCCAAACTAAAATCACTCCACGCCGGGAGACTTGAAAGACTCCTTAATGGAGATCAGTAACACACTAAATACTAAACACTAAACACCCGGCACGAGCAACCACCACGCACTATAGACAACAATCGCCCCACCTACGAGTTTCGCCCTTCAACCGAACAACAACAAACCAACAACAAGAAAAAGAAATAAAAACCAAAAACACAACTAACAAAACTATCTAGAAACAAAAAGAAAAAGCAATATGAAAGACGGAATAACCTCTCCCCTCCATCCCACAAAGTAGCACTCATCGCTTTATCCCACTTTCCCAAAGACTGACCACAACCTCCAAAAAATCGCCCATCACCCATTCCTTCAAGAAGCAACCTCCAAAAGCCGTTGCCCCTCGAGCATGAGCAACCAACGTCTCCACCAACAATCAAATCGAGAAAAAGCCCACACATGAACAGAACAATGGTGGAAATGAAGGAAGAGGAAAAGGGAGAAGAGAGGGGCTCACCATCTGCATTGGGAGGTGGTCACCGTGCCAAAGCCGCCAGGAGAAGTGGGCGAGTCATTGTAGAGGAGAGGGAGAGAAGATATTCAAAAGCTAGATCTAGGTTTTAGAGAGAGAAATAGTTAGAGAGAGGGGAGAGGGAAATCGTCCATTCTAGTAGGTGTTAGTGTGTGTAAAATGATGACTCCACAAATACATTATCCACTCTCTCTTATTTTTCATATCACTGATCACATCTAATCACTATTATACTGAAAAAACTATCACATCAACTATTATCATCACATTTTCATCTTATATCCAATTACACTCTCAAAATTCATTCTCAATTTTTAAAAATAACTTTTTCACACTATTCTCTCTAAAAGTAAAAAAGAGCGGAATGAAAGGTCAACCAATCACTCCCTAAAGTACCACTCTCCTTGCTTCTAGATTATGATTAAAGGAAGCAGAAGTTGACATTTACGAACAGTAAAAGTGATTTTTTCAACCAAAAAATTATTTTGGAAATTTTTTGCTCTTATAACAAGTGATTTATTGTAGTAAAAGTAAACGTAGTTGAGAATTAGAAGTTTGTAGTATTTGAAAATAAAATCGGAAGTTGAGAGTGTTCGGTGAAATCAGAAATCGGAAGCGGGATCAATAATCTAGCATCATTCTACTTGCTTTTAGATTCTGATTAATGGAGTCGAATTAGAAGCAAAAATTGGTATTTACAAACACTATAAAGTGATTTTTTTCAGCCAAAAATAAAAAAATAATAATTTCACACTCCCTTAATTTGATGAATGTAAAGAAACTACTTTCGTCATCATAACAAAAAAATCAAACAAAAAAAGACATCTACGCATGTAAATATCAATAAACTATACATCCTATCAAAATTCCCACCCCCACCACTTTTCAAAGTTGTGTAATGTAAATGTGGGAAGGTGAGAACCCTCCAAATTGCATTAATTTCACAATTACTCATTTGTCCCTCTCCACACACACAAACACACACTCCATTTTGTCTATATAAATTGCAAGTCCACCATCAAAAACTCATTACATCTTCACTTCAACATTTCATCAAACACCTGGCGTGCAACAACACTATTATCATGGTTGCACATCCGGAACCTCAATCCATGGAGATTATTAATTCACGAAACCAAGAGAACAAAAAAACCCTTGTGAATTCCATAAAGTCCATGCCTGGAAAGCTTAAGTCCTCTGTGGTGGAGACAATGAAGACAACCAAGAAAATTGGAGAAGATGATCCGAGAAAAATAGTGCACGCCATGAAAGTTGGATTTGCTCTGACTTTAGTGTCTTTATTTTACTACTTCAGGCCTCTGTATGATGGGTTTGGACAGGCAGGAATGTGGGCTATTTTAACCGTTGTCGTTGTGTTTGAATTCACAGTTGGTAAGTATAAAAAAGACCCCCTGAAGTTTGGGCAAATTATTAAAAAACCCAAAGATGTTTTAAAATTACAAAAACACCCCTCATGTTTGATTATTTCTTAAATTTAAGAGGGTAATTGTGATATTTCTAGATATTGGGGGTTTTGAAATGTTTATTTGCTTATTAAGGGAGAAATCAGAAATGTAAGCAGAATCATACATGAAGGGTTATTTTGTAATTTTCAAAAATTCTGGGTTTTTTTGTAATTAACCGAACCTCAAGAGGTTTTTTATAAACGACTTTTATTTGAGGTTCGGGCTAAAACCAAAAAAAAAACCAATTTTATTTTGAAAATTACAAAAAAACTTTGAGGTTTGATCCGTCTTACGTTTCCCTCTTTCATAAGAGAAAATATTTCAAAAACCTCCCAGACGTTTATAAAAATATTCATTTACTCCCTTAAATTACAATATCAAATATGAGGATTTTTTTGTAATTTTGAAATATATCTAGATTTTTTTGTAATTAGCACAAACCTGATCAGGGTTTTGTAATTATCTCTAAAATTAATATTTAATTTTTTTTTCTAATTTCTAATTTTTATTATTTTTAGGTGGAACCCTATCAAAATGCTTAAACAGAGGCTTTGCAACGTTGTTAGCTGGTGCCTTAGGGATTGGAGCCGAATATTTTGCTAGTCTCTGCGGTGAGAAAGGAGAGCCTGTTATTCTGGGGCTTATGGTCTTCATTTTAGGTAAAAAAAAAAGTAAACAAAAATTAAAAAAAAAAAGTTATGTACATAAAATAAATAATAATTGCATAATTCTGATGAGTTATGTAATTATTGCTTGACCATATAAAATTAGATTACATAATACTATTTTCGTCATCTTATTAACCCGTACGGTTTTGTACAATTACAGCTACGGCATCCACGTTTACGCGATTTTTCCCAAATGTGAAGAGGAGATACGATTATGGGGTCCTCATATTTATACTCACTTTCAGCCTGGTGGCCGTGTCGGGTTTCCGGGTCACCCAAATCCTGCAGTTGGCCCATCAAAGGCTTTCGACCATTCTCATTGGCGGGGCGACTTGTATGGTGATATCCATATTCGTTTGCCCGGTTTGGGCGGGTCAAGATTTGCATAATCTTGTTGCTGGAAATATAGAAAAACTTGCTTGCTTCTTGGAAGGTACATATATATCCTACGTGCGGAACCAGGAAATTTTTTGGATTAGACCGATACACGAAAGTGAAATGGACCAAATAAGAAAATCATACAAAATATACTTAAAATATTTTTTTTTTTAAAAAGGTAGTGTAATTTTTTTTAAAAAAAAATTGGGACTCAGATTGGCCCCCCTACCTCTCCCTACCCACGTGGCAATCACCAAAATTTGTCCCAAAATTTATGTCCTTTTCTAGTTAATGAAAATAAAATTTAACGACATGAAACAGTGGCTACCACATTAATTAGGAAATACAAAAAAATGAATGTTATTTTGCTTTTTTAATAAAATTTTGATTTTTTGTTTTACAGGTTTTGGAGGTGAAATTCTTATTTCTCCAGGGGATGAAAATAGTACTAAGTGTTCTTCAAAGCAGGATGAAAAGTCGTTTCTCCAGAGCTACAAAAGCGTGCTTAATTCGAAGGCAACCGAGGAATCTTTGGTGAATAAAACTTCTCAATTAACGATTTTTAAATAATACTAGTTAGTTATGCAGATAAGATCTTCCATTCTAAAACCGTATTTTATTTCTTATTCCAACCGGATAGATGATTGTTATATATATAATATTTACCATGTTAATATTCAAGCATACATTGGGATTTTTTTTATATGGTAATCATTCAAGTGATAGAATAAGAGATAAAACGTTGTTTTTTAATAGAAGATCCTATCGTTATTTATGGAATATTATTTAAATATTGATGTGTATTTTCTTGGATATGTATTTCAGGCAAATTTTGCATGGTGGGAGCCGGCTCATGGTCGTTTTAAATTCCGTCACCCGTGGAAACAATACTTGAAGATTGGGGCTCTAGTTAGGGAGTGTGCATGCTTGATTGAGGCACTTAATGGATATATTAACTCAAAATCTCATGTAAGGGTAGGCATAATTGTCATGTGTATAACATTTATTGCCTTTCAATTTATACGGTTGGGATCTTCAATTTCAAATCCGAATTTCATCTACTATACTCTACCGCAAGAATAATTGTCACGTGTATAACATTTATTAATTGCATGTGTTTATTTGTTCATAAATTAAAAACTCACAACATTTCTTTCTAGATAATTTCTTTTTTCACAATATATGATTGTTTTATTAAAAAACGATTACAATATTCATTTATTCTTATTTTTTAATATTCATCAGTCACATCACTGGCGGAGGGAGGGGCCAAATCAAATCTCCCCCCTCCCCCATTTTTCAAAAAAAAAATTACTTAGAATTTTTTTCAGAAAAATTTTTGTAGTTGGATTTATATGATTTTTCGTTAGATTTTTATCCGGCCCACATCATATTTCTATGTATCACCCACCCCAATATAAATTCTCGCTAACCCATATATTGATTCACATCAATTGTCATTATTATGCTTTCAACCTAAAAACATACTTTCACTATTGCTGTTTTACTAAAAAGTACATTTGCATCAACGGTCATCATCATTGGCGTAACTAAAGGGGCAACCTGAGTCCCAGTCCCCCCTCTTTAAAAAATTAGTAAGCAATTATTAAAAAAATAAATTAGTTAGGATTTATATAATTTTTTTTTTCGGATTTTTTATTCGGTCCATCCTATTTTCGTATAATGACCCACCCCATGATCATGTCCTGGCTCTGCCATTAGTCATCATTATACTAATAATTCATTCTTATACTCAGTTGCAGGCATCATCAGAACTCCAGATGAAAATCCAACAACCATGCATCAAAATGAGCACAGAATCCGGAAAGGCCTTGAAAGAACTCTCTTTCGCAATCAAGAAAATGACGTGTCCATCATCATCATCATCAGCCCACACACAAAACTACAGAGCCGCGACCGATGACCTAAAAAACATCCTCCAAAACTCATCCTCAAAAGCCGATCTCCAAGAAATAATGCCGCTACTCGTCATCGCGTCCGTACTCATCGACATCACTAGCTTCGTCGACAAAATCGCGTTGTCGGTTCACGAGCTTTCCCAAAAAGCGTGTTTTAAAAGCTTGAAAAACAACAGCAGGTGCTTCTTCACCGTGGGATTGTGAAGCCCGTTGATCATGTTGTTGACGTGGTTGGTGAGGTTGATGGTGGGTCCGGTGACTCGCCGGAGAAGAAGAAGAATAATCTGATTGAGTGAAGGAGAAATTTAGAAGTGGGAGATAATATTGTTAATATATTTTGTTTAATTATTAATTAATAAGAAATATTAATTATATATGTCACCGCGCTTATATATGAGACTCCGTGTTTCTTTTGTTAACATGGGTCGATGATATATATATCCGAGACGGTGATGTGTAATAATGCAGATGTAATATACATGATATACATATATAAAATAGTATATATAGACGAGTAGAATTAATGATGTAGTTTAGATATTATGTACCTTTTAATTCAATATATTTCATTTACATTTATATTTGCTATAAGTTTTTTTACTGAGTTGGGAAGAGTACTGGAGTGGACGGAACATAAAGACTCGTATTTGATCAATATTTTTATAAAGAGTGAATGATGTCATTTGAGATACGAGACTTGTGGGGGTAAATAGTTTTCTTGGTCCTATAACTTGGATTTGGAGATTAGTCCTCTAAATAGTTATCTTTAAAATTTGATCCAATAATTTTTAAAAATTTGGACATTTAGTCCAACTTTGACCAAAATTGTATAATTTTAATGGAATTGTTGACTAGGACCAATTAAATGCCGATATGTCTAAAAATTCAAGATATTTTGGTAATTTAATGCAAAAATTGACATGTCAAATTACTAAAATTGACACGTCAAATTTGGGGATTTCTCAATGCTTGTGTCAATTTCTCCTAATTTTTGACATGTTTATACCTCACTTGTCATAGTCAGCAATTTTCAATAAAATTACATAATTTGGTCAAAAATGGACTAAATGTCCAAATTTTTAAAAAATGTTGAACCAAAATTTAAAGGTAACTACATAGAGGATTAAATCTTCAAGTAGTCCAAGTTACAAGAACAAAAAAATTATTTTCCCAGACTCGTGTTTATATTTGCTATAAATTACATGTACACATACAACTATATGAAATTTAATGAATTAGAAAAGAATAGAGGAAATTGTGAAAGGTGGTGGGAAAATGCATGCAAGGGAGAAGAAGCTTTCGGCGATTTTTGTAGTCAAAGTGAAAATCAATTTGTTCTTTTGCAATACAGCAATAGAATAAGTGCGTTACATCACTACATTTTACTGCTTACTTTAATCAGGTGATATTTTTTTAAACAGAAAAAATAATGAGTAATAATATATTATAATGTTACGGGGCTTGTGTGAATTAAATAATGTTTTCTTTCTTTTTTAAGTGTTAATATAAATAAGTTTGAGGTTTAGATCGACTTTAATTTATGTAATTTATATATACTCACCATAATATATAGCTAGCCAACCAAAATGATGACAAAAACCTCAATTTATTATATAAAATGGGAAAGAGAATGAAATAAAATTAAAGATCCCCCGTATTTATTATATGCTATAGGATATATATTTTATGAAGTTGAAATACAATAATTTCAGCTTCTTTTAAAAAAATGTTAAATAATATAACCATTACAATAATGTTCAATTATTTTTCATCACGTACTTTTAATTACAATGTATAAAAGTTATAATTCACCCAATTCGACTGACCAAGCTAAGTGTGTGGGGGGATTTATTTATTTTATTTTGGCAAAAAATTAATTTGTATGAGATGGTCTCATGGGCATATCTTTGAGACGAATCTTGTATGTGAATAGAATTTCAACCCAAATCCAAACATGTAAAATGACCCATATTTTTTGTGTTTTGTAGAATCATCTCATGAACTTAAGTCTCTATCGATAGGGTCTCATATAAGACCTCCTCTTTTATTTTATATAAATTGAGCGCAAAAAAAAGAATTCTACTGTGTTAGAGTTACCTATGTGCTTCAACAATATTATATGACATGCAAGCATCATGAAACCTCGTGGAATATAACCATGGGCGTAGCTAGGATTTTCGACCAGTGCGGTAAAAATTCTTTCGTTTTTTTAGCAGACGGATGTCGGACCGATATTTGAAAAAAATAGAAAAAGAGGCAAATATGAAAGTCGTACCTTGCAACAATTTTTTTTTGGGTTTTCATAATCTCCAATTATGCTTTATCTACAATGAACTTTTTGGATAAGTGACTTATTCAAAAATATGTTCTAAATTAACGATCAAACAACTATTATTATTATGGAATAGACTTTTCGATACAAAAATTCATTCAAAAAATACTTCCGAAAAACTGATCATTATCAAGTTTGGAAGACATATATCTGTATATAACAAACAAAACAATTATTTATCCACCCATATACTTTAATTGGATCAGGTAATTCTTAATATTTTGGGCCAAGACAAAAAGGTTTATTGGCTTTTAATAATTTTAACTTGATTTTTTCTATATGAACTAGACCTTCGGCTGAATTTTCAGTGCGGTCCAAATCAAATTTAACAAGGTTACTCCGAGATCCAGTGCGGTTCGCCGACCGCACTCGTCCTATGGTAGCTACGTCCATGAATATAACTCATTTCAATTAGGGATATTGGTAAACTTGCCCCGATCCGTGAGTACTCATCCCGCCACGTGACCCATAAAAGGGACAGTACGGTGTGGGTCTAGGTACCACTTCCGCCCCGTCTCGCATAGCAAATTTATTATTTTAAGATATATTTAATATATACTTGCACATATAATATATATTATAATATAATTTTTATCTGTTAATATTATATCTAGCATTTATAATTAATAATAACAACTATTGTAAAGATTAATATTTTATAAATATATTATAAATATATAATTTTCCTTTATTTTTATTTTTTGTATTTATATTTAATTCGAGTCAGAATGGGTCACCCCCACGATCCGTGGCAGTTAATGGACGGGTCTAGATCTTTAGATACCCAACTCGACCCATCTTATTGTCATCCCTAACTTCAGTCTTATATATGCCCTAATCCAATTAAGTGGTAAAATTGACGTCTTGATCAGACTATTGAGATTTTGGTCTAGATTTCACAACAATTAAAAATATAGATATTTATTTACTCTAATTGTAATATTTTATTGATTATTATATTGATAGCTGTTGATGGTTGATTCTTAATTTTAATTATATATATACATATATATATATATATATATATATATGTGCGCGCGCGCTTATTACAATATATAATACCATGCAATTGTTTCACAAACAAAATACACATGATAAGTGTACGTGTGTACTTCAAAGAAATATTGTGGTCGGCTTGTAAGTGCCGCAAGGACCATTATAAAATCAAGAAATGTACCCGAATTTTCAGTCTTGAAAGTGGGTTTGAGAAGCAATTAATGGTGCTATATATTTAATGAGATGGAGAGCACTAAACTAAGAAAAAGCTAATGTATCTGCACTTTTTCTTGTTTTTTTATCAATAAACATTGCATGCGTAATGCGTTTATAAAAGATGTAGTCACGGTGGATTGCAAGCAAAGTTAGGGAAATCTTCATCATGATTTTCACAAGAATATATGGTTAGGAAATGCAACCGGTTAGATTTAAAATGAGTTTGTCAAAAGTTAAAAAGTTATCAATGAGAAGCACACTTCTCTGAGGATGACTTATCAGTACTGAATATATATCTGATACAATATTTTATCCGACACTTCATATATATTTATGGATACATCTACTTATGGAGAGCAATACAATTTAATCCTATGGCTCATATTTTTAGCACTTTTTTTTGTGTGTGTTGTGATTTATTATATTTAAGATTTGAGTACTTACGAAATTTTAGTTTCTTTTTTTGCTTGATATACTACTTAGTATGTCTATATTTTCAACAACATAAAAATATAAAATTTTGTATATGTATATATACACTACTGTACTTATATCCTTAAATTTTCAAAATATGTCGTATTGACGTACCCATGTCGTATTGCACATGTGTCCCGTACCCATATCAGTGCTTCATTATCAAATTTACAACATTATTACAACAAATTTGAAGTATGAGAAAATAATTTTTATATATAATAACAAATATGTTTACAAATATATTTTCCCGCCTATTTGCATTTGCTAAAAATGAAATCAGATTTTTTTTTAGAAAACCAAAAGGCAAAATGGATATATATATATGTTCAATATCTTTGTAATTATATCAATAATTTTGTTAATCTTAATTATGGTATGCATGGATATTTTAATTCAGGTATGTCTAATTAGAATTAAACACTATACACTAGGAGTGGCAATGCCTGACACGACACGAAATCCAAACACGAACCCGACCCGAAGTTATTGAGAGAAACCTGAACACGAACACGATAAACCCGAATCCGAAATCGACTAACACGAATACGACTCAATGTTATCAATTTGTCCAAAATATAGTAATTTTAAATTCTCATTAACTTTCGATTTATTTTAAGCATAACCCGAATTTGGAAATATTTATTTTTTATGAAAAAAATAGTTTGTTGCCGAAATTATTGTAACAATCTTATTTATGTATGACTAATCAGTATTAAATATTGTATTAAAAAAATTCAAAAAGATCTAAATGAGAATATAAATTAAACAAATTAGTATTATGACCTATAATATTATGTCTTTTGTTTTTCATGATCAATTTAATACGATTTTTATAATTTTTAATCAAATCCTTAATTGTAATGAGAATTTATATATTTTTGAAAATAGTGTATTAGAATCGTAATTTGGTATTACAATATACATCATTAGAGTTTAATCATTTAATTGTATTATTTTATATTTATAGATAAATTTAAATTAATTTTTTTTAAATGTTTAAAATTTATAAACAATACTGAAAACACATGTTTGGAGTGTGAATTGTGATATTATATTTTTTATATAAGCGAATTATTTTAGAACAATTTGGATAAATTCCAAACTCTGGATTGTTTTTTATATTTTAAATTTTTTGATATAACTCAAATCCTTAATATATAATTCATAATTATGATGAAAAAAGAATATAATATTATTTCAAAACTGAAAAAAAAAATATGTAAGGGGTGTGCTAAATTTTAGAAAATATTAATGAGTCATTATATTTGAAAATTATATATTTTAATTGTATTTTAATATGATTTTTAAAGTACAATCTTCTAATTTTATTATTATATTTATAAATAAAGTTTAGTTTAATTTATTTTTAACAATGTATAAATAATATCGTAAATATGTTTGAAGTGTAATATAATATTGTTATTAAAATTTAAAATAAATAAAACATCTTTAAAATATGTTTTCATAACATATTATTAAAATAGAGTATATTGTAATTTCAAAATTATTAAAAAATTAATTCATTGGTTTCATGTTAAATTATTTAAATGTAAAAATGTTAATTAATATTTTTAATGACATATATATTTGTTATTATTTTGAAATTATTAGTATAAAATGATGAATACTATTTATTTTAAAATGTACTAAAAATTTAAATTAGGTCCACAGAGTCGGGCGGCCTGATCGGACCGGTCATTTCATGGCATGGAGTGGGTCAGACCGATCTCAAAAATAGGTTAGATGGAATTTCAGCCCGATCCAACCCGGATTTTCTCTTTGGTCCAATGATCCAGCACGGACTGACTCAATTGACAGCTCTACTTATCATTAGGATAGCCCGGCCGTGCATCGCAGGGGGACCTCATCTAGTGTTAATATAAAGAACTAATT
The DNA here is from genome assembly GCA_016081115.2 of Rehmannia glutinosa. NCBI lineage: Eukaryota > Viridiplantae > Streptophyta > Magnoliopsida > Lamiales > Orobanchaceae > Rehmannia > Rehmannia glutinosa. Next base: position 215,301 of record JABTTQ020002044.1, read on the forward strand.
TATAATTATGTTTAAATTTATATATGCATGTTCTACTTTTTGAAAATTATCGTAATTATAATTTTCTAAATTATGGTTTAAGATTAACCGAAATGTTGATTAGTTAAATGTAGATGTAATTGATTTGATTCAAAAAGCAAAAATATGTAGTGAAACTTATTAAGTCCAACTGAAATCATTTGTCCACCACTGATTCAACCTTTTGAGAAAGTTAATTTGTAATTGATGCGATGGCTAACAAAGTATTTTGCTCAGTACCACTAATTCTACCTTTTCATGAAAAAGGCAAGTACTATAAAAGTACTGAAATTTGGTACTCATCATTCTTTTATGAATTTACCACCTGGTTGACCACTAAAAATTAAAATATCTCTCCCAATAAAAAATATACATCTCTAAAGGTCGATTTTTGCTATATATAAATACTGGCAAAATTGCAGATTTGGTCGTGTAACTTTAGGGGGTGACCGATAGTGGTCCTCTAAAATAAACGGTTTTCATAAAAACCCTGTAACTAATAAAGTGTCCCGCATTAGGTTCTACTTTCACTTGAATTTCGAATTGGTGTCGGAAAATGGCACGTGCCCATCACGTGACCCAAAATCCGGCCACTTTTGGCTGAGTTGGATATTGTTTAATCAATTTATACTTTTTTCTCTCTAAAATAATGACATGTCAATTAAATAAGCCACATCACAATAAAAATTGAGGGAAAATTACTTTACTCTTCCTACCTAACCCAACCCAGCAATTAAATTCCCAAATTGATTGCACAAGAACCCTAACCCTAACCTGTTCGAGAAAAACTCACAGGAAACTTCAGAACTTCTCCTTGTAAAGAACAAAAGAAAAATCAATGCCTTAAGCTACTCACGAAACCAGGTATGCTCATTGCTTATGTGGTAGAAGGGTTGTTATACGCACGTCTTGGACAAAGTAGAATCTTGGGAGAAGATTTCAATCTTGTCTATGAAGTAAGTGTTTTCAAATGATTTTTGCTTATAAAAAGCATTATATGGATGGGTGTTTTTTGTTGGGTAAAAAATCCACTTTTTCTTAGATTGTTGTGTTTGAATTTTGGGACTGAAATATTTTGGAGCTTCCAATGTGCCCTAGATCGATAATCTGCCATGTTTTAGTGAAATTTCAAATTTTCGTAATTTCAACTTTTATAAAAATTCAATTTTCTCGTAATTTTGACCGAAATATTTGTTGTGATTATTTGGATTTTTAGAGAAGTCGAGATACTTTGATTGGGGGATCCCCAATGTGCCCTAGATCAAGAATCAATACCTAGTTTGCTACGTAAGTTGAATGAATTTGATGATTCTAAAAGAAGTCGCAAGTCGACATTATGATTTGAAAAAGGCAACAAGCGGATTGGCAATGGTTCTAAGGCGTCGATAGTGGTGATGATTCCGTGTTTGTTGGGTCGTGTTTGGTGGATTTCCTCAACCAAGTCATCCGGTTCACGTTGTTGTGAAGAGTTGGGAATGAAAATGATTGGATGAATGAAGTTGTATTTAAGTGACATTAGTCCGTAAGTATTGTTAAATTATGTTAACCTTGTTTATTTTGAACCCCAAAGATTTTGCAATGTAGAACCTCTCGTTATGTTATGAAATGTTGAACCTATGTCATTTTATGCAATATTATATGTAATATGTAATGTATTGTTGTCTAAAGACTTTGGAGATTGAAACAATCGGGAATATTATGTGCCAAAGAATTTGGAGATTGAAACATGACACTGGGAATAAATAAGCAATTCAACAACTAAACAATTCAACAATTTAAACACAAAAATAGCAATTCAACAATGAAACATGACACTGGGAGATTTAAAGGAACCTTGCAAATTTCATAAAAGCTCCATATGTGTCATTTCAACAATTTTTGGCCAATACAAAAATAGCAATTCATCTAAAACATTCATTGTGAACATCTAAACCATAATTCTCGCCAATTTAAAGTCTACAAAAAGCTTGATAAACATCTAAAATATAAGTGCACGTGACCAAAACATTCAAATTCATGTTCCAAACAAAGTATAAATCGGTGTCAACAAAACAATAGTGCAACATCGCCTCTCTATGCAACTTTCTTCTTCCCTTTTTCCTCTTTTATCTTCTTGATTGTTTGACTGGCCGGGAGAGGCTAAACACCGCCGCAGCACTTCACTACCACTCCGGATGATATGTAAAGCCCGCTTGATGTGAAGTGCTCAGGATTGAATGGTTGGGGCTCATTTAGCATTTGAAGCTGCTCAAAGACTGTTGGACCAACTGTTGGCATGGTAGGTGGTTAAGAAACAGGACAAACTTGATTGGCCTCATCTCGCAACAAAGAGGAGTATCCCGCTCACCCGGATCGCATCATTTTCAGGCTTTGGAGGTAAAATTGTAGGCCTCTTTCTTGTGTAAGACATTCATTACCATCGTTAAATCCTCGCACACATGAAGCCGATGATCTCCGTTCTTTTTTTTTTTTCTTGCATTGGGAAGTTCATCGGTTCCAATCTCCTTGCTCTTGCAGCCTACCCACACTACTACCAAAGTTGGGAGGCAAAGGTGGGATAAAAAGAGTCCGCTCCACTCCTTCTCTCCACTTATCCCTGAATAGCAGGTTTGTAAACCTATTTGTAAATCTCACATCGTAGAATGAATGCACAAAATCCTCTAGGTCTTTCTTTTGGTCAACTATGGCACAAATGGCATGTTTGCAAGGGATGCCACTAAGACTCCACATTCGCAAAGTGCATATCCATTTTTCTAAGTCAATTTGTGTATTGGGTATTATTATCACCGAATCGATTTGGTAGTGTAGATCATCACTCTTTATTGTAACACAATCCCAATTTGCTTTGCATGCTTCCTCAAGAATCGGTTTTATCTTAGACATATCTTGCCTTTCCACTTAGCCTCATCCTTGTCTCTATTTTTCTCGTAATCTTTGCATTAAATGCTCCCTTATCCACTCAGCCATTATTATGATTGGTTTCTCTCTTCCTTCAAAGATATTGCTATTAAATGTTTCACAAATGTTATTTAATAGCATATCACATTTGGGTTTTTCACTAAAATGAGATCTTGACCAATGTGAAGGGTGTTTGTCATTGACCCAATTTGTTGCCTTATCATTCAACTCCCTCATTTGTAGCATCCTAACATTAAACTCCCCCACTGTACTAGCTTGTGCTGCCCTCCATAATATATTCTTAAATGCAAGCCCCCTAAACCCAGCATTCTTGAAGTTATTATGCAAGTGCCTCACAAAAAACCTATGAGATGCACCAGGGAAAACAGATTCAAAGGTTTGCAAAAGCCATTTCTGTTTGTCACTAATGAATGTATATTCATCAAGATCTAATGGTACATCAACCAAATCATCTTCCCCACTTGAAATGCCACTGCTCTCATTTGTGATTGGTCAACATTATCCTCAAACAATGCATCATCATCATCTTCACCACTCTCTTCCTCCATTTCAAACTCACTGTCAATTAAAGTATCATCTCCCTCAATATCATCCCCTGCTTCATAACTTATAACATCTCCCTCAACCCCCAGATGATTCATTACCTATAACATCTCTATCAGGCCCCCTAGATGTTTCATTATCTCCATCATCTCCCTCATCCTCTTTTTGTGACTCATCAAACCTATCTGCTTCATTTGAGGGAGAATCCTCAGATTCTGCATCATTGAAATCCTCAGATGATGTATCAGAATTTTCATCATCCTCAAGACTTACCCAACCTCCTATGTCATGTACATGACTGCATTCAAAGTAATCATAATCATCTATGTACACATGCAACTCCCTAGCATAAACAGTGTGTCAAAGCCCATGTTCTAATGTTATCATCATCAGTCAACAATCTGAAGCTTAAACCAACTAATATATGATATCTTCTTTTTCCCTCACCCCAAACTTGTCGGTCATAATCTTCAAATATTGACTACTCATTTTTGTGGCATCTACCCAGTCAAATGCCATTTTTCTGTCCCCCATTGTAGCTTCCATATGGTTCTTGAACAAATTGACCTCCACAGAACAACACAACAGTAATAAAACTTGTACTTCCATCTAAACAAAAAAAAAAATATATTAATAAAACTACTATATAAGAATCACTATTAAATACAAAAAGAAACAAACATATATGCCCACATGTTTTACAATACTAAAGAGATGGGGGGACCATTCACACACTACAATAACTGACCTGGGGTCCCCCTACCGATTATTCACACAAAAAATGGGATTTTTCAAAGATTCTCTACTTTTTGCAGAAATGGGACCAACAAAGTTAAATGAAAAGCAAAAAACCACCAAAAAAATGACTTTTCAACTAACCATAACTAGGGTGCACTTCATCATGTTCACTTGTCCTTCGAATCTTCACTCGATCAATCATTCTACCTTGATCATTCACCAACAATGATTTTTTTTTTTGAAGTTCTGGAACGTGAGGTTCAACAGATTTAGGGTTTTTTTCTATCTTCTTTAATCTGACTTTTGGTTTCTCAAGAAAAAGGTAAAGAGTAAAGTAATTTTCCCTCCATTTGTATTGTGATGTGGCTTATTTAATTGACATGTCATTATTTTAGAGAGAAGAAAAATATAAATTGATTAAACAATATTCAACTCATCTAAAAGTGGCGGATTTTGGGTCACGAATGGCACGTGCCATTTTCCTAAGCACCAATTCAAATTCGGTGAAAATAGGACCAAATGCGGGACACTTTATTAGTTCTGAGTTTTTATGAAAACCGTTTATTTTAGAGGACCAATATCGGTCACCCCCTAAAGTTACATGACCAAATCTGTAATTTTGCCTATAAATACTATATATTATATCAAATACATATATTATAAATAATAGGTCACCTGTATTATATAATATATGTGTCTTTTTGAAGCTGTATATATAGATATGATATGTCATATATATAAATATAACCTACTAATCAAATAAATAAAATATAATTTATAATCAATTATTATTGTTTTTTAAATATTAATTTATAGACTTAAACATGCTTCAAATAGGCTTAGGCCTACCCGTTTTAAGTAAAAAAGATGAGACCGAGCTTACGAAAAATCCTATCATAGATAACATGTTAGGCATACACTTAGGGGTGTAAACGAGTCGAGTCGAGCCGAACATAGTACTGTTCAAGCTTGTTTGAATTTTAATCGAGCTTAAAAAATTGTGTTGGAGCTTGGTTTGATTATTAATCGAATCGAGCTCAAACGAGCTTTAGTCGAGTCGAGTACGAATCGAGCTCAAGTAGCTTGATAGTTTTACACATCTTTTATTTTTTTTACTAATCGAGTCGAGGTCGAGCCGAGCTTTTTATCTTATCGAACGAAAAAATGAGTTCAAGCTTGGTTTGTTATGTTAACGAACCAAGCTCAAACGAGTTTTTAACGATCGATCTCGAATCAAATATCGAGTAACTCGGTTCGTTTTTCAGCCCTACATGCACTTAAACTTAGTAAAGTATGACCAGATCATCCAACACAAAGCCTGGCTCGGCCCAGCCCGTTCCTACTTCTAATGTACATGCAACACTACAAGTTTTCTTTTTTATATAAAAAAAAATAATAGCAACCCATTGAAAACTTGTTTGAAACATTATAAACAAGTAAATGGAATAGAGAATCTCAATTGCTAACTGATTCCCGAATTCGCCATAATAAAATCTCTAAATGAATCAACTTTCTTTATTTATACAGTCTTTAAAGTATTTTATAAGATTTTTGATAGCCCGAAATAATAAGGAATTCCTGATTTAATTAATTTAAGATCTTAGTTGAATTCTTTAATTTTGATCATTTTAAAATTCATAGCTAATACCTTATAATCTTATTTTATGCAAACATTTGACATGCATATTGTAGGTCCCAAGGGGTGTGAGTGTAAGATTTAGAAGGGGGGTTGAAATAAACCTTACCAACTTTTCAGTTTAGTCCTTTTAAATATTCAGAGTTAATACTTCACAGCTGAGTCCTTGATGGACATCTAAGTTAGTTAATCAAATAGAGTTAGTCACTCAACAGACTGATTTCGAGTGTTGATAGAATAATTCAATTGTTTTGACTAAAGACTTAACTCGATTTGTGATTAGTTTTATTGGAAGACTTAACACCCTTGAATTTAGTTAAGTTTGTTTTAATACTTGATTTTAGCACACAGATGATTATCAATTGATAGCAAATTTATCAACAGATATAAAAATAAGATGCGTAAATTAAAGTCTTTGAATTAAAAATGACACAATAAGTTTTTATAGAGGTTCAAGATGGGGTAATTCTTCTACTCCTCTCTTCTCCAACTCCGGAGGAATCCACTAAGTATTGATCAATATACGAGTGGTTAACAATCCAGATACAAGTCTTGATCACACGGTGACTTGATCCTTTGGGACTCGGGCCCGGAGACCTTGTTCACTCAGTGGCTTTCAGACGACTCGCTTTCTTCACAGGCAACGCTTTGCTACTACTGCCCACTTGCTCAAGCTTCTTGGGTTTGATCACGAAGCCCTCCAAAAACTTGAGACTGGTTCGACCTTGAACCTTCCTACAATCCTCCGTGGAATGTAGACCCATTGATTCTTCAAAAGCTTCCTCTTCAACTGATTGAAGTTATCTTTCCTTTACAGGTGAGTGTTGGATTGATTTCCTTCGTAATGTAGGCTTGAGGATTGATCTTGAATGACTTGAGAATGTTTTAGGTTACAGTTCAAATATTTGCTTGAATGTTCATGGTTCAGGTTATCAAGGTAACCTTTTCTCAAATAAACTCCTCAGCCTTTTATAGTGTTCTTTTGAAAATTTGCCCGTTGAAGAGATAGACTTATTTTCAAAAGACACTAGTGGGTCGGCTTGTCTTGTTGCGATCCTTGAATTTACGTTTCCTCGTATGAACGATTCTTGACTTTTCGGAGTTCGACATGGTGCGAGCTTCCCATTGGTTTATTCCTTTTGCACGCTCGAACGAGCACTTCAAGAAAGGTAGTATGGAGGTATTACTTGTTTAAGTAATTCTCTTGATTTACGTAGGCAATGATCTCTTTCGATTATCTCGACTTGACCGCATTTCCTTGCCTTCCCAGGTGACTTAGAGTCACTTCCAATCATGGATGACTCTTCGTCACTTCAACTTGAGACTTGGCTATCTTGAGTTGACTTGATCGATACTTTACTCACCGCATCTCGTTGCATCTTGATCAAGTTCCCGTCTTCTTCTTTGTTATACTCACCGCCGCAATGAGTTTTCCTTCCGGTCTCCGATTGTCTTCTTGCATGCTTAGGCATATTAGCCGACTTAACTCGGCTAGACCAAAGCCCTATCTATTACAATGCGTTTACAAGAAAAATGGGGTGCCACATACTATTCTAAGTTTTACATGACATTCATCAAAATCTACAAAATAATTTCCCAATAATTTCCCCCTTTTTGATGATGCCAAAACTTAAAACATCCATACAATTATTTAACCGCAAAGATACATACAGACAAATGTAGAACCACAAAATGTATGTTTAGAATCGATCTTTTATTGATCATAACATCCATGTTCTTTACATAGTCAATTTCAGAGTGTATCGAGCTTACGTCAAAAAAAAAAAATGTATCGAGCTTAAACGAGCTTAGACTAACCATGTTGTTCTATATCTACTCACGTACGTAAATTGCATAATTTTATTCAATGTACGTAAGACTTACATAAAGTGTATTTACATAGTAAAATACATGAAGGGGTGGACAACAACACTTCATCTCCTTCGCCGCTCCTTCTTTTATCTTCTTGACTCTATCATCTTTCGACCTTTTCTTTTTCTTCTTCTCATCTTCAAATGCCTTCTTTTTCTCATACGCCTTCCGGCTTCCGCCACTTTATCTCTTCTTAGTCTTTCTTGTCTTTTCTCCCATTTGAGTTTGTATTTTATTTTCTTCTTCAATTCTCTTCACATACTCAAAGATTGTTCTTAGCCACTTGCAGATTGGCTACTTCGTCAAATCAGACCCAATAGATCCCTCCTTTCTTGCCTCGGATCTATGTACTCAATGTTTTTGGGCGAGTTCTAGGTCTCAAACCTCTTTCTCCACCATCGCTTCTTCCTCCGCCCCGGGCGTGTATTGTACTAGGGCCTTCTTTTTCCCGGTGAGTGACTAGCAAGAGTGATCGCCTTGGTTTGTCAGCTGTCGCCTTCTTCACATAGTGTGAGACCTTTTTCCAAGATAAATCCCGTGCTTGAGCCATGGACATGTTTGCGAAGTAACCTTGGGATGCGGCGTCTTAAATTCATCAACAGATCTTGGCCCGATCATCGAAATGGCATAGGTGTCTGTCTATTGGAATGCCTCCATGTTGTTCGAATATCCATAACTCGAGCATTCATTCTTCTTTCCACTTCCTCCATCCCTCGCTTCAATGTTTTCTCCTTTCACCCATTGGTACAACAGAGTGTTGGAGTGGCAGAGTCACTGGGAGTTTGCTGATAATATCAGCTGTGACAAGACCTTGTTGGGGATTTTAGCAATCATCAAGGTCACATCTTTCGAGCCTTCCCCTCAACAGACTTCCCTTTCTTCTCTCTTATTCTGCCTCACTGTCTTTCCCTTTCTGTTTCTTCCTTCTCACCTTTCGGATCCTTTCAAGACCTTTTAGGTATTCCTTTTCCCCCTTTTTGGCACCATCAAAGGAGAGAGGAACCCCTGGAAACAAGCTAGCAAGCAAGAAGTCGAGTCTGCTGATAGTTGAGTTCTGCTTCGAATCTGCTGCAGAGTAAGCTGCACGAAACTCAGAGCGAGTGGCGTTGGATTCAGCTACTACCAACTTCATCTCGGCCATGAGGAGACCGAATTTTTGATCCATATTCTCTTCCACACGCAGGAGCTCGTTTTTATTATGTTCACGCAACAGTTTTATCTCTGTAGAATGAGATTCATGCATTTGTTCAATGTGCTCTTGCAATTTTGTCTTTGCATCAGCATTCTCAGCTCCCAGACCAACAACTTGTTGAACAATGTTCTGAAATATCGAGCTTGTTCCACACGCATTGTTTCTTCTTTGTTGCCACCACTCCCGGATCCTCGACTATGATGCCTCTCAAATCGCCAGGTGAGGTTGGCGTCCTGTTGTCCCTCATGTCCGGCCGAGGCTCTGGTGCCTCTCCATCCGTTCAATCTCAAGCAAATAGGGCTTTGAACACTGCCGAATCGCAATCGCTTCCTCTGTTTTTCACGACGCAAGCAGAGTCAAAGTCATAGTTAGCCTGGAATAATGGTGTCGATGGAATAACAGGATCGTGCGTCGGAAGCGCGCGCGATCTTTGTCCGATTCTTCGAGGAGGGAGGTCGTACCTCCAGAGAGAAGGGAAATGATTCTATGAAAGGATCATCACTTGCAATCGGAATTTGTTCAATTATAAGCGGTGCTCGTGAAGTTCCTTGTGGAGTCGGACTGCTGCCGCACTTGGGGAGCCCGAGCAAGTGGACTGTTTCACTGGGTCTGTTGTGAATTCGACCCGACTTTTTCGAGCCTCGGCTATCTCAACGCCTTCGTCGGTCTCATTTGGTTTTTCCAAATGAGTTGATGGTCCTCGGCACTTATCGAAGCGTCATCGGACGATGATGAGATTTCCATGGGTGGCTCAACATCAAAGGTGAATGTTTGGCGAGTAGTCTTGAGGTCGACTTACTCGTGGTTGCAACATCCTCGCCTAAGTCTTTGGGATCGATCCACAGGGAATGACTCACTTCATTGTCTTCATCCGATCCTAGAAAGGTTACATCGGGATTATCCTGGGAATCGTGAAGAGCACTTTATCTCCTTTTCTCGATGGATCAATGATAGCGGGAGGGATGTTCGTAGCTTCGGTTTCTCTACCCCGGAAGTCTCAACCTCCCCGTTGGCCTTCATTACCTCCCCGCAGTCTCAACCGCAGCGAGGCCTTGGTCATCCCTTTCGACAATGTGTCATTGTCTTGGGGTCTTTTGAGGTGGCATGCATTGGAGTTTCAACTCCATGGATTGCACTTTCATCTCCCAGTGTTAACTCCCGGGCGATTCCGCCCCGTGCCTCGATCGCATCAGCCAGCGGCGTCATTAGCTCAGAGCGAGCTTGGCACTTCACCGAGATAGCCACAATCGCTATCGAGCCTCGTCAAATGACAACTTGTTGTGTATTTTGTAATTGTTCCTTTTCCACTTCTCCTCCTAAATTCATTATGGAGTCAACTGCATCATCCTCCAACCTTGCTGCAGTGGAGTGAGTTTCCCCCTCAGCTGGCATACCAGCTGAGTGACTTGGAATGGGGTCACTCATCTCCGGACTCCCGATCGTTCCCACCGAGTATTCGGATCGTTGGGGCAGTGGTAAGACACCTTCATTAGGGGTTGGCTTGACTGGGGTCCCCACACTCCCAATTTCATCACCAGTTCCCTTAATACCTTCCTCCGAATGAGCTGAAGGAAGTGGTGGCAAGAACAATGACATGGCAATATGATGCACCACTCGCATTGGGTCTATCTCCACCGTGATTTGGAGGACTCTCCTGGTCCCTCCATCATTCTTTGCTCATGTAGGATTCTCGACTCTTGCATTGCTTGCTTTGCATTTGCAACTCTTTCAGGCAAAGAAGTCAGGTCCGTGATCCTCATTACTTTCCTCGATAGACATCGAGGTGAGGGTGTGTATGATCGGTGGTGCCGGTGAGAGGGCGGATGATGGCTTTCTCACGTGTCTGCGCCCTCACCGCTTTAGCCCGCTCATTCATTCTCTTTTCGAATCTGCAGATATTGATGCAATTATCTCATCAAGGGCTTGCAAAGATCGTGTCCACCTCAAGAAACTCAAGAGTTCTTATTCCTCAAAGAATGAACTCGGATTTTCAAATCATTCTCTGGATAGGCTCAACTTCCATTTTCTCCACTCGCATGCAGACAATTTTGGATGTCTAGATACAATGGAGAGTACATGATGACATCGCTTTCTTCATTCTCTTGCCGCCCTCGTTTCCAGGTGGATTAAGTGGTAGCAAGATTTGCCATTTGCTCAACATCCTCAGAACCCTCTATGTGGAGAAACAACCTCGTCAACAGGTGATTCGGTTGTCTCGGCCATTCCTTGTTCTCACTATTTTTGTCTCACTGGTCTTCGAGTTGCTCTGCTGACGACGGCCCAGATGATCTTGGCCGTTTCATCAATCACTTCGAGACTCTACTTCTCAAAGTAGTCTCGGTATCTTTTCCAGTGAAAGTGATGACTAATTGTCTTCTCAAGCTCGGAGAGCTTGGAAAGTCTTCTTCTTCTCTTTGTTTTTACCAAAGGGATATCCGCTCCACTTCCTCTAGTTCATTGAAGGTGAATGCCTTCGCAGATGTCTTAGAGGTGGTCGTTTTCCTTGTTGTGGCGATCCTCTTCTTCTTGATCACCGGAGAAGGGATTAATGGTTCCTTCTCCATCAGTTGTCGTAGGGCAGGAGACACGGCTGCGGGGGCGGTGACTCTAGCTGCAGGGGGGGGAGGAGATTTCTTTTTCTTTCTTTGCAGAGTAGCGGTCTTTCTTAGCAGTGCAGAGGAGCATCTTTTTCTTTGGAGGAGAGGAAACAATTGTATCTTGTGGTCGGTGATTCCCCTCACTCGACGCCTCTCTTAGCGTAGGCTCTCTTCGGCGCCAAAGAGGTTTGATCTCAACATCCTCTTGTTTACATGGACCGCATTTCCATGTCGAAGAGGACTCCTTTATCTCCATCACCGCCAATCACCGGGCCGTATCCTAGGAACCTCCAAACATTCCATCTTCCTTGAAGGATTTGTTCCCAACGCTCGGGCGAGTCCGTTTGAGACAAACTCAGCCGGCCAGTTCACTTCTCGTTCTTCAATGATCGCGCCATTACGATCAACTTTGCTTTGGATACGGTGGTCAAAGCCGCCAAATTTGATATCTATGAATTTGGCAACGATGTCCAAGCAATTTGTGGTAGTCCTCCTTCGTAGCCTTCTCTTATTAGTCGTGGTAGACTACTTTCACAAAGATGGTCGGACTTTGGCTACTTCCTTCCAAGCAAAGAATCAGTCAACATCGCCTTCATTGATTTCCAACATTCCTTCCGCGTGCAGAAAAAGTAGTGTTCGCCAAATCCTCGCGAATGATGAACTCCTTTCCATGAACAGAGGACTTGATGCCCTCATCGTGAACCTCGGCGTTCACGTAGAACTCGTGCGACCTCTTCCATATAGGTCATCGTAAACTCCAACGTCGAAACGGTTTTAGCCAGACGTTTCCAATTTCTCAAGAATCTTTCTTCTCAGGGTGTCGCCTGCACCCTGTTTCACCATACCATCGAAATCCACAGTAGACCTGGTGTGGATTTGCTTTCCTATCTTGACAAAATCATGAGTGGGTGCCATTTCTCAATATTTTACCGAACGAAACTTTTTAGAAAATGATCTGAGGATTGAAAGGGTTTTGAGAGAAAATTTTGCTTTTTGCTTTCGTGAGAGAGATGAACAGTTTTTGATAAAGTGTGAGAGAAACGGACGAAAATGGTTTAAGTATGGTTCATGAAAGGACGTGCGGGTGGTTTTTGAAATGTGATCAAAATCAACGACTTAGATCTTGCACGCCGATTTGCATTTAATGTCTCGTATTTAATGCGGCAGCATTTATATCCAATCATAAGCTTGGTGTGCAGCTTTTGCCTGTACACGTCATAATTAAGCTGACGTCATTCTTAAAAACATTCCCGCTTAGTAAAAATGACTACGTTTTTGTCACTTTGCTCATAAATGACTCAGCTTGCCCCTTAGCTAATTTAACTCTTCTTTCCTCGCATGTAAATACTCAGCTGTCAGCCAACTCGGTACAACTGCCTTTCCGATACGGCTGATTCACTTAGCTGATTTAAGAGTTCAGCTCTTTTTCCTATTTTCGTGTTTCATTTCTTTTCTTTGAGTCTTCTCGAGTGTCAACTCACTCAATTAACCCTAACTCATGCTTCGAGTTCTTCAAATCTTGACTCACATAATGGTTTTGTGAATATGTCGCCCAATCGCTTATCGGTTGAAATATATTCCAAGGTGATGTCCTTCTTTTCAACATGATCTCTTATGAAGTGATATCCGACATCGATATGCTTTGTTCTTGAGTGCAACACAGATTTTGAGTGATTGCAATTGCACTTGTGTTATCACACATGATTGGAATTTTTTTCTTCAACTTCATAGTCTCTCATTTCTTGTCTCATCCATAAGACTTGGGCACTTGTTTGCCGCAGCCTATGTATTCTCGCTTTGTGGAGGTAGCTATTGAATTTTGCTTCTTGCCGAACCAGTAAAATTAGCCTATTTCCAAGCATTTGACATGTGCTCGAGGTACTCTTTTCCGTCAACTCTACATCAAGATTGTCGAGTCCGAGTAACCAATTAGCTTGAATCCACCTCCTTTGGATACCATAAGCCAACTTCTTGGCTTCCTTTCAAATATCTCAAGATTCTCTTCGTCTAGCGATCATGTGGCTTTCTTTTGGAGCAGATTGAAATCTTGCACATACACCTACAAAGAAAGGTGATGTCCGGCCCGCTTGCCGTGAGATAGAGCAATGATCCAATAAGTGCTCAGATCTTGTTTGATCTCTGTGCTTGCCATCCGCATCCATGTCCATTTTGATCGATGTATTCATTGGTATTTTCACAGAAGACTTCTCTTCCATACCAAATTTCTTCATTAAATCTCCGTGTATTTTGTCCGACTTATGAAGGTTCCATCCTTCATTGTTTCACTTGGAGTCCAAGGAAGAATGTCGCCTCTCCCATCATGCTCATTTTGAATTTGCTTTGCATGAGGTTTGAAAATTTATCACACGACTCTTTGTTTGTGGATCCAAAAATGATGTCATCCACATATATTTGAACAAGCAAAGATGCTCTTCCCTTCTTGAATTTCAAGAGTGTTCTATCCACTTTTCCTTTTGTGAATCCATTCTCAATCGGGAATTGTGATAATGTGTCATACCATGCTCGGGTGCCTGTTTCAATCCATATAGAGATTTCTTGAGTTTGTATACCTTATCTCCAAGAATCTTCTCGCTCAAATCCTCGGAGGTTGTTCAACATATACTTCTTCTTCCAATAAGCCATTGAGGAATGCACTCTTTACATCCATTTGATATACAATAAAGTTCTTGTGAGATGCATAGGCAAGAAACATCCTTATGGCTTCCAATCTTGCCACAGAGCAAAAGTTTCATCAAAATCTATTCTTCTTCTTGGCAATATCCTTTGGCTACCAATCTTGCTTTGTTTCTTACCACAGTAACCTTCCTCATTCATCTTGTTTCGAATACCCATTTAGTGCCAATAACATTTTGATGGGTAGGTCTTTGAACCATTCCCACACTTTATTTCTTTCAAACCGATTCAACTCTTCTTGCATGGCTTGAATCCAATGTGTGTCATCCGATTGCTTGTGACACATCTTTAGGCTCTATCTATGAGATGAAGCGGTGAACATTGCTTCTTGTTGAGTTCGATCTTGTTTTGACACCTTCTCTTACATCTCCAATGACTAGTTCTCGGTGGATGGTCTCTCACCATCTTACATCAAAGTTGGAGTAAGTTAGTCGATTGATCATCTTGCAGCTATGTTGCTTTGATCGCCTCTCGTCATCACTACGCGCAGATTTTCCATTGTTTTTGAGACTCGCCTATCTCATCTTCATCCGAGTTTATAATCCCGACTTCCTTCAAAGATAGGGACTCTTCTCGCATGGTTGATTGATTCACTTATCGCCTAACTCTTCAATGTCTTCTCCATTTACATTTGGCTCATCAAACACCACATGAATGGATTCCTCTCGAACCAAAGTCCTCTTGTTGAGTACTCAGAGGCTTTGCTTTCACCTAGTATCCCAAGAAAATACCTTCATCGACTTTAGTATCAAAAGCCTTTAAATTATCTTTGCCATTGTTATGGATGAAGCATTTGCATCCAAATATCCTAAAATATGCAACACTTGGCTTTCTCCCCGCCCAAATCTCATAGGGAGTCTTTGTCATTTGTTTGTTTATCATGCATCTATTTTGAGTATATCATCTTTGTGTTTATCGCTTGACCCAAAATCTTTTAGGTAGCCCCGCTTACCTAACATGGTCCTTCCGCTTCTTTTGAGAGTTCTATTTCTTCTTTCTCGCAACTCCATTCTCATTGTGGAGTCCACGCAGCATAATTCATGACCAATACCATTTTCTATACAATCGAGTTATTATACCATTGACAAACTCGGTTCCTCTGTCACGATCTTATTTTGATAATGGTTTGACTTTTCTCATTTTGAATCCTCTTCATCATTTGTGGTAGTTTCAGAGAGTTTCTTTCTTCTTACACATGAATATTGTCCATGTATATCTTGAATAGTCATCTACTACCACCAAAGTGTATTTCTTTCCACTTATGCTAGTGGTCAACTGGACCAAATAGATCCATATGTAGCAGTCATGCAATATTCTTGTTGAAGATGGACATGTCTTTTCTTTGAATGATGATTTAATTTGTTTTCCTTCGACACGCGTCACATATACTCTCATTCTTGTATAATCGAAGTCCGGAAGTCCTTCCACAAGATTGCTTTCGCAAGCTTGTTAATCATTTTGAAATTCGGGTGACTCACCTTCTTGTGCCACATCCAACTTGATTCAATTTGTGCTCTTTGCTAATAGACAGTGCTTGGTGTTGCGATTAACCAATCCACGACATACATGTTCTTTTGTCCGCATCCTTGCAACACAACTTCATTTGATTCAAGATCCTTGATTTGGCATATACCCATGTTGAATCCAACATTATAACCCTTGTCACAGAAGTTGGTCGATGCTTAGCAAGTTGAAGTTGAGTCCTTCAACATATGCAACATCCGTGATTTCTAATCCATTTTTCTTGATGGATCTAATGCCTCTTATTTCTCCCGGAGCTTCATTTCCTCCAAATATGACTTTTGCACCACCTCGACTTCCTTGAATTTTGACAGATTTTTCTTGTTTTTTGTCATGTGTCCGAATGACCACTATCCACTATCCATGTACCAGGTTCCTTGGCACTCACTGCTCCTTGAACCCGCAATCAAGGAAATTAAGTTTTAGGTACCCATACTTGTGCAGGTCCCCGAGGGGTTAGTATTGTAAGATGATCCAACCAACCTATAGCCAAATGATTTGACTCTAAGGGGTTGCCATCTATTAGTCCCATAATCATAATTAATTTTGGCAAATTGCTTGGGGGTTCTAGTTTCATACAGCTGTCTCTTTTGTCTGTATGCCTGTGTATGTGTTTTAGCAATTGCGCTTTCTTTGGGTAGTTGTGATGTCTCCGAGTGTAGTGCCTAGGTGCATATGTGTGTCGATGAAAGCTCTTATACCTTTGGAATGGCCTTTTGCCGAGTTCTAGGCCTTTGCCATTTGGGCTTATATTCCATAGTCTTTTGCTGATAGTTCACATTATTCCAATCAGCTTGGCTTGGGTATTTTCTACCATTCCCATCATATGTGTTTCTTTTATAAAACTTCTGGGGTTTTTGGTAGCTCTATTTATTCTTTACAGAGTATTTCCTGTTTGGAGTTTTTGAGGAACTCGGGCCGATTTCTTCTCACTTGTCCTCTCAAAGACACTCAACTCGGTCAATTTATTTTTCCTTTTCCTTTATAACCAAGGCCGTTTGCTTGTAATTGAGCTTTGGAATAAATGTGTGTGCACCATTTGGAGTTTTGGATTTTTGAGATACTTCATTGCTTGAAGATCCTTTTTCCAAAATCACTTTTGGAGCTTGACATAGCACAGAGGAATTAAATCCTAAGTCCTGTCTTGTCTCCACATTCTCTTTGACTCATAATAAGATCATCCAATGATTTAGATGCCTTAGTGAATGAGGCAATCACATTTTTGAGGTCATTTTCCATCTTTTCTATAGCTATTTCTCGCTTATTAGCTTAGCATTTTCGGTCTTTAGACTTTCATTCTCATCGCCTATTTGACTTAAGTACTTAGCTCCTTAATGTCGTTTGTGAGTTTTGCTCTTGAGTAGTTTGTTTTCCTCATTTAGTAGTGTGTGTGAGGATTTAATGTGTTCAAAATCTTTCATCATTTTGCCTAATGAATCATAAAGATCAGTGGGTGATGAAGTGTGTGTGTCACAATCACTATCACTAGAACTGAGTGTGATGAGTTAGAGTGTATCTCATCTTCTTGGTCGGGTTGGTCTTGTTCCTTGGCCATCAAACGGATCAAGGCTTCTTCTTCTTGAGTCACTTGAGTAGTCGGCTTCACTACTCTCAATCGGATTGTGTCTCTTGACTTGTTTGTCTCGTGATCTCTGCAGCCAACATTGCTTTTTCTTTTCTTTGTCTTCTTTTCTCTCAAGACCCTTCTTTCTTCTTCATTCATGTATTTGTTGACTACAGGATATGGGCAATCAATGGCATAGTGACCTGGTTGCTCATAGTTCAAAGATAGATTTTCAACCTTTTGATCACTCTTTCCATTCTTGGATTGTCACCCTTTGATATTCAACTTTTTGATGCTCTGTTCTCTTGGTTGGCCTATCTTCCCTTGACTTGGAGAGGAGCCGAGTGTCTTCTCGAGGATTCGCCCTTGCCTCTCTTGTAGTTCTTATTGAAGAACTTGTTAAACCTTTTAACCATCGGGCTATTTCTGTTGGTCAATGACTTCTTTGACCTCGGCTCTCTTGCCATCCTTAACAATTAGAGCAAATTGTTTTGGGCACAACTGTCTCCTCTTGGTCTTTTCTTCTCACTCAAATTCGTAGGCTTTGAGATCCGAGAATAGCTCATGGTTGGATGTCTTTGATAGGTCCATGGAGTATCTCATGGCCATGACTTTCATATCCCACTCGGTTGGGAGACTTCTTAGAATCTTCATACACATTTCCTTCTCGTGTATATTCTTTTCCAAGTGCGAGATAGCTCATTGGTAATTTACGTGAACCAAGCATCTAGTTGATCCAAGGTCTCTCCTGCGATCATTTTGAAATTCTCAAATTTAGACAAAGAACCGATAGTTTATTTTCCTTGATTTGCTTTCGAGCCTTCACAAATCAATGTTAGCTTGTCCCTGCATTTCTTTAGCCGTTTTGCATGATTTGACTTTGTTGAACATAGCTTTGTCCAGGGTTTTGTAAAGAATGTCCTTGGCTACATTGTCCAAGTTATATCTTTTTTCGTCATCATTTGTCCATTCACTCTTGGTTTTTCAAACCATGGTCCGGGAGCAAAGATCATCTTCACCTTCACCGCAGCTCTTCTTACTTGATTGTGTTCACTTTCAAAATTTGCAAAGTGGCCCATCCTCTATCACTATCCACATCTCATCATGTAATCCGATAGATGAGCTCAGTATACGAATTTTCCAATCATCAAATTCTTCAATTGTGAACATAGGGATGCGTGTCAAATTTGCTTCTATGATAATAACTTTTGATGGTAAAAAGAGTTTTGAAAACTTAAGTACTAAAACAGACTTTGAAAAGTTTGGAGATCTAGTTCAAGAACAGTCAGAAGGCTCAATGAACCAACCGCTCGATACCACTTGTAGGTCCCAAGGGGTGTGAGTGTAAGGTTTAGAAGGAGGGGGTTGAATAAACCTTACCAACTTTTCAATTTAGTCCTTTTAAATATTCAAAGTTAATACTTCACAATCGAGTCCTTGATGGACAAACTAAGTTAGTTAATCAACAGAGTTAGTCACTCAACGGACTGATCGAGCCGTTGATAGAATAATTCAAATTGTTTTGACTAAAGACTTAACTCGATTGTGATTAGTTTTCAAATGGAAGACTTAACACCCTTGAATTTGGTTAAGTTTGTTTTAATACTTGATTTTAGCACAGATGATTATCAATTGGATAGCAAATTTATCAGCAGATATAAAAATAAGATGCGTAAATTAAAGTCTTTGAATTAAAAATGACACAATAAGTTTTTATAGAGGTTCGAAGATGGGGTAATTCTTCTACTCCTCTCTTCTCCAACTCCTGGAGGAATCCACTAAGTATTGATCAATATACGAGTGGTTAACAATCCGATACAAGTCTTGATCACACGGTGACTTGATCCTTTGGGACTCGATCTGGAGATGCCTTGTTCACTCGGTGGCTTCTCATTGACGACTCGGCTTTCTTCACAGGCGGTTTGCGCTTGCTACTACACCCACTTGCTCAAGCTTCTTGGGTTTGATCACGAAGCCCTCCAAAAACTTGAGACCGGTTCGACCTTGAACCTTCCTACAATCCTCCTGTGGAATGTAGACCCCTTGATTCTTCAAAAGCTTCCTCTTCAACTGATTGAAGTTATCTTTCCTTCACAGGTGAGTGTTGGATTGATTTCCTTCGTAATGTAGGCTTGAGGATTGATCTTGAATGACTTGAGAATGTTTTAGGTTACAGTTCAAATATTTGCTTGAATGTTCGTGGTTCAGGTTGTCAAGGTAACCTTTTCTCAAATAAACTCCTCAGCCTTTTATAGTGTTCTTTTGAAAATTTGCCCGTTGAAGAGATAGGCTTATTTTCAAAAGACACTTGTGGTCGTTGGCTTGTCTTGTTACGTCCTTGGAATTTACGTTTCCTCATATGAACAATTCTTCAGCTTTTCAGAGTTCTGACATGGTGCAGAGCTTCCCATTGGTTTATTCCTTTTGCACGCTTCTGGAACTGAGCACTTCAAGAAAGGTAGTATGGAGGTATTACTTGTTTAAGTAATTCTCTTGATTTCTGTGCAACGGATCTCTTTCAGTTATCTCGACTTGACTGCATTTCCTTGCCTTTCCCTGGTGACTTAGAGTCGCCTTCCAATCATGGATGACTCTTCCGTCACTTCAACTTGAGACTTGGCTATCTTGAGTTGACTTGACTGATACTTTACTCAGCTGCATCTCAGTTACATCTTCAGTCGAGTTCTTGTCTTCTCTTCTTTGTTATACTCGGGTTGCCTCGCAATGAGTTTTCCTTCTGGTCTCCAGTTGTCTTCTTGCATGCTTAGGCATAGCTGACTTAACTCAGCTAGACCAGCCCTATCTATTACAATGCAGTTTACAAGAAAAATGGGGTGCCAACATCCTATTCTAAGTTTTACATGGCATTCATCAAAATCTACAAAATAATTTCCCAACACATACTTTTTTACAAAGTAAGATATTATTTTTAATACTCCAGAAATATATTATAAATATGAAAGTATTTTAAAAATTAAAATAAAATTAACTATAAAAAACAAAGAAACAAGCTTCATGATAGATATACTATATATGTACTAGCAATAAGCAGCAAAATTGAATGAATTATTTATAAACTGTGTATATTCCGGTAAACCTTATTAAGTAACTAAATTGACAAGCAGGATGGCCAGCCACTGTGCTTAGATATTTCAATAAAGATGTGATTTTGTATGAGACCTTCATAAACTTCAATTCAATTCATAAGATGGGACCTATAAAACATAAAGGTATGTGCGACTATCCCATACAATATTGATACAAGATTTTGCCTTCAATAAATTCTTATTGTGTGGTATCATTAATTGGAAGTATCTACATATATCGATCTCACAATATATCACTACAAGAAAACAAGAAAATTCCAACGGAAAAAATTTATTGGAATTTGGCCAATTTATGTAGGAAATGTCGATTACAACGGAAATCCCAACAGAAATGCATCTTTGGTAAAATGGCCATTGGAATGGCAAAATTCAACGGAAAAATATTTCAACGGTATTTGTACATTGGAATATACAACCGTTAGAGAAAACTCCAACAGTTATTCCAGAATAACTGAGTTATACCAATGGAATTTAGTCCAATGGTAATTCCAATGGTATATATCCGTTTGAATATTCAATCATTTTATCTCATTATTTAATATCTTTAACTTCTTAACATTTTGTTTACCGTTGGAATTTTTGTTGGAATTTTCCAATGGTATGCTTTAGCGATTTAATTTCTGTTGGAATTTTTAAAATTCCAACATTATTTCCTATGGTTTATTCCAACGATTTTATTAATGTTGGAATTTTCCAATAGTTTGTTGTGGTGTTGGAATTTCCGTTAAAATTTTAAATTCCAACGGGAATTTCAACGGTTTATACCAATGGTTTTGTTTATCGTTGGCATTTTCATTGAAATTTTCCAACGGTATAATGTTGCATTGGAATTTCCATTGGAATTTTAAAAATTTCAACGGTTTTCTATTTCGTTGAAATTATTTTGTTGGAATTTAATTATTTTCTTGTAATGTATATACTAGCACGTATACATATAAACATTTGTTTATATATGTGAATATGTTATGGAGTCAGTCTCCAAATCACGCCGGTTGTCATCGTTCGTACGGACGAGAGAGGATCCTCTATTCCGTTTGATGTTTCATCTCCTATTTTAATGGTATCAATACATGTCACATGTACATGATGACATCATATTTATACATGTGACATTTACACAATTCTCATTAGGGATGACAAAATGACCCGTCCCTCCCCGTTTGGGCCGCCCCACCACGGGTTGTGGCGGGTCTGGGTATCACCTCCGCCCCATGGGTACCCGCCCCACCTTGCCCTGTGCTGTTTGTTTTTTATTTTTTTAATATATTTAATGTATATTTTACATGTACATTGTATAAAATAATATAATTTTATGTATTTAATATTATATTTAACATATATAATGACAGTTTTTATAAATAATATGTATTTATAATCTATATATATAATAACAGACTATTCTCAAAATAGAAGCCATGTTTTTTCCCGCCCATTTTTCACTTGCTAAAAACGATTTCCATTTTTTTTGGGTTTTATTACTTTTTTTTTCTTTTCGGCAAGTTAATCAGTTGTAATCCTAAATACTTTTGTAATTGGAATTTAATTAATTTAATATGACTACCAAAAATACTAACTACCAATTTGCAATTAGTCAATGCTGAATGCCGGATTACGTGCTTGATTTCCATAATTAAATTTATTAAATATGGATTTACTAATGTTGTGCACGATTCGGCTTTTTAACCTCCCAACTTTATAATATTTGCTTTGAATATGCCCGTGATTTTCGCATTGTGAATACCGTGTAAAAATTCCTAATCAATTTGGTAATAATGGGAATATTAATGATGATCAATTAGCCGGATTCTCATTATTCTGGCGAGAGATAATTTTGGTAAGTTGTTGTAACTTGCATATCAAGTTAATTGTTATCTCTGCGAAAATTAATAATTTTAATACACATAAAGAAAAAAACTAAATTATTTACATGATTTACAAAAATATCTAAAATCAAAATTGAACACTAAATTCTATAAAATTAACTTACTAAAATACAAAAATTGTCTTTCCTTTCATTGAGACGTTGGGCCCTATATATACATCAAACATTGATAATTTTTCAGCAAATTCGAAAACCACTCTCCCGAGGTCTGGCAATCGTTTTGATAACAGCAAAAAATAAGAACTTTCACGTTTTCTTTCACTTAGATATGGCATCAATGTTCAGTTTGATCAAGCATTTGAATAAGAACAAGACTACTTGGGCCATAAAAGTACGCCTGGTTCGTGCATATCAAAAACCGGTTTTCAATGACAACACCCAAATTGCAAGTCTATAATGAATATTTCATGATTCGGAGGTTTGAAATTATTTATGATTATTATGTAATTAAAAGAATATCAAATATTAGAATTACAGTCTAATCTTATTAAATATTTTTTTGCAGGGAAACCATATACATGCTACTATCAGAAAAATGCATATGGAGCAACATAAAAAGCTGCTTATCGAAGGGCACATTTATGTCATCCGGGACTTCTTAGTCACTAACCAAAGTGACAAATACAAAGCTTGTGAAACCAAATACAAAATCATATTTCATGGTAAAACACACATGTTCAAGATGTTTGATAAAAGCTATCCTAGGCTTATGTACGTGTTCAATGATTTCAGGGAGTTGTATGATTTTCAGAGGATTGATGATACAATTCTGTTTGGTAAAGTGTATTCAAAAAATCTTTTTTTCATAAAATTTGTTTCTTCAACAAATTTTTATGTGTTAAATTTTTTGGAATATTAACAGACATCATAGGAAGAGTTGTGTCAATGCAATCGACACAAAAAGCACAAGTTGGTGGAAAGTCGACACGCTTCTTAGACATTACTTTGGAGGATTTGGAGTAAAACAATATTTTTTAAAATTGCAATGTCTAACATAATCATTTTTTAACAATTTTTCTTCTATAAATGCAGAAAAAACCGCATGCAATGCACTATATGGGAAGAATACATTGATATTATACTGCCTTATCTTGAAGTAAAAAGCCGTGAGCCAATTGTGGTTATTTTGCAAATGTGCAGAGCAAAGGTGTTTAAAGGTAACTTAAATTACAGTTAAATAAAATTATATAGTTTTTTGTGTTTATTATGAGTTTAAGTTGGATAATTTTTTGGTTTGAATAAATTTTGTGTTTGCATAAATACATGTAGATGAGGTTAAAGTGTCAAATTCATTTCATATTACTAAGCTGATTGTCAATGGAGAAGAAGATGAGATTAAGGAATTTAAGAACAGGTTTTATATTCAAATATTACTGTTTATTGTTGTCGTATCTGTTTAAACAATTAATAATGTTTACTTATGAAACAAGATTGTTTTCCAGCTTTGTTAATAGTAGCAATCCCAACTGTTCGATCAGTATGTCACTGCACCTTCGAATGTCATTGTTTCCGATGATTTAGCATCCAGTGAATCATCCATACGAACGATAGAGCAATTGTATTCCAACAGACAGGTTATTGTTTTACAAACAGTGTTATTTATTTTAGATATATATTTTAAAAAATTCAACTACAAATATATTTGGAATTGTCTAATAAAATATTTTGATGATTAATTAATTTTTGTTTTACAGATTGGTAGTTTTTGAGTTTGTGGCAAATAATTTCCTTTATGGGGGATTGGTGGTATTTGTCTTGTCCAATTTGCCCAAAGAAATTATATGAGGCTGGTGACAAACTATATTACTTTGGTTGTGACAAATTACCAGAAACCGGGCATTTAAGTTCTGTTATTTTAACATGTAAAAATAATTTAGTTTATTTATCTGTAATATCTTTTTAATAACTTTTCTAATGTTTAATATTAGGTATAAGTTGAAGATACAAGTTGTTGATGAGACTGGGAATGTACCACTTGTGTTGTGGGATCAAGATTGTGAAAGCTCGTAGGAAAGCCTTGTGCAGTTCTTAGAAGAGAACACCTTGATGTATGTATAGACAATTCAGTTCAAAATATTATTAAGATAAACTTTTGTTAACATATACATTTTATTAATTTAACTAGATGGCCGACGGAAGGGATATTCCATACAAAATTGCAAGTTTGATAGATGTTCAGGCCTTTTTTAAGGTTCAAGTGAAGGGAGATCAGCTATACAATTATGATAGATCTTTGACAGTTTTGAAATTGACAACCAATTCACATTTGATTAAAGAATTTTCTCGGACTGCCATTGAAAGCCAGGTATTTAACTGTTTTATTAAATTTTAATTTATTTAACATTTTATATAATAAAAAATTAGCACTAACTTGTTTCAAGATTAACAATTGTTAATGATTATTTTTATGAATTGTAGGAATCAGACTTATTGTCTAAGCTGCACAATGAAGGAGAATTTAACATAAAGGTTTCTATGGTGGTTAAAATATTACTGTACTGTTGGAAAATCTTTAACACATTAATTATTTGCAGGGCGACTCATCAGGAGATGAAGTCAACACTCCAAATAAGAGTGCTAAACAAAAGAAGTTGTGAAAGAGAGCCCTCTGAGTAAAAGAGCACTTTTGGATGATTTTGCATCTTCTTCAACAGTCAAGAAGTTAAAGGAATTTGTGAAGAAAGAGGATGAAGATGAAAGGAAGTAATTTTATGTGGGATTGTTGGTGGTATCTTTATCAATAGATCATATAGATTTTGAGACACTTATTTTTTCTCATTGTTTCGATTTAATAATTTAATAATGACAATATGTCATTTCATTAGAGTATAAGGATGATTTTTGGATTATATTAACAATATAGTTTTCATATTACTTTATGTTGGTTAATAAATATTAATTTTTAATAGTTTCTATATTGAATCTTTTGTCTATGTTTTTTTTTTCATTTTTTTATTAAGGCACTAAATTTTTAAATTTAACTGGCATAATGGAAATTATATTATATTAGATGTATGTAAATGGTATAAACAAATTTATTTCTCTAAATTAAAAAAAATTTGAAAACATAAAACAACAATATAAGGCAGAGCAATTCAACAACTTTTCATCATAAACAGACCCTCAAAGCTACTGCATGATTCCACTATACTCATGGTATAGGGTCAATCAGTTTTTTGGCTAAGAAGGACAATTTTAATGGAACTTTGATGGCAAAAAATATACATATACGAATTCAAACTTTATAAAGTATTGCAATTGCACAAGCATTAATGGGAATAAATTTATGACAATACAAATAAAACATTGCATTCATTGGAATAATGTGGAATTAAGTCACAGATCAAAGACACATAATGGATCAGGTTGCAATTATTATCATTAGAAATTCTGATTCTTCCTCATACACACATGGAAATGTATACAAAATTTGAGTAAAACATAGTTTTTTCCTTTTTAACAATTATCACAAATAAAATATTGATAATTCACCTATAGTCCAACATAACATAAAACCAACTCGAAAAACAGACACAAATATCATCCTATTATAAATTTGAACAAATCTTATTAAAGACATAATCCTTATGTTTAAATATTCTTGATTATTTAACATAATATCAATTATCCTTGCACCCAAAGAATTACCATTATTAATCTTTCCATCAACTATAAATACGTAAATAACTTTCAGTGTTTCATTTATCATCAAAATTCAATACAGGAAGCCCAAGACACAATGTAGTCAAAGAAGAACCGGTAAAGACACAAAATCAGCAGACCCAAAACAGATCACAATGAGGCAAATAAAAAAATCGACTGCATTGGGCAGCAAAAGAAAAGGGCAGGAAACAGTTGAATATGGTATGGTTTAGTAGTATTTTTATGGCCATTTCCAAAAAATTAGTGCATCTTGTATGTGTTCAGTCCTCGACTTGTACGTGTTTAAACTTAGAAGATACATTCTCAGTATTATATGACAGAACAAAATTGAATACATATTATGTGAATTTCGATCAGGCTTTGTATTCAGTTATTAAAAAAATTGATTGTTTTTTATGATAGAACTTACCTTGAAAGAATGTCATTAATACACCTTCATAGTCTCCGGCGGCCGATGGTACTCGCATAAAAGTTAAAAAGAATTATTGGTTAATAAAATTGCAATCGAAATTCTTTAATAAACAAACTGAGAAATTTAAATAACCAAATCTGAAAAAAAATACATAACGAAATATATACCTTGGTATGCTCTGTATTCATGTCACACCCCAAACGGGACGCGACGAAAGATCCACAACTTAAATACAATAACCAAACAGTCCAGACAAATATCAACGAGAACCCAATGAGACAGAGTCTAAATAGCAGCGGAACAAATAACAAGTACAAGTACAACTTAAAGTCTACAATCCATCATCCAAATTACAACCCGAAAATCAACAAAATAGTAACTTAAAGTCAAAGGGTCCTACGCCCTTTAGTTACAAACCCGAATAGAAGGAAATACAATAGTCCAACAACAACATAAGATAAAAGTCCAATCAACAACAAGAAGAAGTAACGAATCCAACAAGCGTAGTACAAGGTCTCAATCCTGAGCCGGTTCCGCATCCTCAACGAAATCCTCATCTAAGGTTAGAAAATAGGTGGGGATGAGACAGAAATCTCAATGGATGGGGTGATCGTGTGCAAGTGTGGCGCAATATAGTTAATGTGAGAAAACAGTTATATGAAAACGCGTGAGTATGATGCATGGATTCACACACAGTTCGCAAGCGTCGTGATAAAATATTTAAATATATAATTATACAGTTCAAGAAACAGTTCATGGTCACACAGGCACTATGTGATTCAGTCAAGACAGGTAGGATTGCGTACGGAAGTGTAACGCCAATCCCAATGCAAGGCAAATAATGGTTGTGTACGAATTTGTAGCGCCAACCAATGCAAAACAAGGTAGCGGTTGCGTGCGGAAATGTAACGCCAACCAAAACGGGTCCGATAACTCGGAATCGTGTGGATCGACAGCGATTCCTTCGTTCTTCCTTGTAACTCCCGGTCAAGTATGGTCCAAGACCAAGACCTTATCGCTCCGTAAGCAAAGACAAAATCCAGTGGAGCTTGCAAGGCTCGGATCCGTCATAATCATGATTATACCTCGTACTATGACCCGCTTCCCTTGGACAAACTCCGTCCCTCGGTTGCGGGATTAGGGGACGATGGGCCGAAAAGAGTGGAATAAAGAAGAGCGGTTGCCCATCCCCGACGTATCCATTCTCGATTGTGAGCTCGACACACCAAGTTGACTCGGGCGGAAAGTAATTACAAGTACGATCAGCCAAGGCAATGAGTATTATTGATTCGGGAAGCAGTTTTAGAAAAAAATTTGAAAAACGCGAGTGGCAATTATGGCGTTGGTGGAGTATTTGGATGAAGATGATCATCGAAAGGATAAGCAATCTTCGATATCTTGAAAGATTAGGTGGAACATAAGTCCCGATTATAGATTCAAAATCGCAAGGCGGGAAGTCGCTCGCGATCGGGTATTAATCGGTCAAATTGATCCGATAAGTCGAGGGTTTTGAGAAAATAAAATACTTTAATTAAATCTCCAAGTCCGAGGGTCTAGGGCTATTTTAGTAAAAGAGAAAATAATTTGAGTTAGGTCCTTTATAAAAGAAAATTTGTAATTTAGCCCCGTTTTGTAAAAACTAACACTTTTGGGGTTAAAAATTGAATAAATAAATATCCCGACTATGAAAAATTAAGAGGGCAGTTCCTAAATTCTCCAAATTGTCCAGAGATTCAGGTTTTTTTAAAATTTTGAAGTCGAGATTTTGAAAAAATTTCACATAGGCCCCAAATTTGTAAAAATTGCCAATTCGGACCTTAAGTTTTAAAAATTCGGAACTCACAAACCGGAAGGGATTTTAATGTGATTCCAGTTGAAAAATGTCACTAAGGTTAGTAGGATATTAGGAAAAAAGCAGTTTTTAAAATAAATATGTGTAGGTCCTTTAACTTTTGAAAATATCATTTTTGTCCCATTTTGAAATAATTGCCTTTAAGGCTTTTAGGGGTTCAATTGTTATGAAATTTGAACCTTGGGTCCAAAATATAATTAAGTTATAGTTAAGATAGTATTTTCAGGTGCATGGGCTGCATAAGTCCTGGAAATTTCATTTGGGTCCTCAAGTTTAGTATTTTACACATTAGTCCCTCAATTTTAGAAAAATTGTTTTCCAAGCCCTAACCACTTGGATTTTTGGAATACTTTTAAAATATGATTACAGTACCTTAAGAGTAAAAATTTTAAATTTTAAAGTTAAGGTCGGTACGATTTAAAAATTGCAAAGTAGCCCTTAAACTTACAAAATTTTACAATCTAGTCCTTGGGCTTTTAAAGGTTGATTTTATTTATCTTAAAACTCTTAAAACTTTATTAAAATGTCCAAAAGTCATTTTTGAACACGAGTACATCCCAAATTTCGAAATTTGCGAGAGGGTCCTTTAACTTTTATTTTCTTGCAATTTAGTCCACCAACTTTCCATTTTTACATTTTTAAGTCCAAAATTGAAATTTAATCAATTATGCTCGACTTTTCCAGGTTATAAGGCATCCAAAACATAGATTTTAAAGATCATACACATGCATGTCCAATACATACAAGAATTCATCAAATAGAACATTAAAGTGTACATGCATGCACCTAAAATTCAATAAATAGTAATTTTGAGCAACTCTTGAGAATTTTCATGACTTGATACATAAAATTGACATGGAATACATAGATTATATATATATATCTCAAGGCTCATGATCAAATTTTCTACATGCATTTAATCAAAACACCTAAAAGTTGGAAAATAGTTTTCCACCCACCTTAAAATTGGAAATTGTGAAATAAAAGGATAATTTCACAATTTTTGGATGAGGCTTCTTAGGTCAGCCCCTAAGTCAAGAAATATCAAAATTTTGAAGTTAGAAAAATGAGAGAAAAATTAAGGATAAAAAGAAGGAAATAAGGAAAGGAGAAGGACTACACTTTACCTTGTGTAGTAGGTGTTTGGAGACTAGTTGAAGCTTGAAAATTGGAAATTTTGGCTCAACTCCAAAATCACCTAAGGTCAGCCCCTAGTTCTCAAAAATGAAAAAGGGGTGTTAAAATTTGAAAAAAAAATAGAAAGAGTAGGAAAGAAGGGTCTAAGTACTCAATTCTTACCTTGTAGTCTAATTTTCTCTACTATTTCTTCTTCAAGCTTGAGGTCCTTCTTCAAAAATGTTGTCAAGCTCTAATCTTCAAGTTCTTCTAAATGTACCTCCAAACCAAATTCAAACTTAAGTTAAGAAGGTGGAAGAGATGAACAATGTGATATCCAAAAATGGATTGAAGATAAAATTTCTTACCTTGGTATAGTTTGGTTCGATTTTTGTGAAGAATAGGGAGGAAAAATCTTGAAAATTTCTAAGTATGGAAGAAGAAAGTGAGAGGAAGAATAGAGAGAAGTTGGGAGTTTTTAGAGAGAAGGAGGAGGATTTGTGCTTGAGAGTAAATGTGTTAGTGAAAAATGAGATGAATTTTTTGTGTAATAGGCCATATGGCCGTCCACACCAAGGAGAGAGGGAGAGAAAATTTTGTTCAAATTGTGTCTTGCAATTTGCCTCATGCATGGGAGACAAAGTGCAAGTCAAAGTATGGGCTTGAATGGTGTTGGGGAATATTGAGAAGAATGTTGGTAAAGTGGGAATAAGTTGGGAAAAATAGTAATAAAGAATTGGTGTATAAGATGATGTGTATAATATTTGAATTAATGATATAATTATACACAAAATGACTAATATATGGTGTAGGTGTACAAGAGTTGGATGATATTTTTACTCCAAAAATATCCATGTTGGCCGTCCACTTCAAGGGTATTATGGTAATTCCATATATTATTTTTTTGTCCCAAATTTGATGATAATGATGAAATATGTCAATCTCCAAAATAATTAGTGATTTCCTTAATCACTTGTAAGTCTCATGATCACTTAATCTAAATCAAATTCTAAATTATATAAGGTAAAAGTCTCTAAAATAAATAGTCTCTTAAAATTCTAAGGTGACTAATAATTACAAAAATAGTAATAATGATAAATCAAGTGATCATAAATGAGGAATAGAGTTAATAAAGATCATGATCACAAGTAATTAAATACAATGAACTAAAATACAAAATGTATATATTATTAATGATTACTCGTCAAAATGACGCGGTAAAATAGTCGATCAAAAGTATAGACGACAATAAGGATCAATTAATAGCTCGGAAAAATCGGGGCTTCACATCCTCCCCTCCTTAAAAGAATTTGGTCCCCAAATTCTCTTCAGAATAGTTCTGGATATTGATTCCTCATGTCTTCTTCCATCTCCCACGTTGCGTCTTCATCTCGGTTGTGGTTCTCGCCACACCACTTTAACCATCGAATTTCTCTCTTACGCAATGGCCGTATTCGCGATCAATGATCCGGATCGGCCTCTCGGTGTAGGATAGGTTTTCCATTAGAGGAGGAGTATCTCGAGTGATGATATGCTCGGGATCTGGTTGATACTTCTTTAGTCTCGACACGTGGAATACATTGTGCATCCCCGCATATGGTGCCAGTAACTCGAGTCGGTAGGCTAACTTCCCGATCCTCTGTAAAATCTTGTAAGGTCCAACATATCTTGGACTCAACTTGCCTCCTTTCTTCTGGGATTGATCAATCCTTTCCGTGGTGAGAGTCCGAGAAATACTTCATCACCGACTTCAAATTCCAAATCCTTTCTTCTCTTGTCTGCGTAACTCTTCCGGCGCTTCCGAGCCGTGCGAATCCGCTCCTTGATCACTTGACCTTCTCCATGGCCTCCTAAACTAAGTTGACCTTTGGAATCGAGCGACTTTCGTTTCTCTTTCAAGTCCATTGGTCATCAATCTCCCGTGTAGTGGGGATCTACATTTTCGCCCATACAATGCCTCGTAGGTGCCATCCCAATCGTGGCCCGATAAGCTGTTAGTGTAGGCGAACTCGGCTAATGGTAAGTGCGAATCCCAACTTCCTTGAAAATCGAGTGCGGGCTCGCAACATATCTTGAGGTTTGAATTGTTCGCTCGGATCCCATCGGTTTGTGGATGTCTTCTTTGTCTTTGAAACTTAGCGAGGTACCCAATTCCTCGTGCAAGCACTTCCAAAATCCGGAGACAAACCTCGGGTCTCTGCGATACTATGTCGACCAGGTACTCCATACAAATCGAATGATTTCTCGGATATAAGTTTGTGCAAGTTTTTGCAAGCTATCGATTTTCTTGATGGGTAAAAAGTGTGCGATTTCGTGAGTCGGTCTACAACTACCCAAATAGCATCATGGCCTCCTCCTCGGTCTTGGTAGATCCGTCACGAAGTCCATTGTTATGTGTTCCCATTTCCACTCGGGAACTCTCAACGGTTGTAGTAAACCGGATGGTCGTTGGTGTTCGCTTTTTACTCGTTGACAAGTTAAACATCTCATGAACGAACTCTTTCATTACCTGGTTCTTCATGTTTACCCACCAATAACTCATTTTCAAATCCTTATACATCTTGTTTCCTCCAGGATGTATAGTGTACTTTGAACGGTGTGCCTCTGTTAGATTTTATTCCTAATCGCTTTCGTCATTTGGTACACACACTCGATTAGGAATCGATAACTCCATCTTTAGGTACCGAGAATTCCGATCTTTCTCCTTTAAGTATCTTCTCCTTTTTTGAAGATGTGTATCTTTCTCTTGTGCTTCTTTGATCTCTTTCGAGTAGTTCGGGTTTGATGAAAGGTTGGCACATGAAATCCGAGTATTGGTTCTCGTCGATTCCAATTGCTCGGACTCTTCTAATGATTCCCACTCTCGAATCATAAGTCCGGCTAAGCTCGCTTCTCGCTTAGAGCGTCCGCTACTGACGTTAGCTTTCAGGGATGGTATTGAATATCAAAGTGATAGTCCTCAATTAACTCTATCCATCTCCGTTGCCTCGATTGAGGTCTTTCGAGAGAATAGGTACTTCAAGCTCTTATGGTCCGTGAAAACCGTGAATGTTGCTCGTAGAGATAGTGTCTCCATTTCTTCAACGCGAACACTATTGCCGCAATTCCAAGTCATGTATTGGATAATTGGCCTCATACGGCTTGAGCTTTCGTGATGCATAAGCGACAACTTTTCCTTCGCATGAGCACCGCTTGCTCCTAGTCTTCTTTTGATGCATCATTTTGTAGACGACAAAGTTTTCGGTTCCTTTGGAAGAGCTAAGACGAGTCGTAGTAAGTCGTTTCTTGACTCTTGGAATTCACCTCGCACTTGTCATTCCACTCAAACTTGACTTGCTTCCGGGTTAGTCGAGTGAGTGGTCCTGGGCTTATCTTGGAGAAGTCCTAGATAAATCTTCGATAATATCCGGCTAGTCTAGAAACTTCGATTTACATTACGGACTCGGGTTGTTTCCATTCAACCACTGTCTGTACCTTCGAAGGATCTACCGCAATCCCGTCTTAGGATACTATATGTCCCAAGAACGCGACTTCACTAAGCCAAAATTCGCACTTGCTCGAATTTGGCATACAACTTATGCTCTCGTAGTGTCTCTAAAACAATTTTCGGATGCGTTAGTGCTTTTCTCTAGACTTAGAGTATACGAGTATGTCATCAATGAATATCACTACGAATTGATCCAAATAAGGTTGGAAGACTCGATGCATCAGGTCCATAAATGCTGTGGTGCATTCGTCAGACCGAAAAGGCATCACTACAAACTCGTAGTGTCCATATCGAGTTTGAAATGCGATTTTGGAAATATCTCCTTCGCGGATCTTGATTGATAATATCCTTGTTGTAAATCAAACTTGAGTACACCGTTGCTCCTCGAGTTGATCAAATAGTTCGCCTATCCTCGGGAGGATATTTGCTCTTGATGGTCACACTATTAAGTCCACGATAATCTATACATAGTCTTAATGTACCATCCTTCTTTTTGACGAACAAAGACAGTGCTCCCACGGAGACGCTCGGTCGGATAAATCCCACATCCATCATTTTTGTAATTGCATTTTCAACTCCCGTAACTCAAGAAGAGCCATTCTATACGGTGTTTGGAAATCAAAGTCCCTGGCAACACTCGATGGTGAACTCGACTTCCCTATTCGGAGGGGACAGTGGTGAGTTCTTGTGCAAATACATCCGTATATCCGATACTATAGGTACTTGGTTGATTTGTGTCTCAACCTTGGGTTTGTTAATTACAAACGCCAAGTACCTCGAGCCCCTCCGTGATCGCCTCCTCGCTTTCATTCTTTGAAATAATTGGGGCAATCTTAACTCGTGCCCTTCCCGAAATTTCCACTTCGGGTTTTAGGGTTCACATAGCTTAATGGACTTGTTATGGCGATCCATTTGTGCATGGTGTGCAGATAACGATTCATTCCCAATATCACGTCGTATTCGGATATAGGTAATAAGATCAAATCGGCGAGGAAAGTTTATCTCAAAGA
Organism: Rehmannia glutinosa; assembly: GCA_016081115.2. NCBI lineage: Eukaryota > Viridiplantae > Streptophyta > Magnoliopsida > Lamiales > Orobanchaceae > Rehmannia > Rehmannia glutinosa. The sequence goes on from JABTTQ020002044.1 coordinate 249,124, forward strand.
ATCTTAACTTCGCATGCATTATAGATAATATATGTTATCCGACTTGCACCCATAGGAGTTGACACTTCTAAACATATAGGCATATGTTCCATGCATGCATGCGGTTTGTGTACAAAATGCGGTGCAACAAATGAGTGCGTTGATCCAGGGTCGAACAATATTTTAGCGTAGTGGTTAGATCTTTAGAAGCGTACCTTCCACCACATCTGTTGCCTCCCGGAGCCTCGTCCGGCTAGTGCAAATGCTTTCGGCGGGCATCTCGCTCGATTACCCTGGCCATTTCCGCCTGCGATTTGCGTATGTTTAGTTCGATCATTGTATTTTGGGCAATCTTGCGGTAGTCCGATTACTACCACAAAGCGCAAACATCTTCTTGTTTACGCCAACGATTGTTGGCGTATGTCCCGGTTTACGGCAATGTGCACACTCTTGACCGCTTTCCTTGCAGACTTTGGTCTCTTTCCTTGTCTGTTTTATTAATGGTCCCTTCAAACTTAGCGGCGGTTTAGATGGATGTCCCATGTTGTCCTCTTAAGATCGTTTGTTTGATGGCCTATTCATTGAATACATCCCAATACGGTTGATCCCCGACTAATGCGAGAGCCGCTTTTCCGCCGAGTAGGTTGCGATTCAATCAACAGTATTTTCAAGTTCAGTTTCAATCCTCGAGTGAACTTGTAAAGCTTATCCTCTTTAGATCGATTGTCCCCAGCATACTTGGACAATCGGTGAAAGTCGGACTCATCGAGCTACGATCGATTCCTTGCCTCAATCTGTGAAATTCATCTCGGCGTGCTTCCTTCACAACCTATGGAATATCTTGTTCATTGAACTCACCAAGAAATTTCCCATGTTCTCGACGATTACTCGGCCCTGTTCCCATCTCCTTTCAATGTCCCTCCGGTCTCTAAGAATCGATTCATTTAAATACGGCGAGTGTGACTCTCTGCTCGTCGGAGTATTGAAGAGCATTGAAGATATTCTCCGCCTTCTCTATCCATTCTTCTACTTTCACATCGTCCAGGCTCTCCCAAGAAGGTTGGTGGGTCGAACCAGCAGAATCGCTCCAATGTGCGATCGTTCGCCTCTCTGGCGGGTTCGGGAGCACGGGGTTGAGGCTCGCCTGTTGCCTCATAAAAACCATGATTTCTTTGTAAAGCTTGTGTGGTCGATTGTCTCCTGCGGCGGTGGAGGAGGTGGTGGTAATTAGGAGAGGGTACCCGATCCTGGGTACATCATCGTCTCCTCGTGGAACACGACGAGGTCTCCCACGCCCTCGATGTTACGCCATTCTCGTATCTTGAAGCGTTAGTTGCGATTCGCGAGTAAATGAATACAATAATTATTCGCGTAAAGCGAGGAATATCGCAGGAAAGTAACATCAAACACAAGACATGAATAAATAGCAAAAGGCATATCCATTAATGTAAAATTTGAATACACCCAAAGTACAACGGCGAGAAATACTAAGTCGGATACATCGGAACCAAAATACATCCGAATCTAGTACAATAGAAAGTAAGGTATAACACTGGAATACACGACTACAACAACAAAAGTACAATCGACAATCTGCTAGATAATCGGTGAGATCGCCATCATCGTCGCCGCAGCCTATGTCCATAATCGGTGGGGTCGGGCCGAGGTGGCGCTCAACCTCGTGCCAATCCACGAAATCCAACCATCGCTCGAATCCTTGAACCTCATCGAGTGGAGAGACTCGAGTGCCTCCGGCTCTCCAATGTCGCTGGATCCTCCTCGGGATCCTCCTCGGCGTAAGGTACTGAGCTCGCCTCGGGCGTGGCAATGGCCGAGCATTAGTCGCTAAAGCAGCCTCTAAAGTGCGGCGTCCCCTCCGAGCTAGGGCTCGTGTAAGGTCCTCTATGATCATTTGCTTGATGAGGGTCTCTCCAGCGCCGTCGGTCTTCTGGGATAAAGCGGGCGTCAATCTCCCATTTCGCGGCCGTCACTTGTCCTCTTCATCTTCTCCCGCATGTTATCCAGCGCTCCTAGATACTCAGACGGTCCTCCCGCGCTTCTTATAGTGTTATCGCGGTCCTTGACGATGATGGTCACTCGTTTCTTCTCATTTTGGCTCATCGCCAAGCGGCCGAGTCAGTCCCTATTCTGTTGGCGCTCCCAGGCTAGTTACGTGGTCGCGCGTTCACTTTCCGGTGCAATGGATCATCATTGCCGGTAATATTCTCGCTCGGCCAAAGACGGGCATGGAATACATCCCACCATGTAGGCGGCGTCGGCTCCATCCTAATCAAACAAAACTAAGGCGGATCGATCACCAAAGGTAGAGGAAAGATAAGAAGAGAATAAAGAAGAATGAATAAGGTAAATCGATCAAGAATCAACTAAGTCAAAACAAGTATGACTATGAAATCTCAAAGTATGCGTTCTAACTTAGTTCAAACATCAATAAGGCGGTTCTATGCCAATTTGAAATCGATTTCACACTTAATTGGTCAAGTCGCGGTACCCAAAAACAGGCATCGAGGCTCCTATCCGGGTCATTTCGATGTAAGTTTCCATCTTACTAGCCGAGCTCGATACCACTCTAATCACGCCCAAAACGGACGCGACGAACGATCCACAACTTAAATATAATAACCAAACAGTCCGGACAAATATCAACGAGAACCCAATGAGACAGTAGTCTAAATAGCGGCCGGAACAAATAACAAGTACAAGTACAACTTAAAGTCTACAATCCATCATCCAAATTACAACCCGAAAATCAACAAAATAGCAACTTAAAGTCAAAGGGTCCTACGCCCTTTAATTACAAACCCGAATATAAGGAAATACAATAGTCCAACAACAACATAAGATAAGAGTCCAATCAACAACAAGAAGAAGTAACGAATCCAACAAGCGTAGTACAAGGTCTCAATCCCGAGGTTCGCATCCTCAACGAAATCCTCATCTAAGGTTAGAAAATAGGTGGGGATGAGACATAAATCTCGGTGGATGGGGTGATGGGTGTGCAAGTGTGGCGCAATATAGTTAATGTGAGAAAACTTGATTATATGAAAACGCGTGAGTATGATGCATGGATTCACACCACGATTCATAAGCGTCGTGATAAAATATTTAAATAATATACTTATACGATTCAAGAAAGATTCATGGTCACACATGCACTATGTGATTGATCAAAGACAGTAGATTGCGTGCGGAAGTGTAACGCCAATCCCAATGCAAGGCAAATAATGGTTGCGACGGTTGTAGCGCCAACCAATGCAAAAAGCAGTAGCGATTGCGTGCGGAAATGTAACGCCAACCAAAACAGTCCGATAACTCCGAGAATCGTGTGGATCGATAAATGATTCCTTCGTTTCTTCCTTGTAACTCCCGGTCAAGATGGTCCAAGACCAAGACCTTATCGCTCAGCAAAGACAAAATCCACGATGGAGCTTGTAAAAGGCTCGGATCCGTCATAATCATGATTATACCTCGGTACTACGACCCGCTTCCCTTGGACAAACTCCGTCCCTCGATTGCGGGATTAGGGCGATGTAGGAAGAGTGGAATAGCGGATTTGCCTTGGTTCCATCCCCCGACGTATCCATTCATTCCGGTGTGAGCTCGACACACCAAGTTGACTCGAGCGGAAAGTAATTACAATACAAATAACAAGGCAATCAGTATTATTGATTGAGGAAGCGATTTTAGAAATTTTTTGAAAAACGCGAGTGGCAATTATGGCGTTGGTGGAGTATTTGGATGAAGATGATCATCGAAAGGATAAGCAATCTTCGATATCTTGAAAGATTAGGTGGAACATAAGTCCGTTATAGATTCAAAATCGCAAGGCGCGGGAAGTCGCTCGCTGATCGGGTATTAATCGGTCAAATTGATCCGATAAGTCGAGGGTTTTGAGAAAATAAAATACTTTAATTAAATCTCCAAGTCAGGTCAGGGCTATTTTAGTAAAAGAGAAAATAATTGGAGTTAGGTCCTTTATAAAAGAAAAATTATAATTTAGCCCCGTTTTGTAAAAACTAACACTTTTGGGGTTAAAAATTGAATAAATAAATATCCCGACTTTGAAAAATTAAGAGGTCGGTTCTAAATTATCCAAATTGTCCAGAGATTCGAGTTTTTTAAAATTTTGAAGTCGAGAATTTGAAAAAATTTCACATTGGCCCCAAATTTGTAAAATTGCCAAGTCGGACCTTAAGTTTTAAAAATTCGGAACTCACAAACAGGAAGGGCTTATAATGTGATTATAGTTGGAAAATGTCACTAAGGTTAGTAGGATATTGGGACAAAAGCAGTTTTTAAAAGAAATATGTGTAGGTCCTTTAACTTTTGAAAATATCATTTTTGTCCCATTTTGAAATAATTGCCTTTAAGGCTTTTAGGGTCAATTGTTATGAAATTTGAACCTTGGGTCCAAAATATAATTAAGTTATAGTTAAGTTAGTATTTCAGTGCATGGCCGCATAAGTCCTGGAAATTTCATTTGGGTCCTCAAGTTTAATATTTTACACATTAGTCCCTCAATTTTAGAAAAATTATTTTCCAAGCCCTAACCACTTAGATTTTTGGAATACTTTTAAAATTATTTTCCAAGCCCTAACCACTTTAAAAATTTCAAATTTTAAAGTTAAGGTCTGGTACAGTTTTAAAAATTGCTAAGTAGCCCTTAAACTTAGAAAATTTTACAATCTAGTCCTTGGGCTTTTAAAGGTTGATTTTATTTATCTTAAAACTCTTAAAATTTTATTAAAATGTCCAAAAGTCATTTTTGAACACGAGTCTGATCCCAAATTTGAAATTTGCAGAGAGGTCCTTTAACTTTTATTTTCTTGCAATTTAGTCCACCAACTTTCCATTTTTACATTTTTAATTTCAAAATTGAAATTTAATCAATTATGCTCGACTTTTCCAGATTATAAGGCATCCAAAACATAGATTTTAAAGATCATACACATGCATGTCCAATACATACAAGAATTCATCAAATAACATTAAAGTGTATACATTCATGCACCTAAAATTCAATAAATAGTAATTTTGAGCAAGAACTCTTGAGAATTTTCATGACTTAATACATAAAATTGACATGGAATACATAGATTATATATATATATCTCAAGGCTCATGATCAAATTTTCTACATGCATTTAATCAAAACACCTAAAAGTTGGAAAATATTTTTCCAACCACCTTAAAATTGGAAATTGTGAAATAAAATGATAATTTCACAATTTTTGGATGAGCTTCTTAGGTCACCCCTAAGTCAAGAAATATCAAAAATTTGAAGTTAGAAAAATGAGAGAAAAATTAAGGATAAAAAGAAGGAAATAAGGAAAGGAGAAGACTACACTTTACCTTGTGTAGTAGGTGTTTGGAGACTAGTTGAAGCTTGAAAATTGGAAATTTTGGCTCAACTCCAAAATCACCTAAGGTCACCCCTATTTCTCCAAAATGAAAAAAGGGTGTTAAAATTTGAAAAAAATAAAAAGTAGGAAAGAAAGGAATGCCAAGACTCAATTAACTTACCTTGTAATCTAATTTTTCTACTATTTCTTCTTCAGTTCTCGAGGTCCTTCTTCAAAAATGTTGTTTATCAGCTCTAATCTAATCTTCAAGTTCTTCTAAATGTACGCAAACCAAATTCAAACTTAAGTTAAGAAGGTGGAAGAGATGAACAATGTGATATCCAAAAAATGGATTGAAGATAAAATTTCTTACCTTGGTATAGTTTGGTTCGATTTTTGTGAAGAATAGGGAGGAAAAATCTTGAAAATTTCTAAGTATGGAAGAAGAAAGTGAGAGGAAGAATAGAGAGAAGTTGGGAGTTTTTAGAGAGAAGGAGGAGGATTTGTCTTGAGAATAAATGTGTTAGTAAAAATGAGATGAATTTTTTTTTTGTGTAATAGGTCATATGGTCGTCCACACCAAGGGAGAGGAGAGAAAATTTTGTTGGTGTGTCTCTTGCGATTTGCCTCATGGGGAGACAAAGTGCAAGTCAAAGTATGGGCTTGAATGGTGTTGGGGAATATTGAGAAGAATGTTGGTAAAGTGGGAATAAGTTGGGAAAAATAGTAATAAAGAATTGGTGTATAAGATGATGTGTATAATGTTTGAATTAATGATATAATTATACACAAAATGACTAATATATGGTGTAGGTGTACAAGAGTTGGATGATATTTTTACTCCAAAAATATCCATGTTGGCCGTCCACTTCAAGGGTATTATGGTAATTCCATTTTTTTTTGTTCCAAATTTAATGATAATAGATGAAATATGTCAATCTAGCTCCAAAATCATTAGTGATTTCCTTGATCACTTGTAAGTCTCATGATCACTTAATCTAAATCAAATTCTAAATTCTATAAGGTAAAAGTCTCTAAAATAAATAGTCTCTTAAAATTCTAAGGTGACTAATAATTACAAAAATAGTAATAATGATAAATCAAGTGATCATAAATGAGGAATAGAGTTAATAAAGATCATGATCACAAGTAATTAAATAAAATGAACTAAAATACAAAATGTATATATTATTAATGATTACTCGTCAAAATGACGCGGTAAAATAGTCGATCAAAAGTATAGACGACAATAAGGATCAATTAATAGCTCGGAAAAATCGGGGCTTCACAATTCAGATTTCATAAGGATGATTTTCTCATCATGTAAAACGAAAAAATAAAATTAGCTAATGTAGTGTATTAAATATCCTTAAAAACAATTTTTCAAAGAGAATTCTTACATTTTAGAAGTTCTAGCACAGCAGTTATATTTTTATTTTCATTGTAACTCGAGAAAAATGTTCTAAAAAACACAAGATATGAAATATATATCAATATGTGTTATCATAAAACATTATGACACCCAAAATATTTCTACGAAAACAAAATATCTCTAATGTACTGCAGGAATCCGCTATACTCGGGGTATAGGGTCAAGCAGTTTTTTGGGTTACAAGATAACTTTTAGGCGAACTTGAAAGCAAAAAAAAATTACAGATTACATCTGCTTAAAAAAATCCGGCCAAGAAATTCTATGATGTAAGATGTACATCAGTTTTTATGGATTCTTCCAAAAAAAAATTGTTTTAAAAAAATATATACAATACAAATCTGTGTTTCATGGATTTCATTAATAAATTAACAGTCTTATTTTTTCATAGCCAAAAAATGTACATAAAAATTGAAAAATATGAGTACAATTTCCAAAAAAAATAATGTACCGAAAAAAAAAGCGCAAACACAGAATTTATAACCTGAAAATGACGATTATTATCATTTTTCAAAGAAATGAAATATATGCTAAAAAAATTGTATCATTTAAACACGATATTCTAGAAAATACTTCAGTGTTTTAAAATCGGAAAAAATAAAATACAGAAACATAAATAATCCCAGGCTTACACAGAAAATGAATATCGTGATTTTTGAAGATCCAAAAAAACAAAAACGGTAAATCCTTCGGATTTTCGTAAAACTTCCAAAAAAACAGAGTACCAAAAATATTTTATCTAAAAAATGACTATCAACTACAAAAAAAAAAATTCGAAAATCTTCATTTATCAAATCCATACATCTATCATTTAGATTGTAAACTCAATTTTTTGAGTTTGAATTTGACAAATGGTTATGAATTTGTATTCATTTTTAAGTATTTCTAAAAGACGATAACATTCAGCATGAAGGATACGATTGAAGATCAAAATGATATTTTTGGAAATGTAACGAAAAGAGAGAGGAGGAAGAGTCTTAGAGACGATAAGAATCGAAATAAAAATTGGATGTGAAATGTTTTATGGTTAAGTTTTTTGTTTTGTACTTTTTGTCCCATTTTTGTATTTAATCATGGCCGTCTATTACATATGAAAAATCTAGACTTTGAATCTCGGCCGTACACGTGACGATGACACGGATTTTGGTCTTCCTCATTAATGCATTCAATCTTGACCGTCCATTTTAGTTCATCTACGCCGTACACGTGTGCATTCACGCGGATTATGGTTTTCTTCCTTTGTCAACTGAATCTAAGCCGTCCGTTTCGGTTAATCGCGGTCGTCCATTTTGTTGGACTGATTACATAAGCTGATGGGCTTAATAAATTGTTGGGCTTAATAAATTATGGATCGGGTTTAATAAAATGGATGGGCCGGATGATTAAATAAACTAAAAATATAATTGGGCCTGAACAGTGGGCTTAGTAAATTTCAATGGATGAAATAGTGTAGGACAATAACAATAGTTGTGCATTTTGGGCTTTTTCTTTGTTTTAATATTTAGACTATATTTATTATAATTTAGTGTTTATTTTATTTTATTGTATTATAATTTTAATCTTTTGAAAAAAAATATAGATAAAAAAAATTAATAGTTGATTTAAATTTTATATGTAGGCCTGGATAATAATTTAAAAAGTTATTATTTATAATGTAGAATTATAAATTGTATAATTTAAAAAAAGTTATATGAAAAAAAAAATATAATGTGGAATTTTTTTTAAATTAAAAATTATATATATATATATATATATACGATTCATAATATTATTTATCATCATTTGTGTATCAATTTTTATATATTTTATTATTAGTTTGTTTTTTTAATAGAAAATGGGCGCATATGAGGGATAACATCTAGAGATGGATCCAAAAGAGTTGTATCGAACAATGGTTCGACCAAGATTACTCATCTATTTTCCAACTCTCTTCTCAGTGACATCACAAACGGTACATTGTGTTTTATTGTTATTCTACTTATAAATAAATTTTTAAATAATATATGTGTTCGTCTTAAAATAGTTTTTATTTATTACGTTCTTTTTAAACAGGAAATGGGAGCAGATCGGGGAGAACTCCTATAAATGACCCTGAAAGTATTATATCCAAAAATACTTCGAGTGGGGTTGGTTATTATTTTTCAAACTCTCAACATGATGGCAAAGGAAAAGGTAAATTCAAAAATTTATTTTCTATTTTTTTTATTCGATTACATATTTGAATGTAATTTAAAATCAACGCTATATTTTATTGTTTTGGAACAATAGTTTCCAGGAGAAGAGCGTTGTTTCAAAATAATATTAAGAATTTGAACAATTCTTATTGTCGTGTGCCCTCAGCGTCCTCCAATATTTCGCATGTGTCTGAAATTATCGACCTTACTATGGATGACTCTGTTGAAACCGCTTTGAACGGCAATTCAAATACACTGCCTGATGTTACGATAGAATCACATAGAACTCCTTCTCAGTTACATGACACAATTGCAACCATTAACAATGGTGAGAATTTTTTACTTCATGTATTAACGTTATTTAATTTCATTTATATAAATAAAAATAAATGTTTAATGGAAAATAAATATTTATATAATGTTTTTTTACGATCTTGGGATATCGGTGATGCAAATTACACGTGCCAATTTTGTGCGGCCATGTTTTGGTATGATGAGAGGATACAATCCCATGTCAAATCCACTTGTCCAGAAATATGGGTCATGTTGCAATCATGGAATAATTGAACTTCCTCCGCTCAAAGAACCACCTATTTTGCTTTCGTAATTTATTGTATGGAGACAGCGATAAAAGCAAACACTTTCAAGAGAACATAAGATCATATAATAGTATGTTCTGCTTTACATCTATGGGAGGAAATATCGACACCGACATTAACCGAGGCCAAGGTGCTCCAGTTTTCAGGATGTACGGACAAAATTATCATTTAATTGGTAGTTTATTACCGCCTCGATGGGTCAACACCGAAATTTGCATGACTTTATATATACGATCGAGAGAATGAGATCAATCATAGAATGAATTACATCGGTATGTTTTTTGTAATTCATTATTAATTATAATAAATTAATAAATATTATATTTTGATATGCATAATAATTCTTGCTAACTATGGATTTTCACCGTGATTTAATGTGCAGGCAAGGAAGTGAGACTAATAATTTGCACCAAGATATTGTTGTTGGACTACAGAAAATGTTGGATGAAAATAATATATTGGTGAAAACCTTTAGAGTAGCAAGAGAAAAAATACGAGAATGTGCAAATTTAGATGCTAGATTACGCCTTATTGGTAAAAAAGGCAAGGATGCTAGAAGATACAACTTGCCATCGAGCTCTGAGGTCGCCGCTTTGATTGTTGGTGATTTCGATCAGGCTTTAGGAGAAATAGATATATTGATTGAAACGAAAATCGGACAGCTGAAGAGGATAAATGAGTTGAATGGCATTGCAGTATCCTTTGTTATTACCTTACGGTGAGGATGGCTTTAGAGAAGACATTCCATTTTTGGACTTGAAAAATAAAACTCATGGAGGAAGGAAAACCGTTAGTGTTCGAGAATTTTTTGTGTACCGATTGCACGAAAGGAATAACGAATCTAATACTATTGTGTTTTCAAGAAGATTGTTTCAACAGTTTGTCGTTGATGCTTATACAATGGTTGAATCACCCAATTGAAATATGTGCGCTTACATCGAAAAGAAGTTGCGTTGTGATATCTATAAGGGTCTAGCGATCTTTGTATTGAATGGAGACACCGATCCCGAGATCACAAGCGCAAACAAATTATACTTCCGTCGAGTATTACAGGAGGAGCACGATTTATGATACAAAATTATCAAGATGCGATGGCTATATGTAGATGGGCTGGTTATCCCGATCTATTTATAACATTCACCTCCAACCCAAAATGGCCCGAGATTGTTCATTTTCTTGAGAAGAGAAATCTCAATGCCAAGACCGCAAATCCAGGACATTATTTGCCGAGTATTTAAAGTGGCTGGATGCTCTTATCAAGGATCTTCGACATAATTAGATGTTCGGGAAAGTTGTATCAAGGTTGTTGAATCCTCTTCATTAGTTTAGCACTTTTTTGCATTATTTTGATATATTATTTAAATTTATACATTTATTTATTTGTTTCCATTTATACTTTACAGTTATATATACAATAGAATTCCAGAAATGTGGCCTCCCTCATGCTCATATTCTTCTTTTCTGGCCAAAGAAGATAAATATCCATTCTATTTTGCGGCGGTTAGAGATTTTATGATTCATGGTTCGTGTGGCGAAGCAAGGAAAAATTCTCCGTGCATGGCTGATGGTCGTTGCACGAAACATTTTCCTAAAAATTTTGTGGATGCCACGTGTATTGATGAAGAAGGTTATCCTCGTTATCAGCGTAGGGATAATGGAAGGGTTGTCGAGAAAAATGGTGTTCCTCTTGATAACAGATACGTCGTGCCACATAATCGTCGATTGCTACTGAAATATGGTGCCCACGTTAATGTAGAATGGTGTAATCAATCTAGATCAATCAAGTATTTGTTCAAATATGTGAATAAGGGACATGATCGGGTGACATCATCGTTCTATCAGAGCAGTGGTGATGAAGAATCTGGGAAAGTTGTAGATGAAGTGAGCATGTATTACGATTGTAGATATGTTTCGTCGTGTGAGGCATCATGGAGATTACTGGGATATGAAATTCAATATAAATATCCTCCAATTGAACGTCTTAGTTTTCACATCGAGAACGAACAAAGTGTAATATTTCATGATTCTCAAAGAATAGACGATGTTCTCAGGAAAAGCACTGTAAGAGAAAGCATGTTTTTGGCTTGGATGGAATCCAATAAAATTTATCCTCAAGCTAGAGAATTGACCTATGTTGAAGCTCCTACAAAATTCACATGGAAATCACAACTTAAGAAGTGGGAGCTGAGGAAGTCTGGATATACTATAGGGCGTGTTTTCTATGTTCCTCCGGGGTCTGGTGACATGTATTATCTGAGATGCCTTATCAATGTGGTGCGTGGTGCTACATGTCATGCTGATTATAGAAAGGTATAGGGTGTACAATATAGTTCTTATCGTGATGCATGCTATGCTCTGGGTTTGTTAGAAGACGATAAAAAGTATATTGATGGCATCATTGAAGCCAGTCACTGGGCGTCTGCAGAGACAGTCAGGAGTTTGTTTGCATCATTATTGTCTTCAGATTCTCTCACCAGACCCGAGGACGTGTGGGATAAATGTTGGGAACTTCTTTCGGACGATATTTTATATAGACGCCGCATTCTTTTTCAACACCAAGGTATCACATTTGATATTATATATTATACTTTATACTTTATATAAATCTATTTATATTATTTCTTAACTATCTTCTAATATAATAATAATAATTAATTTAGTTCTTCAGATTTTTATGTTTATTTTTTCCTTTTGATAGATCTGGTTCTAAGTGAGAATGAAATTAAGAATCTTGCCCTATCGGAAATTGAAAAGTTATTGCGTAGCTAGGGCAGGAGTCTACGTGAGTTTTGTACAATGCCATTTCCAATCATTGATAATGTTGAATTCACCAAAAAGCAGTTGGTTTACGACGAGTTACGATACGATCGTAAGGCCTTAGCCACGAGCACAAAGATCTTCTTTCAAACTTCATCGATGAGCAACACCACGTGTATTACGAAATCATGTGTGCGGTTCAATCCGATAGAGGTCGTCTTTTCTTTGTATATGGATATGGAGTCTTGGCAAAACCTATTTGTGGAGGGCATTGTCTTCGGGGTTGAGATCAAAAGGACAAATTGTACTTAATGTGGCGTCAAGTGGAATAGCGTCTCTTCTCTTGCCCGGTGGGAGGACTGCACATTCTCGATTTGTTATTCCTATAAATCCACATGAAGGATCGAGTTGTGAAATCAAAGTTGACAGTCCACTTGCTGAATTGATTGTCCGTAGTAAACTAATAATATGGGACGAAGCTCCAATGATGCACAAGCATTGCTTTGAGGTTGTTGACACAACTATAAAAGATATTATGGAGACCGTCAAACCAGGAAGTCAGCATATCCCATTTGGAGGCAAAACGGTTGTGTTTGGTGGAGATTTCAGACGTCGGCAGGATATCGTCAATGCCACGATAAATTCTTCGCATTTGTGGAGGCATTGTAATGTGCTTAGGCTAACTAAGAACATGCGGCTTCAAAGACTAGGTGAAAGCGATGATTATGCGGATTTGGTTAAGTTTTCTGAATGGATTGCAAATATCGGGGATGGAACACTTGGAGGAGAAAATGACGATTCTGCCACTATTGACATCCCTGAAGATATTTTCCTCGAATCAAATGGTGATCCTATTTCGACTATCATTGAAAGTACTTATCCAATGTTTAAAGATGCGATCGAGGATCCGACTTATCTAAAGGAAAGAGCTATTTTGGCACCTACTCTCGATGTGGTTAAGACGATAAATTAATATATGACCTTTTTGAACACATCAGAAGGCCAGACTTATTTGAGTTCGGATAGCACTTGCAAATCAGACGCTAATGTTGATTTCTTACATGATCTGCATACACCGAAATTCTTAAATGGGATAAGATGTTCCGGAGTACCAAATCATGAAATTCATTTGAAGGTTGGGACTCCTATTATGCTCCTGAAAAATATAGACTATTCAATTGGTTTGTGTAATGGTACACGATTGGTGATTACAAGGCTAGGTAAACATGTGCTTGAGTCCAAGATTCTCACTGGAGCCAATGCAGGTCATAAAGTTGTAAGTCCAAGCGGCTACGATAATCTAGAGGGGGGTGAATAGATTATCTCCATCTTTTCTATTTTACCCTCTTTTTCAAACCGAATGCTCAAAGACAATAGTAAAGGTGCGGAATGTAAAAACAATAAGCGACGATTTAAAGAGGTTCAACCCACCTAGGGCCTAATCATCTACCACCCCAGTATCTTCGGGATGGATTTCAAAAAGAAAAAAGAATTTTATTAATTACCAAAATTAATACAAATTCAACTTACAACACCTTTGAAGAGCACCACACTCTTCTACAACACCACCTTTGGAGATTACCATAATCTCCCTTTGAAGATTACCACAATATTCCTTCAACGGCACCTTTGAAGATCACCACAATCTTCAATCTTGAAGAATACCAAATTCTTCAACACCTCAAAAGCACCACACTCTTGAAACACCTATCACCTAGATCACCCAAGTGTATTCTTACCACAAGAATACTCACAAGGATGTCTTGTGTTGAATAATGACCAAAAATCAAGATTACAACTCAATAGTGAATATTACAATTTGAGTGCAAGTGTAATCAAGAATAGCCTAGACCTCAAGGATGTGAAAGTGATAAGCTAGGCAAAGTTACAACAAGAATAATGACTATGAAGAACAAGTATTTGCTTGAAGTGTATCTTGTTGTGTTTTATCTCAATTGTTGTATTGGTTGCTCCAAAACTTTCTCTATTTATAGAAGTTGATTAACCAAGCATAGGCTCCTCTTGGGGACTTGAATTCTGTAAACAATTGCAAGATAATTGAAGAAAAGAGCTGTTAGAAATCAACTCCATGATTTAAGGAAATGTTACTGTTGTCAAATGGTCGAATTTTGTTGTCAAACCATAGGGCGACACTGGTCGCAAGATCGATAAGAGAAAAAGAGAGAACATAGCAAAAATACTACAGGGCGACCGGTCGACGTAGACCTCAACTGGTCCCCCTCACTCAAAAAACCAAGATATGAAGTTCTGTTTCAAAGTTTTGCTCCCAGGTACCGGTCGACCAGGGCGTCGACCGGTCGACAGGGTATGAATTTTTCTCGATTATTATTCCGTCGGGTACCTAATATGACATTGTTTTGTGGTACCCTCAAGTGTTTGGGTCCTTTGGGATTAGTCTTAAGACTTTTAGGTCTCCAACAATAATTAGAGCTATTTCTAGCCCGACAAGTATTGACGGCGTGTCCCTTCTTACCACAATAAAAGCAAGTGATAGTACTAACATGTATAGGAACTTGATTCTTTTTCATATACTTGATAATATTAGGCTCATGATCAAGTTCATTATCCAAATTATCACAACCATTATCATTCTCAACATTGGGCAATTTATTGGTACTCAAGTTGGATTTTGATAAATCATTTTTCATGCAATTCATATTCTCAACAAGAGTACTATTTTGTTTTTCAAGGTTTCTAACTTTGTCAAGTGTGGTGGTGTGAGCACATGATAGTGATTCATAAGAAGTAAATAAACTATCCTTTTCATTTTTCAAAAATTGAATTCCTTTTTCAAATTTTTGTACTTAACTAGTAAATTTTGGAATTCATTTTGAAGATCATCAAAATAATTTTGCAAATCACTATAATCATTTTGAATGACAATATCATAGGAAGTAGAGGGTTTAAGACATACCTCGTTTTCTTCTTCGATGCCCATAAAACATTGTTCGACTACTTCATAGTTGGAAGTTGTAAAAGGCTTGTTCCTTAGATATGACCTTGTATTCCTTTGAGAAGTAGATGCTTTTGTTTGACTCCTTTCATTTGCATATACTCCATAGATGGCTTCTAATTTTTGCCATACTTCATGTGCCGATCGAATTCCTACAATATGTTCATATTCCAAATTAGTAAGTGAACAATACAAAATATTGAGAGCTTTACCATCTAAGGAGATGGTTTTCTTTTCTTCATCATTGAGCTCCTTGAGAGCTTTGGAGGAGTATGGTGTGTCTTTCATCGCAATGGATTCTCCATTTATGACGACGTTCCAAATATCGAACCCGCAACCTTGTAAATAGCAATCCATTCTTTCTTTCCAAAATATAAAATTTTTGGAATCAAATAGTGGTGGCTTGGTGATGGAGGTGCCGGTAAGATGAGCTTCATTCGTAGCCGACGATCGTTTCTCTTCACTCGCGATTTGAAATGAGCTTGCCAAAGAGTTTGGCTTTGATACCACTTGTAAGTCCAAGCGGCTACGATAATCTAGATGGGGGTGAATAGATTATCTCCATCTTTTCGATTTTACCCTCTTTTTTGAACCGAATGCTCAAAGACAATAGTAAAGGTGCGGAACGTAAACAACACGCGACGATTTAAAGAGGTTCAACCCACCTAGGGCCTAATCCTCTACCACCCTAGTATCTCCGGGATGGATTTCAAAAAGAAAAAGAATTTTATTAATTACAAAAATTAATACAAATTCAACTTACAACACCTTTGAAGAGCACCACACTCTTCTACAACACCACCTTTGGAGATTACCACAATCTCCCTTTGAAGATTACCACAATCTTCCTTCAACGGCACCTTTGAAGATCACCACAATCTTCAATCTTGAAGAATACCAAATTCTTCAACATCTAAAGAGCACCACACTCTTGAAACACCTATCATTTAGATCACCCAAGTGTATTCTTACTACAAGAATACTCACAAGGATGTCTTGTGTTGAATGATGACCAAAAATTAAGATTACAACTCAATAATGAATATTACAATTTGAGTGCAAGTGTAATCAAGAATAGCCTAGACCTCAAGGATGTGAAAGTGATAAGCTAGGCAAAGTTACAACAAGAATAATGACTATGAAGAACAAGTATTTGCTTGAAGTGTATCTTGTTGTGTTGTATCTCAATTGTTGTATTGGTTGCTCCAAAACTTCCTCTATTTATAGAAGTTGATTAACCAAGCATAGGCTCCTCTTGGGGACTTGAATTCTGTAAAAAATTGCAAGACAATTGAAGAAAAGAGCTGTTAGAAATCAACTCCATGATTTAAGGAAATGTTGTCTGTTGTCAAACGGTCAGAATTTTGTTGTCAAACCATAGGGCGACGGTCGCAAGACCGATAAGAGAAAAAGAGAGAACATAGCAAAATACTACAGGCGGCCGGTCGACGTAGACCTCGACCGGTCGACCTCATCCCCAACCGGTCCCCTCACTCAAAAAACCAAGAGATGAAGTCTGTTTCAAAGTTTTGCTCCCAGTGCACGGTCGACAGTGTGTCGTCGGTCGATGTCATCGTCGACGCCGGGTCGATCGGGTCGACCGGCCTTTTTCCCTTCCGTCTCATTTTTGTTCTAAAATTCATCAGTGCGGGTTGCCTATACGGCGGCCGGTTGACCTCGAGACAGAAATGTTGTCCGATTTTTGTCGAAAATAAAACTCAATAAATACTCGAAAATTTAGTAAAAATATTTTAAACCAATCGGGAGTATTTAGACAAGATTTAGGAACATTGTTTTGAAGTAAAAACTTATAAACATAAAATCATTAAAAGTGTTGTCCAATTTTATCTAAAATGAAACTTGAAGAAACACTCCGGAAAATATTAAAACCATTTTAAATCATTTAGGAGTATTTGGACAACAATTAAAAATATTGTTTTGGTGTAAAAATAAAATCATCAAAATTAAGATAAAATCATGTATCAAACAAAAGTGTTGATCCCGCGATTGACTCTTACACCCTCTGACCTAAGGATTCCCTTCAAGTTCCAGCGAAGGCAGTTTCCTTTGTTCGTGTCATATGCCATGAAGATAAACAAAAGCCAAGGACAATCTCTGTCTAATGTAGGACTATATCTCAAGAATTCAGTTTTCAGTCATGGCCAATAATATGTCGCAGTTTCAAGAGTTACCAATCGAAAGGGGCTGAAAATATTAGTCTGCGGCGACGATGCGCCAAACAACAAACAAACTACTAATGTTGTATACAAAGAAGTATTTCAAAATTTATAATTTTTGTTAGTGCAATTGTAATTACCTTTCTCAAAAAAATAAATAGATTGTATTTTTTTATTGATATTTTATTTATATAGCAATACCCCACCCCGAAAACACTCCCGTGCATCGCACGGGTAAAATACTAGTACAAAATAATATTAAAAAATTATTAATAATATAAAATATAAGTTAAAAATAAAAAATAAAAATAAAAATTCAACATGGGGCAACCCGCCTCGCGACCCGTGACAGGTTGCCCTAACCCTCCCCATGAGGGGAGAGGGGGGAATCTGGATATTGAGATACTCACCCCACCCCGTCATATTGCTATCCCTAATTCTCATGAGCGTATGATGAAATAATATTAAATGGAATAGGAGATCTCAATTGCATACCAAAACTCGAGTGACATAGCTAATATTTATGTCATATCAACGTGCATTCATGATTTGGGATCTTCTATTACGTACTCATTGTATATTTCATGTTGCGTTTCAATATATCAGGTTAATATCACGTCTATTTACGCACCATAGAGAATAGAAAATTCAATCTGTATATCCAATGTATCATATATCAACATGATGGGCGCCATAGTGCGATTAAGATATATCTACAAGGTACAATTTCCTTAGGATTAAATAGGTTAGGCAAACTAGCTAGGCACTCAAGTAATTCACCCCGAAACAAGAAATGCTTTGCACTTCACTCGTTTAATTCCCACTTCAACTTGTCTCATTCAACTTTGGAAGTGGGGGTTCAGAAAATAATCTAGAAAAATAAAATTGAAAAGAAAAATGCCTATATATTAGGATGGTTTAGAACAAATAAGAAAATCTCAATGTGATAAACTAATAAAATGATTTTACCACTTTAACCTTAAATAGCCCAAAAACCAATGTTGTAAAAAGTATTAGACGCTTGCTAGGCGACAAACTGGGGCATAGCGCCTAGGCGGCAGATTGGGGCATAGCACCTAAGCGGGATTAGGCGGGACCTGGGCGGAATTAGGCGGGACTAATCGAAAAAAAATCATAGGTGGACAAGCAGGCCTAGCGCCTAGGCGGGGATTTTTACAACAGCACCAAAAACTGACTAAAAGAGCCGCGGACTCTTCACTGAACCGCCCCGACCCAAACTGCAACACGAATGTTTGGATACCATTGATTCTCTAACGCCAGGCCTTTCCAATGGCGCCACGTGTAAATTCAAGTTAGGGATGGCAATGGGGGGCGGGGCGGGTAGTGAATACCCGGACCCGCCCGTGCTAGTTACCCCGCCCCCCCCGCCGTGCCCGCCACGGGTCCAAAATGGTTGCCCGTGCCCGCCCTGTGCGGGGTCCGCCCGCCCCGCCGTTTTGAATTTTTTTGAGCTTAAAATTAATTTAACAAAGTGTATTTTTTTTTATTTTTTTGTGAAATTTAAATATATTTTTATATTTTTATAATATTCTATAATGTATTATTGTAAATGTACTTTTTGTGAAAGCTAAATGTATTTTTTTATTATAATATCATATAATAATAATAATAATATTAATGTATATATATCTCTTGGGGCGGGGCGGGCGGGGCGGGGCGGGCGGGGCAATTACAATACCCGGACCGCCGCTGCCCCGTCTCATGGCGGGTCCGCCCGCCCCGATCCTCGGGACGGGCGGTCAGTCCGCCCGCCCCAAACACCACGGGTCGTCGTCGGGCAGGTCGGTCAGTCCATATTGCCATCCCTAATTCAAGTACTTATAATCAAGAGTATCAACTCTACATACTAAAAGAGAAAAACAAAATTGACACATGTCATCACCTCATTAATTTTGACATGTATCAACTCCTCATTCTCTCAATTTCACATATCTATACATGTGACATTCATATCTACAAATTAAAATTGAATTGATAATATATTTTAAATTTGAAAAATAACAAATTAAAAGATGAGAAGTAATCCGAATATCAAAGATTTTATCCGCACTATCATTTAAAAATATTATATTTCAAAAATATTTAGGTTTATATGTACCTTTTAGTTTTCGATTTATGCTACCACTTAAGATCCTATCAAATAACAAATTAACCACTATGTTTCTCAACGCATTTATTGAGAAACATATCAAGGAATCTAACATCTAAGAGAAGTTGGGGTTTGACATATATTTAAAAATATTATCTTTCAAAAATATATTTGGTTTATATCCACCTTTTGGTTTTGGATTTTTTGTCATAACATGATCCAAATCTCAGCTCTAAAAAATAAAATATAAATCCTAAAATAAAGGAATTTTTCACAATCTACCCTATATACTAAAAAAAAAAAAACAAAGTTGACATTGTCATCATTGTATTAGTCTTTGACATTTGTCAATTTTTCACCTCTCAATTCACATGGCGTCTTCACATTTATATATGTGACAACCAAAGGTGGCGGAGCCACGTGAAGGTTTGGGGCACATTTGTACCCCCAATTTGAAAAAAAAAAAAAAAAATTAGTTTAAAAATAATAATAATAATATTTTGTAACCCCAATTTTTATATAAAATGATATTTTTAACAATTAAAATCCAAAAAAATAAAAATATCTTACATATTTTTTACACAATTTCCCACATTTTCTTCCCCCTACAAACACTTTGTTCCCAAAAGATAATTATAGAATCTAACTACGATTAGCCTAAAATTTATCGTACCCCCATTTTCGAATTTTTGGATCCGCCATTGGTGACAACTCGATCTACAAATTGAAATGATAACAAATTTAAAAGATAATAAATAATCTAAAAATCAAGGATTATATCTATACAATTTTTTAAATTTATTATCCAAATTAAAAAATAAAAGATTTGCTCACAATTAGTTTGGAAAAGTTGGTGTTGGACAAATATAAGAGATAACAGATAATCAAAAAATAAACTATTCTATCTACACTATATTTTAAATTTGTTATCTTTTAAATTATTATATTATATTATATATATCAAATACAATGCAGAAAATAACCAAAAAAGAAGATAAAAATCGACAAGTTTGTTAACGAAAATTTTATCCTTGGGCGAATCGGGTAAAATCACGGGTGTTATGCTAGTTATAAATAGTCAGACACACATTCCATAGGGTAATTTTTACTGTTCACATTTATTAATTACTTCACTGCTGTTGTTTTATTACCTCAGGACCTGAACTGGCTTAAGCATCGAAGATCCTTAGTTTGGGGTCATCCCAACAATCTTAACGTGTATTTCTGTTTCAGGTCACCCATCTAAAATATCCGAATTGATCCGAATATAGATCCCGAAAGGAGCCTTCAAGTATAGTAATTTACTTGGTGAAATCACAATGTACTTTTCCAGTGAATAGATATAAATAAAAATAGAAAAATGTCTAAATATTGATCACAAGCCGAGTAACTAGTTATACCACGAGGCCTCATTATTAGAACAAATGAAAAAAAAATCTCGATATATTTTTTCAATGAATGGTTATAAATAAAAGAAGAAAAATGTCAAAATATTGGTTACACGGCAAACAACTAGCTATACCATGGGGTCATTACTACCAAAGTAAAACTCAAAGAGAAAAATCTTTAGAAGGAAAAAATACCCAAAAAATTAACAAAATAATTTAAAACGAACACTACAAGAAAACAATCAAATTCCAACAAAATAATTCCAACGAAATAGAAAAATGTTGGAATTTTTAAAATTTCAATGGAAATTCAAATGCTACAATATACCGTTGGCATAAAATGTTGAAATTCATGTTGGAATTTAAAACTCCAACGAAAATTCCAGCACCACAACTAACCGTTGGAAAATTCCAACAGTAATGATAAACCATTGGAAATAGTATTGGAATTTTAAAAATTCTAACAAAAATTCCATCGTTAAAACATACCATTAGAAAATTCCAATAAAAATTCCAACGGTAAACCAAATATAGGAATTAAACATTGGAATATCTGTTGGAGTTTTTAAAATTCCAACGGAAATTCCAGTGGTACAACATGTTGTTGGAAAATTCCATTGGAAATTCCAATACCATTGGAAAATTCAATAGGGATTAAATGATTTGATAGTATAATTCATATCAATAAAACATATCTTCTCTTCTGGAGTCAATAATATTAAAACTACATGGTTAAATGTGCTTGACTTGGGACAAATTGATGATGGGTGACCTGCTGAGAAGTTAAAAATATTAGATAATAAGATAAATTGATTGAATATTCCAACGGATATATGCCATTTGACTAAATTCCAATAGTATATTTCCGTTGGAATAATCGTTGGGATTTTTTCCAATGATTAAATATATTCCAATGGTATAACTCTGTTGGAATTAGTGTTGGAAAAAAGGTTGGAGTTTTTTTCCAACGGTTATATATTTCAATGGATAAATAACGTTGGAAATTCCGTTGGAATATTTTTCCATTGGAATTTCGCTATTCCAACGGCTATTTTACCAGCGATGCATTTTATGTTGGAATCGATTATTTAACGCTATTTGGCCAAATTCCAACAGATTTTTTCCATTAGAATTTCCTTGTTTTCTTGTAGTGGAATATGATACAAAAGAGACATGTCTTGAATAATCTCAATATATATATATATATATAAAAACAATTTTTATTTAAGAACAAAGAGATATTTTCATTAACTTTTTTTTTAATAAAGAAAACGGATACTGAATAATTCATCAATTTTCCTCCAAAGTAAAAATAAGAGTTCTCTCAACGTCCTAGCTCTTTTCAATTATTCATATAAGATAAAACATAAAAATAAAAAAAGAACTTTGCTATGTTCGTACATCATTATTTTACTTTGTTGCTTGGGATCTGTGCTCATAAAGTTCCATGTTTGTATACTTTGGGATATGCTTATAGGTCTATTCCATGCCACCCATGTGGGTGACACCCAAGTGTGAGGATCCACCATTGGATCCTCACATACACACACACACCCACATGGGTGTGTGAGTGATCCAAGGGTGGATCACTCACTTGGGTACCACCCTACTTGGGTGGCTAAGAATTTCCCGCTTATAGAATATTTCTGTGTTCATAGAATGAAATTATTATTTAATGGAAAGTTCACCCTATTGCCTAAAGACCCACTTTATAACTATATGCGGCATGCATCACAATTCACACGAACCTTTCTTGGTACATTATAAAGTTATAATTAATGAAGCTAATTTTCGTTTTCCAGTAATTATTTTAGATGCGGGCTAAAATCAAATTGGGTACTTGTTTACATTGAGTCTCATTCTTAAACGGTCTTTGTAATAAAGTTGATGTTTTCTGGCATCTAGTTATATTTCATACAATCCAAATGGGTAATTATTTTTTTTAAATAAGATTGAAATAAGATTAAAGAAAAAAAAAGTGTTGATCACAAGCCGATCAGGTAGCGCAATATATGGGGCCTCGTTAAAAACCTACTGGAATAAAACACACCCTTGTAGGAAAAACCCCCAATAGGAAAAGAGTACTCCCGCGGGGGAAAGTCAGAAAATATACAAAAGCCCAGAAATAGAAATCATCTAACAAATCTATATTGTGTACGTCCAACATAATCATCAGTGAAAAAGGGTATAATATTCGCCGGAGGATTGTCCCACCATCCGGAGTCCGAGAACTTACTGAGAGAGTCTGTCACACGATTTTCCTCCCGATAGATGTGAGAAATAACAAAATTCATTTGCGAAATCATATACTGTGAAATATGCCAAAGACCAGAAGACGCCACGGGATAGAACCTGCACGATTACGAAAGAGATCTACCACAAAACTCGAGTCTGACTCCACCCAAAGATTTGTCCAGCCTTTGTTGAAGGCGTAGGAGACGACCCTAATAACCGCAATTAATTCCGCCTCAAAAGCATGTCCCGTCCCGCATTTTTCAACAAAGCAACCTCTGAAGAAGCCCCTTGTCGTACGGTATACCCCAGCAGCCACAAGACGCCCAGGTGCACCAGAAGCACTGCCATCCTTGTTAACTTTGATCCAACCTGGTAGAGGAAGATGCCAAGGAACAGAGATCATAGTGGGAGCCCGCGATGTGCCACCCTGGACCTTGAGTCGGCGAAGACAAAAGAGATCCTCTTGCATGTTATTCATACACCCCTTATCCAGACTAGCGGATTCCAAAATCATCGCCCGAAGTTGAACCAACGCCGCATCCAGTGACCGTATGTTGTCATTGAAAATAATGTCATTACGAATGTGCCAGAGTAGCCAGATGCCATAAATAATCGCCACTTTCCAAAGAAAAGTCACTTGGTCACTGAAATGGAAACCCATTACATAGATCAGAAATTCATTGAAACTATGGGTAGTGCGGAGTAACAACGAAGGAATCACCATCCAAAGACCCCACGAGTCCCTGCAAAAACACAAGACACAAAAAGATGATCAATAGAATCCACGTGAGAGAAACATAGGCTACAAAAGGTCGGCCCAATGAAGCTCTGAGAACACTTTGTTAGTCCAAGTGGCTACGATAATCTAGAGGGGGGGTGAATAGATTATGCCGATTTTTCGCAAATCACCCTCTTTTTCGAATCAACAAGTAAATGACAAGAATATAAATGCGGAAATTAAACAACACTCGTTGATTTAAAGAGGTTCAACCCACCTAGGGCCTAATCCTCTACCACCCCAAGATCTCTCACGGATGGATTTCAAAAAGAAAAAGATTTTATTAATTATCACAATTAATACAACACCTTGAGGATCACCACAATCCTCTTACAACACCTTCAAGGAGATTACCACAATCTTCCTTCACCACCTTTGAAGAGTACCACACTCTTCAAACACCTATCACCTAAATCACCCAAGTGTATTCTTACCACAAGAATACTCACAAGGATGTCTTGTGTTGAATGATGTACAAAATTCAAGATTACAACTCTATGAAACCAATACAAAGATTGAGTGCAAGTGTAATCAAGAATCAAAAAGCCTAGACCTCAAAGATGTGCAAATGAAAGTACTTAGGCTATTACAACAAGAATGTAAAAATGAAAGCTTGAACAATTTGCAGATTTCTTGTTGTGTATTTTGCTTGTATATTTTGTATCTTGTGTCTTCAATTCATCCTCTATTTATAGGGAAGCTTCACCAACATAGGCTCCCAACATAGGCTCTTCTATCTTCACTTTTGTCTACAAAAGAAGATCACAAGATGTAGAAATATTGTACAAAATTGAAAAGCAAATCTTGTTGTCACGATTTTGCAACGGTTGGAATTTTTTTGTCATGTCAAAAATAACATAGGCGGACCGGTTGCCCTGTTGAAGATTTCGACCGTTTCAAAAAAATAGTGTGATCAGGTAGGGGTTGCAGGGGTGCGACGGCCGAGGTGGGGTGCGGCCGGTCGCCCTAAAGGGTGCGGCCTGGCCGACCTCACCCGACCGGTCCCCCCTCTTTTTCAAGACTGTAAGTTCTGTTTCGATTATCTAATCTTGTGTACCTGGCCAACCACTTTGGGCAACCGGCGACCACCCCTTTTGAAATGTTGTCCGATTTTTTTCAAAAATAAACTTCAAAGAAATACTCCAAAAAATTAGTAAAAATATTTTAAATCATTTGGGAGTATTTAGACAACATTTATAAACATAGTTTTGGTGTAAAAACTAATTTAAACAAAACCATCAAAAGTGTTGTCCAATTTTTATCAAATTAAAAACTCTAAGAAATACTCCAAAAATTAGTAAAAACATTTTAAATCATTTAGGAGTATTTGGACAACATATAAAAACATTGTTTTGGTATAAAAACAAAATCATCAAAATCTTGATAAAAACATTTATCTAACAAACTCCCCCTTTTTGATGATTACAAACCAAAACAATTTTAGAAGGTCGATTTTATAACAAAGCAAATTTTCCGGTCTTAAAACAACAATCAATTCCAAGCAAGATTCATCATAAGTACAAGCACACAAGGATAGGAGCAAAGATTTTTCAAAATCATTTTTACACAAGCTCCCCCTATCAACATGCATATAAAGAACAAGTATACAAGCAACAACTAAAAGCTAAAAGCTTAGCTTTCACAACTTAAGCTTGAATTCCATGAGCTTATAAGCTCCCCTCTGTCACAAAACATCATTAGTCAAGCATAAAAGTCCACAATACATCAAATGGACTAAGCATTGTTTCTGACTTAAGGCTTTCAAGAGCTCTAGCTTATAGCTTTTCTTGCAAGCTTATTTTCGCTTCTTTGAGCGTATGAGCATTTTTCTGTTTCTCCCCTTTGGAATCATCAAAAGAATGTTAGCACGATAAAAACATCACATATTCATATCAAAGTGCGCAAATTTATTGATTTATCGAGCTTATTGAAAATTGAAGCTTAAATTCCAAATAAAAGGGAAATATTGATCAATTTTCTTGCAAAAGCTCATTTGATTGATAAAACATGATCTCTATATACTTATAAGACTTTTCAAATCGAGAGAATCATGTAGATGATGTATTTTTCATTGAAACATTTTGTCGAACACTTGACGTGCATTGAATAAAACTAGAAGTATATAACGCCTTTGAAATTCATTTAATCCAGAAATTTTCATCACCAATTCAGTTCAAACAACATTCAATACATCATAAATATTAAGCTCATCACATTCATATGAAACTAGCATCAATAATTTTGCAAATAAGTCAAAATCTCAAGGGTTCAACCCAATTGAGCAAATGAAGTAGAATTCTTACCATTTATTCGGTAAAGATGAGCAATGATGATGATAATCGAGCTTAATGAAGTCCAAAAGATGAAATATATACAAGAAAATACATTTGAAGTGAAATTTTAATGTATTTGGCGAAGGGGACGAAAAATAGACTAAGTAAGCCACAATGGCTGAAACTGAAGACAGAACCGAATTTAACCAAAATTTGGTGACGGGCGACCGGTCGACGTTGAGGGCGACCGGTCGACATTGAGGGCGACCGGTTGCCCTCAACCTCCTCAGCCCACTGTTTTGAAAAAATTTCCAAAATCCGAATTTTCAACCAAAAATCCGATTTTTCGCCCCTAAGTTTTAAAAACGTGCAAAATGCAATCATAGACCTCATTCAATATGCATTATGCCTAACCGAGCTCGTATCGATGCAAAAGTCTCGGAAGATAGCGGTTTTGTAAAAATGTCCGCTAATTGATCTTGAGATGGTACAAAAGATATCTCAATTTTTCGTTTTGAGACACAATCCCTTAGAAAATGATGTCGAATCTCAATATGTTTAGTACGGTTATGATGAACCGGATTTTGCGCAATATTTATAGCGGATATGTTATCACAAAAGATGGGAACATTTTCAAAAGAACATTTATAATCCGCTAAAGTTTGTTTCATCCAAAGAAGTTGTGTACAACAAAATGCCGCGGAAATATATTCGGCTTCGGCCGTTGAAAGTGAAACACAATTTTGTTTCTTTGAAAACCAAGATACTAGGCAATCACCTAAAAATTAACATGATCCGGAAGTACTTTTCCGATCATCAATATTTCCCGCATAGTCCGAATCACTATAACCTTTAAGAGAAAAATTTTCATTCTTTGGATAAAATAAACCATATTGAATAGTGCCTTTCAAATATCGAAAAATCCTTTTAACGACACTTAAATGAGATTCTTTGGGATTGCTTTGAAAACGAGCGCATAGGCATACGGCATGAAGAATGTCCGGTCTACTTGCGGTTAAATAAAGTAGACTACCAATCATACTCGATATTTGGATTCATCAACCGACTTGCCTTTTTCATCTTTGTCAATCTTGGCGTTTGTTGTCATCGGGGGTAGACGGTTCTTCCTTCTTCAATGCCAAATTTCTTCAAAAGTTCCTTTGTATATTTTGATTGAGAAATATAAATTCCTTCTTGGCATTGCTTAATTTGAAGTCCAAGGAAGAAGTTGAGCTCCCCATCATGCTCATTTCAAATTCACTTGCATTAACTTAGAAAATTTTTGCACAAGGATTCATTAGTAGCACCAAAAATAATATCATCAACATAAATTTGTACTAATAAGCAATCTTGCCCTTTTTCAAAAACAAAGAGAGTAGTGTCAACTTTACCTCTTGTAAAACCATTTTGCAAAAGAAAAGAGCTAAGTCTATCATACCATGCACGCAGTGCTTGTTTCAAACCATACAAGGCCTTTTTAAGTCTAAAAACATCATTAGGCCTAGAAAAATTTTTAAACCCCGGAGGTTGTTTTACATAGACTTCTTCTTGAATAATACCATTTAAAAATGCGGATTTTACATCCATTTGGTAAAGCTTGAAATTTTTAAAACAAGAATAGGCAAGTAAAATACGAATAGCTTCTAAACGCTACGGTGCAAATGTTTCATCATAATCAATACCTTCTTCTTGACAATAACCTTGAGCTACTAACCTTGCTTTGTTTCGAACAATATTACCTTGGTCATCGAGCTTGTTCCGAAATACCCATTTTGTACCAATAATGGTTTGAGATGGAGGACAAGGTACTAATTTCCATACATCATTCCTTTCAAATTGATTCAACTCCTCTTGCATTTCTAAAAACCAATCCTCATCTTCAATAGTTTCCTTAGCATTTTTAGGCTCTTTTTGAGATATAAGAGCTTTCTCGGCAAATTTTTCTCGAGTCATTACTTTATCAAGGGGATCACCAATTATAAGATCTTTTGGGTGATCTCCCTTAAATTTCAATGCTACGGGAAGATTCGAAGTATCACCTTTATCTTCTTGAGGAACACTTGAGCTTGAAGGTTGATCATTTTGAGTTTCATCTTGAACAATGGTTTCAACGATATCCTCTTCATCACTTTCATCATTGGGTATCCTTTCAACACCCAAGCTTCATTGAATTTGACATGGATAGATTCTTCAACAACCCCACTAGTCTTATTATAAACCCGATATGCTTTGCTTTCTTGATTGAATACCCCATAAATATTCCTTCATCGGCCTTAGGATCAAGTTTGTCTAATTGATCCTTAGTATTCAAAATAAAACACTTGCATCCAAATATTTTGAAATAACTAATATTTGGAGTTCTTCCTTTCCAAAGCTCATATGGAGTTTTATTCATTTTAGGACGAATATAAACTCGATTAATGACATAGCAAGCGGTACTTACGGCTTCGGCCCAAAAATATTTTGGAAGTGAAAATTCATTGAGCATGGACCGACTCATTTCTTGAAGTGTCCGGTTCTTCCTTTCGGCTACTCCATTTTGTTGAGGTGTCCTTGGAGCCGAAAAATTATGACTATATCCCTTGGTTTCACAAAAGACTCTAAATTCGCCATCAAATTCTCCACCTCGATCACTTCGAATGGACTTAATAGTATCTTCCTTTTCATTTTCAATGAGTCTACACAACTTAACAAACTCATTAACGACATCGCTTTTATTTGTAAGAAATAGAGCCCAAGTATATCTAGAAAAATCATCAACTATAACAAAAGTGTAATGTTTTCCACTTAGACTTGCCGTACCAATATCCCCATACAAATCAAGATGAAGCATTTGTAGGGGTTTGGTAGTGGAAATTTCATTTTGGGCTTAAAACTACTCTTAACTAATTTGTTCTTTTGACAAGTGTCACATAAGCCAAGATTTTCAAAATTTAATTTGGGTAGTCCTTTTACATGTTGGTTTTTGTAAATAGTTTGCAAATTTTTGTATCCAACATGTCCAAGTCGCCTATGCCATAAACTAGTTAAATCATTATTGGCGACAAGACAAGAAACATTTTGACTAACCAAATCACTTGTACAAATTTTATAAAGATTGCTTTTCTAATTGCTTCGCAAATAATTTTATCATTTTTGGAAATAAGGCATTTTTCTTTATTAAAAACAACATTATAATTTGAGTCACAAAGTTGGCTAACACTTATCAAATTGAACTTAAGCCCTTCTACTAAAAGAACATTACTAAGAGAGAAAGAAGAGTTACCAATTTCTCCATTTCCAAGAATTCTTCCTTTGCCATTGCCGAACATGACCATACCTCTTGGAGCTTGATGTTGGTAAAAAGTTCTCTTTCTTTCCGGTCATATGGCGCGAACATCCGCTGTCCACGAGCCATTTTGAATCTTCCATTGTTGTTATAGCCCTATAACCTACAAAGGAATTATTTTTAGGTACCCTATAATTTTGGGGTCCATGGGGTTAGCCTTGAGACCTTTAGGTCTCCAATAATAGCTAAAATTATTCTTCAATTTACAATTGCTAGCATAGTGTCCATTCTTACCACAATAAAAACAAGTAATAATACGAGGACTACTAAAGACGTACAAAGGTTGGACCTTGGTCTTTTTTCTTAAAAGCATTTTGAAAAGGTTTATAACAAGTCCTAATTTAGAATGCTCACCTCTTTGTGCATCTAAAATTTTTGTGACTTTATCCGTACTTAAATTGAATTGATGCACATCCTTTTTCAAATTTTCAATATCATTTGTGAGCGTTTGTTTTTCGGTTTCAAGAGTACGGACCATAGTAAGAGTAATAACATGAGCTTTATCAAGAGAGTCATAAGAAGTAAATAATTTATCCTTTTCTAGTTTAAGCTCTTTATGCTCTTTTTTCAAATTCTTGTATTTAACAATCAAATTTTGAAACTCATTTTGCAATTCATCAAAATCACATTGTAATTCATCAACTAGGGAAGAAGATGAAGCATTAGAGCGCACTCGGTATTTTCATCGTCTATGGCCATAAGACCATGTTGGATTCTCCTTCCTCGCGTCGGTTGTTTCAAGTAATTCATCCCAAGTTTTGACGTCCGCATTTAATGCCTTCTTTTTCGGAAAAGGCTTTTTCTTCTTTTGTTCCTCTTCCGCTAATTTTGGGCAATCGGCTATGTAGTGCCCGGATTTTCCGCATTTGAAGCAAGAATTGTCTCTTGGCTTTCTTGCTTTATTTTTATTTACAAATTTTGCAAATTTTCTAACAAGAGTCGCCCGCTTTCTTCATCATCCTCATCACTAGCATAATAAACATTATTAGAAGAAGATGCTAAGCCTTTAATAATATTTTGCGCACCCGATTTAGAGGTGGATGGTTGAGAATTTTTCCTCTCCTCGAGATATACTTCATAAATGAGGAGATTCCCAATGAGCTCATCAAACTTGAGTGTCTCAAGATTTTGAGCCGTGATTGCCGTCACCTTTTCGGACCATGAGGAAGGGTGTCTTCTTCTGAGATGACCTTTCCAAGAGCCACAAGAGGATTGACAATGTTGTCAAGCCTTTCCACCATTTTTGATATGCTTTCACCATCATGCATATTGAAATTTTCAAAGTCTTTCACAAGCATTATTTTTCTTGCTTGCTTTACTTTCTTTGTGCCCTCATAAATGGTTTCTAATTTTTCCCAAACTTCATGTGCCGACCGTATGCCTCTTATGCGATTATATTCGGTGGCGGTAAGAGAGCAATGTAAAATATTTAAGGCCTTACCATTTAGAGAGAAAGCCTTCTTGTCATTTTCATCGTACTTGAATGGCTTGGGAGTAGTGGTACCATCCTCCAATTTTGTTGTTGGTTGAGCAACTCCTTCAATGACCACATTCCAAATATCAAATCTGCATCCTTGTAGAAAGCACTCCATACGATCTTTCCAAAATGCGTAGTTGTTGGCGTCGAATAGTGGTGGCTTGTTGGTGGAGGCGCGGTGGTGAGATAAGCTTCATTCGTAGCCATGGATCTTTCCTCTTTACTCTGGCGAGCTTAGCCAAAGAGTTTGGCTCTGATACCACTTGTTAGTCCAAGTGGCTACGATAATCTAGAGGGGGGGTGAATAGATTATGCCGATTTTTCGCAAATCACCCTCTTTTTCGAATCAACAAGTAAATGACAAGAATATAAATGCGGAAATTAAACAACACTCGTTGATTTAAAGAGGTTCAACCCACCTAGGGCCTAATCCTCTACCACCCCAAAGATCTCCTGGATGGATTTCAAAAAGAAAAAGATTTTATTAATTACCACAATTAATACAACACCTTGAGGATCACCACAATCCTCTTTACAACACCTTCAAGGAGATTACCACAATCTTCCTTCACCACCTTTGAAGAGTACCACACTCTTCAAACACCTATCACCCAAATCACCCAAGTGTATTCTTACCACAAGAATACTCACAAGGATGTCTTGTGTTGAATGATGTACAAAATTCAAGATTACAACTCTATGAAACCAATACAAAGATTGAGTGCAAGTGTAATCAAGAATCAAAAAGCCTAGACCTCAAAGATGTGCAAGTGAAAGTACTTAAAGCTATTACAAAAGAATGTAAAAATGAAAGCTTGAACAATTTGCGATTTCTTGTTGTGTATTTTGCTTGTATGTTTTGTATCTTGTGTCTTCAATTCATCCTCTATTTATAGGGAAGCTTCACCAACATAGGCTCCCAACATAGGCTCCTCTATCTTCACTTTTGTCTACAAAAAAGAAGATCACAAGATGTAGAAATATTGTACAAAATTGAAAAGCAAATCTTTCTTGTCACGGTTTGCAATCGGTTGGAATTTTTTGTCAAAAAATAACATAGGGCGACGGTTGCCTGTTGAAGATTTTCACCGTTTCAAAAAAAATAGTGCGATCCGTAGGGGTTGCGGAAGCGCGACGGTCGAGGTGGGGTGCGACCGGCCGCCCTAGGCGCGAAGTGCGGCCGACCTCACCTCGACCGGTCCCCTCCCTCTTTTTCAAGACTTGTAAGTTCTTTCGATTATCTAATCTTGAGTACCGGTCGACCACTTTGGGCGACCGGTCGACCACCCTTTTGAAATGTTGTCCGATTTTTTCAAAAATAAACTTCAAAGAAATACTCCAAAAAATAGTAAAAACATTTTAAATCATTTGGGAGTATTTAGACAACATTTATAAACATAGTTTTGGTGTAAAAACTAATTTAAACAAAACCATCAAAAGTGTTGTCCAATTTTTATCAAATTAAAAACTCTAAGAAATACTCCAAAAATTAGTAAAAACATTTTAAATCATTTAGGAGTATTTGGACAACATATAAAAACATTGTTTTGGTATAAAAACAAAATCATCAAAATCTTGATAAAAACATTTATCTAACACACTTACATCCAGGACCGCAAGACGTCCGAATATCGCTCTCCAAACAACCACCAAGCGCCTCTCTGGGATGTTCGGAGACCAAATCCAAGAACCCTATCTAACCACCGGAAGAGAAGGTCGCAAAAACGAGTAAGCCTCTTTAGAAGAGACCCTCCCATCCATAGAATGCGTCCAGACACGTTTATCCACTGAATTCGAGGGAAGGGGACAACGGACAATATCCCGAACAATATCCAAGTAAGCCCTCACAAAAGAAGTCGTGAAATGCCAAGTGTTATCATAAAAAAAATCAGAGATCATATCCTGGAAGTGAGTACGGTACATGGGGGAATGCCGGTCGGTCCGCAATAACGTAACCAAACCAATTATCGCTCGTTCAAAAGCTAATTGACGAGTGTGCCCCCGGAACCCAACGAGACTCCGATAAACAACTCTGAACCATAGGGCGGAGACCAGCCCATATCAAGGAAAGAAGGAACGTGTATCTAATCGCCCTGTTAGCTAAGAAATAACGCTTGCGAAGGGTGGTGTGCACAATAGATTCTGAGGTGAGAATCTTCCAACCCAACTTCATGAGGTAAGCTTGATTAGCCGTGATAATAGAATGAACCCCCAGGCCCCCTTCTTTTATAGGGGTACAACAACGTGTCCAGTTAACCACATAATTGCCATTCTGATTGATGTCACCGGTCCAGATGAAGTTATGCATGGCTGTCTCCAACTCCTTGAGCATGGTAATCGGCCATTTATACACCATCATAGTGTGAACGAGAGAGCTTGTTATCACATAATTCACCAAACACACCCTGCCAGCAAGCGAAAGAGAAGAACCCTTCCATCGTTTGAACTTGATCAGGACTTTGCTAAAAGCCGCTTGTAAAACCCGCTTCTTAGGAGCCCCTTTAAATAATGGAACACCAAGATATGATGTAGGAAAATCGCCCTCCTGAATACCAATAATAGTTTGGACCCGATTTCTGACGTTCTTGGAAATGGAAGCCCCGAAAAACACCTTCGATTTGTTGGGACTAAACACCTGCCCTGAAATAGTGGCATAGAAACGAAGAACCCTACGAACATGACGGGCATTGCTTGTATTAGCCGCACAAAGGATGACGATATCATCAAAATACAACATCGTAGAAGGAAAATGTATATTCCGTGGAGCAACAAAAGGCATAAGGCGATGAGATGCGACCAAGTTAGCGAAAATTCTGCCCAACACTTCCTCAGCCACACAAAAAAGAAGCGGAGATAATAGGTCCCCCTGCCTGACACCTCGAGAACATGCAAAGTAACCCACTGGCAAGCCATTAAGCAAGACAGAGATACGAGCTGAATGGAGAATCCCCGAGATCCAACCGATGAAC
Source organism: Rehmannia glutinosa (assembly GCA_016081115.2). NCBI lineage: Eukaryota > Viridiplantae > Streptophyta > Magnoliopsida > Lamiales > Orobanchaceae > Rehmannia > Rehmannia glutinosa. Next base: position 283,131 of record JABTTQ020002044.1, read on the forward strand.
TTATCTGAAAACCCAAACCTACCCAAGACGTAAAGCAAGAAATCCCAGTTCAGAGTATCAAAGGCCTTTTGAATGTCAATCTTTAAAATCATGTTCTTATCAGCCATGCTTTGTAGAATATTGAAACCCTCAGAGACCAAAGCAATGCAATCGTGAATATGACGGCCCGGAATAAACCCATACTGAGTGGGGGAGAGGACCGAGGATGGGGCTAATAATCTTCCCAAAACGAGTGGCCAGGATCTTCGTGATGGTCTTAAAGATGAAGTTACTCATCACTATTGGTCTCAAGTTGTCGATGCTCATAGAATATTTGCATTTAGGGATAAGAACCATAAAATTGGAGTTGAGTCCGCCGCAAAAAGAGCCGCACACAAAAGTTTAAGTAGCGAATAACGCCTCAATGACCTCGGAGGATATAATATCCTAGCAATGATGATAGAACATCCCATTGAAACCATCGAACTGTGGGGAGCTATCGGCCCAAGATCAAAAATCGTCTCTTTGATCTCGATTCGGCATTTACAATGAATCGAGTCAAGAGCGGTGAAATGAACAGAGAGCCAATCGGGCGGCGAATAAATCCTCAAAGAAATGAATAATATGATTGCGGATAGCGATAGGGTCCATAGAAAAATGACCGTCAATCATCAAACCATGAATACTGCAATCGAATGGCTTTGGTTTGGCGGCGGTGGAAGAAAGTTGTGTTGCGATCTCCATCAACGGCCCATGCCGTTCTCTATTTTGCCTAAGAAATTCGATCAAGTAATAAGGTATGATTAAGAGAACTCGCTCTAACTTATCATCCACAAAGATGATTGACATCCCCAAAACCTCCATATTCCATATGCGAAGAACCGGACGCAACCTTTTGAGTTTGAGCATCAATTTAATCAACGGATTAGAACCCGCACGGAGCAACCCAAGAAGAGGCAAATCGTTTTTGAAAAGGTGAATGTTTAGTCCACATACGCTAAAAGAACATCCCTGCACCCTCATATCCTGAGGCGAGCAAGATAGCAAAAGGGGATGGTGATCTGAGAAAATACGAGGGAGAACAAAGTGATCCACTTTCTGCCAAAGAGCGAGAAAATTAGAGGTAGCAATGGAACGATCCAATCTTGCCTGGGTGAGGTTGTGTCTGCCCCTCGTAGCACTCCACGTAAAAAAGTGACCCATGGTAGGAATAGCCATCAGATTTGCATTATCAAGAAAATTACGAAATTCTTGACACGATGCGACAGAAGCAATCCCCTGACCTTTCTTCTCATGGTTACCCAAAATAGCGTTGAAATCCCTCATCAAGACCAAGTCAGTAATACCCAAACCAGTGATATTATCCCAGAGGTAACGACGATCCACATAAGTACAAAGGGCGTGAACAAAGCCCACATGAAAACTCATAGCAGCATATTGAGCCTTAAAAACGATACACTGATCAGAAATGAGAACATGATGCAAGATAGACACATCCGAGCGTCGAAAAATCCAAATATCCGATCTCCCATTCGAACGGAAATTCTGCACCACAAAATGTAAATCAAGAGCGCCCAAAAGAATCAGGGATAACATCCAAATCCACCCAGCTCGAGATGGCGACCAAGGAAGTGCTTATGACGTTGACAGATGTCTTTGAGAATATTGCGGGAAGCAACATTCCCTATCCCTCTGATGTTCCAGAAAAAACAATTCATGGATAACCGTGAAAGGGGGAAGACCGTGGAGGAGACACGGTAGTATTATCCTCAGCTGCAGCATGCGAACTCAGAGAATCATCAATAGGGTTCCGAGCTTCTATGATAGTTGTAGTCTCCTCATCATCATAATCTGCCCATCTTTTAGCAGCCGCAATGTTTAGGTTTATAGCACCATCTGAGTCCCGAGTGATAGCCAATTGATGAATATGGGGTGTAGGACCAAGCAAAACATCCCTATGTAAATTGTCCGAGTCTGAAGATATGTCCCGAATTGACCTACTGAGAAGTCTAGTTGGCCTTTCCAATGGATATTGAGTTGAATGAGAAGAATTACGACCTCCAGATTGAGGCGGCTGAGAAGTTAGGGGCATCAGTTGAGTGTCTGTCACCGGGGCATAAGGTGGAGCATCAGAGGGTGGCGAATTATGAACCATTCCCTCATCTTCAGCCAAGACAGAAAACGAATTACCCAAACTAACCTTGGAGGATATTGGAGCACTTCGAGCATCAGATACTAAAACCAAAGGGAGTGAAGCTGGCGCAAGATAACCAAAGGGAGTGAAGCTGGCGCAAGATAACCAAAAGGAGTAGTATCATCCATAGAGTTAACAATGGTTTTTCCTTTATCCTGTGGATGAGGCACGGGACGATAGACCTTGCGCTCCTTAGAACACCCCCGTTGGGAAGTGGGGTGTCCTGAAGCTTCCCTGTAATCAGCTGGCTTTCCCATTCGACGACAATTGACGGCAGTATGACCCGTGATACCACAGTTAGGACAAAAATCTGGGAGTCTTTCATAACTAACCGACAGAAATGAACAGTGACCCATACGTTCCAGCATAATACAATCCTGCAAAGGTTTTGCAAGGTCAACTTCCACCAAGACCCGAACAAAATGACCCAATGAACCATCTAATGATCTCTTGTCAATTTGTTAGGGAGTACCGATAGCCTTAGTCACTCCCAATATAATGTTAGGTTTCCATTATTCAATGCTAAGCTCAAAGATCCGAACCCAAACATTGGCAATTTAAGTTGTAACTTTGTAAGGGTTGAAATCTAAAGACCCACGGAGATAACTGATGGTGCCCGGATCAAGGACCAAGAGACCCGAGACCGAGCTATCGAACGATCCCCGCATATTATCAAATTTGATACAAAAATAACCCTTACCCAAGGGGATTAGTTTCCAAGCAGTTTTAATACCCCACAAATCAGAGAGACGTTTTTGAAGAGGTAAAATAGCCCATGGCTTATACCCTTTTACCATTATAACACGGCCAATCAAAGAAAAGGTAAATTCAGAGATACAATGCCTATAGAGGTTTTCATCAATCGTAATAGAATAATAATCTCCTTTTTTAACAGGTTCAGGAATAGAATTAGCTAAACCATTAACCACATTAGAGTAAGTTTTAGGATTACCTGGAGCCAGTGCATGGAAAGAATCAACGTTAGAGTCATTACCAGTAGTAATTGTAGCGGCTATGGAGGCATGGGAGGAGGTCGTCCCCCTAGAAGGCAATAGAGGGAGATCGGGCCCCCATGGGCAACAAAAGAAGGGGAAGCCGCCCCTTTAGAAACATCATGGTTATGGACGGCCTCTTTGCGGCATGCACCCGACGGCAAATAGAATTCCGAAGGAACGAGACCCACATAAGTGCGATCAACCGGGCTCGTGGGGGGTTTCTTGCGAGGGACGAAACTCCGCGGAATCCAGTTGTAACCATGCGTGGGCAGCGAGAAAGAAGCGGCACCATGCTTATCGGCTGCATAAGGGAGCAGGGGATTGAAGTTCGATGTCAAGCCTTTATTATTAGTGTTAGTTTTTCTCTCTGACATTTCGTCGAGCACCTGCTGTGCGTCCAATTTTGCTGTCAAAACTGCAATATTCGAGTTTGTTTCTATCCTATCCGAAATCAAATTTGAGGGTAGTAGTTCCTCCTCAAGTGTTCGGGAGACACTTGAGGTCCCTCCAAGTTCAATACCCAACACATTAGTATCATCTAATTCAAGAGAAAATGTGACAAAGATCCTTACCAACGGGAATGGGGGAGTTTTCCATATCAGCAAAAAAACTTGGATCGATGGGCTTATACTTGTTTCTTTTCAGCTTACCCATAATTAGTAGACCAAGAAAAATAAATTACGGCTCAATGCGATTTTTCATCGAACAGTTAGTGCGCAGTAGAGAGCAAAGCAGCTGAAATCTGAAAATGGCGACTTGCGCCATTAAAGGAGGTTGCCCCAGTGACTATGTGGCCATCTCCATCTCTATTCTAGCTATTATCCTGTAATTTCTTCAACCTTTGTTGCAGACGCACCGGCGCTGGCGGAACGGGAGTCGGTGGGCAGAAATCGGAGGGGCAGGGCCGCGAGTCTAATTGCAAGCCCCAAATGGGTATTATTTAAATTTCGTTATAAATCACTGGATCATATACGATGATGTCCAAGTTAGAGCAGTCAAAACGGGTTGGACCTATCTGTAGCCCGACAAAACCCGTCATTTGGTGGGGTGGGGGGGATTGTTGTAAATTTGACTTCGTGTCTCAATATAAGTTGTAGTTACACATGTTGGCAGTGGCGTAGCCACGTGACAACCAGTGCGGTTGACGGACCGCACTAGATTTTGGAGGTTTCCCTATTAAATTTGGGTTGGACCGCACTGAAATTTGGAGTAACCCTATTAAATTTGGGTTAAGCCACACTAAAAATTGTGCGTATAAAAAATGAGTTAAAGTTTAAAAGGCCAAAAGAATTGAAGAGTATATATGAAAATTGAAACCGGCAAAGAAATATCAAAGGCAGGGCCTTCAATTTTTTTTATTTTCTATTTTCCAAAATTTCGGATCGATAATCGCAGAGCTTAAACAAATTTTTTTTTGACCGCACTGGCTAAAAGTCCAGGCTACGCACATGCTTGTTGGCTTCTCAATAAAATTTAAATTATTTAATATCAATTTTGTAGACGAAGTTATGCTTGAGGTATCGAAGATTGCCGAATTAGAAAATCTATTGTAGGCTAAAATATTATTGAATTTTCGCTTTTTGAATTTGAGAAAGTGATGAACTTAAATATTGTGGCTCGTCATCTTGGTGTTGCGACGAATTAAGAATTTCATCAAATGAATATTATGACCATAAGATATACTCAAAATACGGCGATTGTGCAAAGTTGGATGACATAAACTATAATATTTATATTTTAAAATAAATAGGCCGCAATATTACCCAACACCATTAGCTAACTCGCCTCAACCTACAACTCAAATGAATTAGCCCGTTTAGGATTGTCTCCGACGGGCCATTAAATCCTCAACTCATCCCCTATTTTTGGTGGGGTGGGTCATTCCAATGGCCGATGGGCATACCCCTATTTTGACAGTTCTAATCAAGGGGCTGAGGGGAGCCCCCACCCCCAAATTTTTATATATCTTAATTCTTTATTATACTATAAGTTCATTAATGTGAAAAACTTAGCATTCTTTAAATAATTAATTTGTTCTTTTTGTTACTAAAAAAATTTAACCTACAGTAAGGCCAATTTATTTTCCTTTATCATTTTTTATCACGATTTCTTTTCTTTCTATTTTATTTCATTGTCTAATTCTTCTCTATTTCTTTCTTTTCAATAAATTAGATCTAGAATACTATATGTAACTTATCTTCCTCTTACACTATTTAATTTTGGTTGATCATTGATGTCACTTATAGATTGATGAGAGACTCACTCAATTTATCTCTACACAAATATGCTAAAATTTAGAGTAATAAAATATAATTTGTAAAGATAATTTGGAATATTCTTAATGAAAAATAATATTAGTTAGAGATGTCAAAAAGGGCTCGTATAATATTATTAGTTGGAGATGTCAAAAAAGGTCGAGCCCCCTAGCCCTAAAAATTTAAGGATTGAGTCTGTATTTCATAGGACCTTATAACAAGAGGGCTTTTTAACCCTGCCCTAATTGGTCCTAGGGCCGACTAGGGTTAGGGTCGGGCTGGACCGACCCTTAGGACTTTTTTCTCAGTAAAGTTTTTGTATTTTATAAATTTATATTTAAATTTATACCTATAATTGTCATTTTGTCAAAGTGTCAAGGCAGGCGGGTGTGTCGACCCATCGGGTCAAGGGTGAAATCGGGTCGGTCGGGCTTCTTTTTGGCCGCTATTATTTTGAGAGCCCATCCATGTATTAAAAATACACTAAAAATGCTTGGTTGGCTCGGATCTTTTCGTCTCTATAAATCGTAGCCCAACCCAGCCTATTACCGGGTCGGGCTATTTTTGACAGCTCTACCTATGATACAACCAAATCTAAATTTTGATCTTATTTATCAATTATAATTTAAACTTGGAAAATTATAACTAATGAAGATGAAGGAACATGGTATTATAATCCATGATTACGTTGTTGGAACATTAGATTGTTGATGTTAATTTTTAATTCATAAACTTATTTAGAAAAATATCATTTATTGTTACTTAATTTTTATAAAATTATGTAATATTAGTATTTGATTTGATTATGAATACTAAATTTATAAGAGCATGACTTTATCGAAAAGAAAAAAAAATTAAAAAGTCACGACCACTCCGATCCGATCCACAGCCTACGGGGTTAGGGGGGCCTATACTTTCAAGCTCTTATAACTTCAGGGCTCTTTAGCTCTAGTCATTAAGGGCTAGAGCTTTTTTGGGTTAGGGCAGAACCGGGACGAGCCGACCCTTAATGACATCTCTAATATTAATTAGTAGATCTACTTAAGTAATTTGGAATATTCTTAACAGTAATATTCTTGAAACAATTATTTAATGTGATTCATGTCAAGTCTAATTAGAGTATAGGCTCTAGCTATGATTATCCCATGTGATTTAAGGAAATCGTGGCCCACGTTGGATTTCTTTTAACTACTAAAGAAACACGGGAGAATTTCATAATAGGGTCCAAATTTAAGAAAATTTATCACTATAAGACCTAAAATTTCAACCTTCTCAAATCAAAACTCAATTTTTATTTTTTTCTCAAATTGGGCCATCCCTCAAATTTTGGGTTCTCATTTCAAGATCCAAAATTTCAACATTCTCAAATCAAGACCCAATTTTTATTTTTTTGTCAAATAGGGCCCTCCCCTAAATTTTGGGTTCTCACTCTAGTTTTTAGAATTTAAGAAAAAGAGAAATATTGGTGTAATCTATCACGTCAGTCACAAAAAAAAAAAATTCTTCCTCTTTTCGCTTTTTTCGCTCATTCTTTTTTTCATACTTCATACTAATTGTCAATTTTGTTTAACGTGCAAATACCCAGATCTGTACATCTAAATGTATGAAGCTAACAAAATGAAAAAATAGTAATTAAAATATTTGTTGGTTACTTAAAAAAAGATATCCAAATTATGAATGAAAAAGTAGTAAAATATTTTTCAGTTACTAAAAAAAATAAGATACGCAAATTATGATTGAATATTAAAATTTAAAACAAGTATCGATTAGAAAAATAAGGATGAGCAAAAAAATGAAAGAGAAAGAAAAATATTTTTTGTGGCTGGCGTGATAGATTACATTAATATTTCTCATTTTATTAAATTTTAAAACCTGAAGTGAGAACCGAAAATTTTGGGGGAGGGCTCGATTTGAGAAAAAAATAAAAATCGGGTCTCGATTTGAAAAGATTAAATTTTTGGGTCTTGAAGCGAGAACACAAAATTTGAGAGAGGATCTAATTTGGGAGAAAAATAAAAATTGGGTCTTGATTTGAGAAGGTTGAAATTTTGGGTCTTGAAGTGATATATATTCTTAAATTTGGACCCTATTATAAAATTCTCCCAAAGAAACACATTTAGTAGTTAATTATTAGTATTTTGACTGCTCTAGTTAGGTTAAAAAAAAGCTATGTGGTTGGCCGTTCTATAAATTGTCACAAACTTAGGAAATTGTCACATATTTTTATTATTAAATCGGAACCATCTTTACGCCCTCTAGATTTAAGTAAGAGTCAAGTTTACATGGGTGGGTAGATCAATATATTTGATTCGGGGTTCGAATATACTTATTTTAGAGTCGTGCCTAGAGATTTTAAGGTCTCGGACAAAGTTTTAGGAGGGGCTAGTTTATTGTAACGTTAATCCTTATTTTAATTTTTTGGATTTTAAAGTTGGAAAATAACTTTTCAAGGAAGCACAATCAAGCAATTATAATATTTCACTCTTTAATAGGTAATATAGATAGTCCATTTAATCTATCGTGTGCCATACTTGATCTCAAATAAGATTGAAATAGTAGTAAGTCGCAACATTTACATGTGTATTCAACTAAATATTTGCACACATATATATAACTAAATTAATTAAACTATTATATTTGAACTCTTAGGCATAGGTCACTGATTTTGGGGCACTAGGCATCTGTCTCAATAGTCTAAAGGCTGTCCAACTCTGAATTATTCTTTTTACCTAGGAGGACCAGAGGTTAGTTATGACGTCAAAGATATCCTGGCAAAAACATTATATTGGTCGATCTCAAGACAACCCGCGATTTACATTGATGCCAACGATGAGAAAGTTTGGAATTCTTTGCCAAGATAATCAGATAAACCAGGAGTCGAGTTAAAAAAAATAAGTTTTAGTTATTAAAGGAAAATGGGGTGCACATGCTTTAAGTTACGGCCAAATCATTTTCTCTATTATTCATTGTGGTGGAAATGTGAGTGTGGTTTAGAGTTGAGTGCGATGTATTTGCCCAGCTTGTCTTAATTTGGTACAAATTTGGGTACAATTTATGCTTGTATACACCACAATGGAATATTTTACCGGAAAAACCATCTGACAACATCTCATTGATTCTCCTAAGTGGGACTTTTATTTAAAATCGTATGTATCAGGTATTTTATAGTTATTATTAAACATACAAGTATAAAATAACATCACAAATTTGCATGTAGTGTGTAAATTGTAATGATATTATTAGAATATAGAGAATTCGGATCGTGACCCCTTCTCCCATCCCATTTGATGTGATATCATTTTGTTTGGTAATATTGTTGAACTCAAGTTGTTGAGTGGGTCGTTATATGCGTCACAAAAAGTCATTACGAGTGATGAGATTTGACCTAAAAAGACTATCTGACGCTAAAGTCAGTTCTAGAGCAAGTGAGAATAACTCATAGAACTTGAGAGCTAGCAAAGATAATGTATTGTACACCTTCAACATGATGATTCGAGGGTACTGGTCGAGTTATAGGCAACTAAGTGGATTTTCATGGGCTTTGTGACCTTAGAGCCTTAAAAAGCTTAATTTGGGTGTTAACTAAATAATAATTATTCCCATAAAATTAATTCTATAAGGTCTTTATTAATTTGACTTCGGCCCACAATTCGGACATTTGTGTTGGACTTAGTCTTTTGGGCTTATCCGAATTGTACATATGTGATTTTTATTTTAAACGAAGTGAAAAGAAAAACACTAGTTATTTTAAACGGGTCATTCCCCAAGTGGGTTGAACTTAACTAAACCCAGTCCAACCTGCAATAGAAATGGACACAGTTTCCTGGCCCAGAAGTGAGACCCAGCTGGCACAATTGGCAGATCTCGTGCCGGCCCACAATGGCAATCCCATTCTCAAAAGAACATTAAATCGTAGAATATTTTAGGGCAATTGATATAAATGCTCCACTTTTTGGAGATAATGTCAGTTTTTTTACGCTTCTCGGTATTATTTTATCCAAATTTATGCTTCCGCTCTTTTTTTTAACATAATTTTACCCTCCATTTTATACTTGAAGTCTTATAAAAAATCAAGAAATATACACATAAAACAACACATATTAAAACCAAATAGACTAAAAATATTATAGAAACAACATGAACAAAGAAACACAATTCAATTTTTGATCCAACATATGAAAACATAAAAAACATGGAAACAATCAGGAAGCAGTATAGAAATAAACAAAAACTAATATAGAAAACACTATATGAGCAAAAAAGAGTTCAAATAGGTAAAAATTGTATTTAAACATCGAAAACTACATGGAAACAACAAAAGAAACATCAGAACAACATTAAAAACAGTGTGAAAACAACCCATAAACAACATAAAAAATATTAAAAATACCACATGAATAAAAAGAGCTTAAAAATAGACAAAAATTGTATTTACACATTGAACACAATATGGAAATAACAAAAAAAATTATTAGAACAAAATTAAAAATATTATAGAACAACACCGAAAAAATAGAACAATGTACAAAAAAATACATGAATAAAAAACAACATAAAAAATAGGTAAAAATTATTTTGAAACATCGAAACAACAAAGATACAAATTTAAACAACATCGAAACAACACATATAATATATAAATCAATACATGAACAATAAAAAACGAAAAAATTAAAAAAATATGCATGAGCATAAAAAATAAAAAAAAAAATAGGTACAAAAGTGATAAGAGCATATTTTGTGGTATATTTACCAAAAAGAAAGTATTTTATGTAATTTTCCCAATATTTTGCAGTTAATCTAGAGCGACAAAAGGGGAAATTATATAAAATACCCTCTTCCAAATAAACATACAAAAAATATGCTCCTATCACTTTTGTATTTTTTTTTTTCCTTTTTTACGCTCCTGCAATATTTTTTTGATTATTTTTACGCTTTTTCCGTTTTTTTGTTATTGTATTGCTTTATATGTTATATTTGTTGTTTAAATTTGTTTCTTTGTTGTTTCAATGTTTCAAAAAAACTTTTACCTGCTTTTTATATTGTTTGTTGTTCATATATTGTTTTGTATAGTGTTTCTATTATTTCTTTGTTATTCTATAATATATTTAATGTTGTTCTAATAATAATTTATTATTATTTCCATGTAGTATGTTCAATGTGTGAATACAATTTTTACCTATTTTTTAATATTTTTATTCATGTGGTGTTTTTAATATTTTTACATTGTTTCTGGGTTGTTTCCATACCGTTTTTAATGTTGTTCTGATGTTTCTTTGTTGTTTCCACATAGTTTTTTCGATGTTCAAATATAATTTTTACATATTTTTAACTTTTTTTCTCATATGGTGTTTTCATATTGTTTCTGGTTTGTTTATACATAATTTCTTGGTTGTTTTCATGTTTTTTATGTTTTCATGCATTGGATAAAAAATTGAATTGTGTTTTTTTATTTATGTTGTTTTTATAATATTTTTAATCTGTTTGGTTTTAATATGTATTGTTTTATGTACCACAAGCTTGTAGCTCAAGTGGTATTGCCCACCATTTATAAGAGTGTTGGCCAGGGTTTGAACCCTGTATCTTTCAGTTTCTTTGAAATTTATCCACTCCGCTCCAACCACTACGCCAAACTTATTAAAATTATGTGTTGTTTTATATAAATATATTTATTAAATTTTGTTATAGGATTTTGAGTATAAAATGGATTATTTAACGGGGGCAAAATTTATTTTTCCACTGAAATTTTATTGGAAGAAACATGTTTGAAACATATTCAAAACAATCTTGAAACAACAACGTAAAAAAGTCCGGAAATTTCGGCGGGAGCGTAAATTTGTGTGAAAAAACGGTGGGAGCGTGAAATTGTCTAAAAAAGTACCGAAAAACGTAAAAAGTTGTCATTGTCTCCAAAAAATAGGGTAATTGTGTCAAAAACCCGCGACAAAACTATGCAAATCGAATATTTTTGCTTATATGAGGGTGATTGAAGACCAACATGTCGCTTATAAAAACTTTTTTTTACTATATGTATGTATGTATATAAACATTAGTGCCTTGGGTCCCCACAATTTTGTTGGATAAAATATATTGTGGGCTATGTAACCCATTAATTTTAGTAAGTTAAATTAGAGATCTTGTGGACCATATATTTGTTTATTATGATCTTAAAAATAATTTTTATATTCATTGAAAGAAAGAAATGCAAATGGAAGATGTTTCTTATTAGTTTTTTCTAGTCTATATTGAACAGAAAATTGTAAAAAAAAAAAAATTAGTGACGATTTTTGTGATATGCAAGAGAAATGTTCTAAGCTTTAATAAATCAAGAATTTAATAATGTATTTTGTAAATATTTACTAATGAATATTAATAATTTTTTATGCAAATATAATATATTTGAATTTTATTATCTTGCATATATATGTAATCTTTCGTTTTTTTACTTTTCCCCATCCCTTGTTATAACAAATCTAGGGTCTGCCCCGTGTAGAGACATGGTTTTTTTTTTCCATTTTATCTTATACCACAAAGATATATTTTTGTACAACTATTGTTAAAGCACCATTTTAGTTATTCTCAATAGTAAACTCGAATAGGGAATAACATTGTGTTCTAGTGGTTGGACCTTGTATTGTAAGGACGATTGACCCAGGTTCGATTCCATACGAGTGCGTGTATCCCCTCTCTTATTATCCTTCATTTTACTTAAAAAAAAAGGTAAACTCGACCAAAATGTACCTATGATGTGGTTCATTTTTTTTTCTTAAAGAATCCTTATGGTCTTCACTATATATGCGACAATCAATTATAATAATGGTTGTTAATATATCCTGAAAATTGATTTAAATATATATATATATATATTCCCTGAAAAAAATTGAAAAAGAAAAAAAATCAAATTGTGGAATACATGTTCATGAGGATCAACCTCTTTTTTTCATTCCATTTCCTTATGATTTTTTGTTGACAGCTATTTACACATCCATGAACCCAATTATTTATGCTATATCTATATTACCCAACAAAGAAAATTAATTAGCTTCTTTTCTTTTGCAAATTGCATTGATGATGCACATGATATGTCCAATTAGCATAAAAAGGAAAATACCATTAAATGGCCACTCTACAAGCTCCTAACCTTGGATTCATTGCCCCAAACTCTTGACATTTTATGTGGATGACATTATTGAACTATTCTTTCTGTTTTGTTGTAAATAATTAGATTTATAGAGTAATTAAATTAATAGGCTAATGATTTCTTTAAAATTTTCAAACTATACCCTCCAAATCCAATAATAAATACCACATTTTGAGGAAGAGAAAAGGAAAAGGATTTGTTTACATGCTAAATAAGGAGTATTACTCATTTAGTGTATCAATGCCCCTATTAGTAAATGAAGGCCCATCACGTTTCCCTAATTGTAAGCCTTCCCTTTCAATAAGGAAATTATGATTTACCTTTCATTGAACATGGAAAAGGAAAATAACTATCTTCATTGTATTGACTACCAAAATCAATTACCATTTTTTACATAAACAATCTTGAGACACTTAAATAGTGGTTTGCCCATATGTAGTTAATATAATCTTAATATATATCATGTTATGTTCAAATACTTTATTTTGTGCCAATGAAGTCTACTATAAAAGTTGAACCCCTAAGGCCGCGATTGGATGTCAATAGGAATCCATTTTTGTTGCGCTGGAGAATTGTTTTTGACCAAACATGTGATTGTTTATGAAAATTTCTAGAAAATATACTATTCTCCCAGTTTCACTTTTTTTCATTTTTTTCTCTTATCAATCACATCTACACATTTTTTCACAAAAAACTAATTATTATTACAAATTCTCCCACAAATTACAATATTCACTTACTCTTACTTTTTCTCTCACGTTTCTCACACCAATAATATCTACCCACCTTTGAAAAAAAAAAATCTTTATTACACACTTTCCCATGAATTTTACTATTCAATCACACATGTATATTTAACTATCAATCATTGTCTTACTATTTTTATATAACATCATTCTTCATTATTACGTTTTCATTTCAGATTCATTCATATTTCCAAAAAAAAATCAATATTCTCCATAACATTTTTTCACACTACTCTCTAGCAAAAAAAAAAAATTCCGAAAAAAAAGTATATCCAATCGCAACCTAATATTTTGGGGTCTTTGTTCAAGTTCCGTCAAATTTGACTATGATTTGCATTTGTGTAAGTTTATTACTCCATTTTACCTTACAAGTCATCTTTTGAAATTACAAATAAGCCTTGAGATTTATATAATCTAACAAATTCTCTTTAATTCATAAAATAAAAACAAATATCGATGTGAATTTATAGTTTTGGAAGATTATTGAGTTTTCTTTTTGAATAGAGTGAACCTAGGGTATTTTTATAATTAAGCCTTGATTCTTTAATCTTTACTGATAAACTTATTCATTGTTAGTTGATATTTTAACATATTATTGTCTGCATTTTTATTTCAAAATTCAGCATCAATGCACCAATGTATTTTTTGACCTAGTTATTTACTGGAAATAAATTTTCATACGTCGTGGAAAAGAGGACGAAAGAGGGACAAAATTTCACCTAGGAGGGGCAATATTGTCTCATAATGCGCAATAACAAAGTTGTATTTACAATTAATAGAAAAAATATGTTTTATTTTCAACAGATATAAAATTTTGAAAATAGCACAAACACGCTGGACTTGACTGTCTGATTCTAATATGCTTAATTTCAATTTTGGTCATTTAAGTATACGAGAGTGACATATTTGGTCCTGTAAATATTTTATGTAGTAATTGTGGTCCTTTAAATCCAAAGGAGTGGCATGACATATTTGATCCTATAAGTAACATATGTAGAATCAGGTCCCGTAAATTTAATCTTTAATACAATTTTGTTTCCACAAGGTTATTTTTGTACAATTTGGTCCCAAATGGGTAAGCCATTTCAATATTTTAGAAAACAAATTTGCACAAACTTCGAACATATTCGTTTTTCCCTTAATAAGTAATCAAATTTGGATTGACTGTCTTCGATACTAGAAAAATAACCCAAGCGTGCGAATGCAGTCTGGGATAGATTGCATTATTCGTCCAAGTATGCCTATCAATACTCTAGTTTTCAAGACATTCCAGGATAATCACTACTCGACGAGTTAAGCTCAAAATGATAGTCCATCAAGTGCTCGGTCGCTCCCATCGCGACATTGAGGTCTTCCACCTTTTGGCCAGATTGAGACGCTTCAAAGCATTGCTCCAACCTATTAGTTAGTGAAAGATCAGACAAGTCAAAAATTCTCCTCGGGGTTGGAAGGATGCACTAGCAGATCAAAAGTTGGGATCGAAATTATACGAAAATATAAATTTACGGGACCAGAATTGCCATATAGCATAATTAGATAACCAAATATGACATTTTTTTTTTGTATTTACGGGATTAAAATTGCTATACTCAATAATTACAAGACTAAATATATCATTTCGATATATTTACATGACCAAAACTCAAATTAAGCCTATTTCTAATAACACGGCAACAGTTTTTGCTTAGGGTCCAAGTCTCCAAGAAAGTAAATTACCAAAAAGCATCTCACGAAACTACATTGCAACCCCACAAAATCTGCACAAATTTATATTTTAATTCCCCAACTACCTCCACGTCATATTTTAATCCCTCCTATATCCCCTCAAAACCCCCAATTCCTTCCTCTATATAAAAACCTCCTCTTCGTCCCAATACTGAGACTCTCTTCTTCTTATTAACTAGTAAAATTACGTGAATTGGAACGCGGTTGGCCGGCCAACTGACTCCATGGTGGAAGGCGGCGGCGATGGGGCGGCGTTTCCGGTGGTGTTCTTCGATGGCGAGAGAGAGATGAACATCGGTGATGTCAAGATTAATCCAGCGTTGGAGTACAAGCCTTTTCAGCTAATGGTAAGCCGAAAGATCGGGATCTCGCCGAATCAAATTTCGATATACCTGGTCGACCGAAAAAAGAAGCCCAAGTCGCCGTTCTCCGAGGATCGCCGGAGAATTCCGATTACCGGAAAGGTCAACTTCGGCTCACTGTGTCGACAGAAGGAGTGTTGCTTCCTCGTCATATTGAAGAGATCTCGGAAGTCGAAAAACCGCAGGGATAGGATGATCAACGGCTTTGGTTTCGCCAATTTCTCGCTGGAGAACGGGTTTCCTCCTCCTCCGGTGCATCTGATGACCGAGAATCTGATTCTGCTACAGAGGAATCAACCGACGCCGTTTTACGACGAGATTACGCCGACGGAGCTTGATGATTTAACTCATCGATTGAAGAGATATGATTTGAACGGTCGGTTAAGGAGCTTGAGAGGTCACAGGGAGAAATATCAGATGGCAATGGCCAAACAATATATGGATTCGCCAATTTTCGGTTCGGATCACGATTTGGATCCGAATCCGATCGTAGATTCATTTCCGACGAATCATGATAGCTATCATGTTGATTCAACATTGTTGGTGTTAACGGAAAATGAAAGAGAGAAGGCTTTCTGTGAAGAGTGCTGGAATGCGGAGAAGAAAGGAGACACGACGCCGTTTCATCCCTGCGTTAACGACCGGGTAATTACTCGGTTCACAACGCGGTTAGGGCCGATTAACAGGCCCATTAAACCGAGTTTTCTTTAAATATAAAAATATATAATTACATAAATATGTTTCTTCCAAAAAAAAAATTTACATAAATATGTGGAGTATATAAATCTGGAAATGAATCGTGAATGAGCCATGGTTCCTCTGTGAATGGGTGAAAATCTGCTGTGCGTGGCACATGATTACACCTAGTGGATAACTGGATGTAGGTACAGTATTATAGTATATGGAGAGAGAATGGGGTGTTTTTGGCACCGTTGTTATTGTAATTTGATTGAATGGTTAGGTATTATTAATGTTTTTTTATTGGTTAGGTGTTTGAGAAGGGGTAATTTGTAGATTGGTCCTTCATTTTGGTCCCGTTTTAGATTTTGGTGTTTAGAAATTAATTGTGAATTGTCTCCCCCATTGCAAAATGCAAAGTGTAACTCAAGGCTGAATTGGCCTACTCCTTATTGCTGATTTTTTTGGTTACTTTCTGATTTTTCTATAAAAAAGTAATATAATCTTTTGTTAAACTATATATTTTTTTGTTTCAATTGATATTTCTTTAACATATACCTCTCAAATGTTGTCCCAAGTGGTTGTTACTAGTAAGTTGACCCATACATGAATCTCATTACCTTTTCCTCTCACGACATTTCATTTCTTATTTATCCCTTCATAAAAAATTTCTTTAATACATATTTTAGGAATAATTATAAAAAGTACTTCGAGGTTTGACCTAATTACAGAAAACCCAGCTAATTTTCAAAATTATAAAAATTACCCATGAGGTTTGATTCAGTGTTAATATTAAGGGGATAAATGTAATATTTTTATAAATGTGAGGGGTATTTTGAAATATTTATGAATGAGTAAATGTTAGACACAATAAAATCTCTGAGGTACTTTTTGTAATTTTGAAAGTTAACTAAATTTTATTGTAATTAGGTCAAGCCTCAAGGATACATTTTGTAAATAACCCTATGTTTTAAGGTAGTCATATATACGTGATGTGTATAAAATATTAGATATGAAATACAAAATTAAAATAAATAATCTTAAGTTAGAATACTTTAAATCAAATATAAGAAAGAAACGAATGTCTCACAACGAACGTCTTTAAAATTGGTCAGTTATGTACGATTATTCAAATTTTCCTTTAATTTATATTACGTGTAAAAGACTTTCATATTAAATATGAGAATACTATTAAATTAAATTTGTGAAATATTGAATTAGTACACGATGATTTCACAAATGAAAATAATATCATTGTATCTAATTGGACAATTTGAAAATTAAGTGATCAGTGACCACACTAACAGTGAGAATGGGTGTGCAAACACACTAACCCAAGTTAGGTCATCAAATTGGGGCTTCAAATCTCTTATTCCATTTTTCAATATTTCATTTATATTCCATTATTTGGATTTATAACACATATTATGAAATAAATTTCATCCAAATATTCACCAGAACATGTTTATCCTACGAACACGTACCGTAGTCCGTAAATCTAAAGCATGAAATTAATGTGGTTGTAAAAAAGAAAAAATGAATCCTCAAATTTCATGACCGATTTAATGTGGCCAGTATGAAGGAGTGAGGAAAATAATAGAAAATACGAGGACAAAAGCATTGATTTATTGGTTACTGGGGATAATATTAATAAAAAAACAAGAAAAATTAAGAAATAAGTAGTACGTAAGAAAATCTCATTTCCTCACAGAAAAAAAAAATTATTTTCTCATGTTTCTTTCTTTAGTATTTTTCTTTTCTCATTAATATTTTCTATAAACCAAACGAACCGCCATTGTGGGGATCTACACCAAGGGATGGCCCTTGATTTTTTTTGCCACTTCTGTATTAAACGAATTTAATGGAAAGACGTGTTGTAAAAGGAAATTTCCAATTGGCCAACAAAATGAGTTTTGTTTAAAGAAAACGAGTTTAATGGAAAGACATTTTGTAATCTAGTGACAGAGACTTGTATTGTCAAGGCGATCGACCGGGTTTGATTCCACCCGAGTGCGTCTGTCTCCGCTCCTATTATCCAACTTTGTACTAAATTTTTTTTATTGATAATTACAAAATACCTCTGAGGTTCTGTTACAAGTCAGTTGTTAAGTGTCAGCTGTTAAAACGTGTTTTACTTGAAGAGTTGCTAATTCCTTTCCTTTTCTTTTGGTGAGTGAGTTGTTGTGTCTATAAATAAGAGATGAGGTATTACATTGAAGCGGTTATGACGAGTTACAAGATCGAAATTCTCCTTTTTCTCGAACTCTCTAATTTCTCTCTTCAATTCTCTATTGATTTCTCTGTTCTTAGCTAGAGATCCTATCATTTGGCCTCAGAGCCAGTAGTTACCTGCGCATACTTTGATCAAATGGCGAAAAACACCAGTCGGATGGATACAATGGAAACGCAATTGGTTGAGCTCGCACAAAATCAATCTACATTTCAGGCCACGATGCATAAGCAATTTGAAGAGATGACAATGTGAATGGACGGATTTACTCACACGGTGGAAGAGATAATAGCGAAAAAGATGGGAGAAGCAATCAAAGAAATTACCTCTATGACAGGTAAGAAAAGTACGATTCCCAATATTAATGTTGCTAATTCATCAGCTACACACAACAAAGCTCGAAATGATGCCGGATTACTAGTTACACCTCCAGGCAGAATTAATGAAAACTTGAATATTGGTAATGCAAGGATACCTAAGTTCGAATTCCCCAAGTTTAGTGGAGAGAATCCTCGATTATGGTTGAGGAAATGCAACAAATATTTTTTCTATAATAATCTATCAGGTTTTGAGAAGATTGTTATGGCTGGGATGAACATGGAGGCAATAGCGGATCACTGGTATTTGGAGTACATAAAGGGAAGAGAGAATATGTCATGTGATAAGTTTTCATCAATGGTGTTGGATCGATTTCTGAATATGGAAGGGAATCACTTAATTGGACAATTTAATAAACTGAAGCAAGGGGGATCTGTTTTGGATTACATTGTCGAATTTGAAGAATTGAGGGCCTTCATGCTAGAAAGGGTGAATAAAAACCATTCGGAGGAATATTTCGTGGAAAGTTTTATCAGTGGACCCAAGGAAGATATCAGACATATTTTGGAATTATTGCAACCAAAAACTCTCCTGGATGCAATGCAATTAGCCGAGGAAAACAGAAATGAGAGTAAGCAACACATTTAAGGGGGAACAGAACAACTCCTAAATTTCTATCCATTGCAAATTACGGATTCGGAAGGGAGGAACTAGTGATGGTGGAGGAATGATGAGAAAGCAGTAAATCTTTATGACTACGGGAGGTAATCCAGATAAATTACCACCTATAAAGAAGCTATCCCCTGAAGAATTGGAGTCTAGAAGAAAGAAGAACTTATGTTATAACTGTGACGAACCGTTTCACTTGGGTCACCGGTGCAAAAAATTATTTGTGATCCTGTGTGAAGATTTGGATGAGGAAGAGGAGGTCGAACCGGGAGGGCGAGGACAAGCAGGGAGGAGTATCACATTTCTGTGAGTGCATTGGCGGGGCAAACTGCACCGGATACCATTAAAGTGATAGGAGCCAGTGGGAAGCAACAATTGTCTATATTGGTTGATACTGGTAGTACTCATAGTTTTACGGACCCATTCTGACAAGAGAGTATGATGCGTGGTGGAGTTTACAACTCCCATGACTGTCACTGTGGCAGATGGCAATAAGATTGACTGTAATACTAAATGTTCCAAGTTTATTTGGCATATGGGAGGATGCAAATTTGACTCAGTGCATGGTTGTTGAAACTAGGGAGGTGTGACATGGTGATTGGTGTGGATTTTACGAGACAATTGGGACCTAATACATTTGATTTTGCACAAAAAAAAATACACTTCAAAGGGCAACATGGGGAAGTTGTTTTGCAAGAAGTTAAAGGAGACATGGCATTAAGATTGATGAGTGGATCAGAATTTAAGAAAATCTTTCGAGAAAAGGAAGACAATGTTTTGGTGTGTTTGGGTGTCTTTGCCTAATTTGCAGGCTGTGAGGATCGGTCAAAGAGTCATGAAGCTTTATACCCTCTCTTGAATACTTATAAGGAGGTATTTGATACTCCTAAGAACTTACCACCTACAAGGAGTCATGATCACAAAATTCCACTCAAACAGGGCACAGTTCATTTCAAGATGCACCGCTATAGGTACCCTTATTTGCAAAGAATGGAGATTGAGAAAATGGTACAAGAGATGCTACAGAGTGGAGTTATTCAAAGCAGTAATATCCCTTTTTCTTCTCCAATTCTGTTAGTAAAAAAGAAAGATAGTACAAGGAGGTTTTGTGTGGATTACAGGAAGTTGAATTCTCTTACAATCAAGGATAACTTTCCTATTCCTTTGATTGATGATTTACTAGATGAGATGGGTGGAGCAACTATTTTTTCCAAGATAGACTTGAGGGCTGGCTATCATCAGATTAGAGTCCATCCTGATGATATTGAAAAAACTGCTTTTGTCACTGTCTCAGGGCTTTATGAATTTAAAGTGATGCCTTTTGGTTTAACAAATGCTCCTGCTACTTTCCAATCCTTGATGAATCAAGTGTTCATGCCTTACTTGAGACAATTCGTGCTAGTTTTCTTTGATGATATTCTAATATATAGTAGGACTATGGAGGAGCATAAAATTCATTTGGAGAAGGTGTTGGTTGTCTTGAAGAAGAATCAATTATTTGCTAAGGCCTCAAAATGCATCTTTGGTCAGGATAAAGTAGAGTATTTGGGCCATATAATTAGTGGGAGTGGGGTTGGTCGACCCACGAAGATACAAGCAATGAGGGAATGGCCTACACCACAAAATGTGAAGTCATTGAGGGGTTTTTGGGGCTCACAGGTTACTACAGAAAATTCATAAAGGGATACGGGCTTATAGCTAAACCCCTTACCAATCTTACAAAGAAAGGGCAGTTTAATTGGGATTTTAATGCAGAAACAACCTTTAATTCCTTAAAAGAGGCCATGATTATTTACGTTTTGCAATTACCAGATTTTTGCAAGGTTTTGTGGTGGAGACAGATCGTGTTACTCGGGCCAGGAGCTGTGGCCGATGCAAGAAGGCATCATTTGGCTTATTTGAGTAAATCTCTAAGCCCCAAACACCGGGATTATCCATTTATGAAAAAGAGTTCTTGGCTATCATTATGGCCATTGATAAATGGAGGGCTTATCTGCTACATGGTCAGTTTATTATTAAACCGATCACCAAAGTTTGAAATATCTTCTTGAGCAAAAGATATCTACACCATTACAACACAAGTATATGGAAGAAGGTGGGGTATGATTATAAGATTGAATATAAGAAAGTCTGAAAATAATGTGGTTGATGCTTTATCAAGAAGAGAAGGGGAAACACCACATTGTTGTGCGAGTTGTTCTTTTGCTTGACTGGTTGGGGAGTTCTGACAAACCTATGTGGGAGATGCACTTGCTCGAGGAGGCTATCACTTTGAATGTGTCACTCATCCTCTGTTTGTTTCTTATTTTTCCTACAAGGAGGGGTTGTTGAGGTATAAAAGGCGATTGTATGTAGGCGAAGCTCTTGACTTGAGAGATAAGATTATTCACTATATACATTCTTCCCACGAAGGAGGCCATTCGGAGAGATGTTCACATTTGCGAGAGAATCAAAGCCATTTTTGGTGGCGCTCTTAAAGCCAAGGTGATTGCTATGGTACAAGGGTGTCATCGGTGTCGATTGTGCAAACATGAAACTGAAATCACCGGGTCTGGTCTTCTGCGACCACTCCCTATACCAAACCAAGCACGGAAACATCTCACTATGGATTTTATTGATCAACTTCCGCAGTCAGGGGGTATGAATGCTATTCTGGTGATTGTGGATAGATTCACTAAATACTCTCATTTTGTTGCCCTGAAGCATCCTTACACAGCATCTACCGTGGCCCAACTTTTTTATTGATCAAGTGTACAAATTGCATGGCCTCGTCTCTCTTATTCGATCGTGATAAGATTTTTTTACTAGCCAGTTTTGGCAACATCTATTCAAAGCTTTGGGTGTGGAACACCATTTGAGCACCTCTTACCACCCTCAGACGGATGGTCAGACTGAGCGGGTTAATCAATGCCTCGAATCCTACCTTCGGAGTATGTGTGGTTTGAATCCTAAACAGTGGTTCCATTGGTTACCATATGTTGAGTACTGGTACAATTCATGTCATCACATTGCTATCAATATGTCCCCTTTTGAGGCTTTGTATGGCTACAAGCCTACCCCTCTAGCCCTACCTCAGGATTTACAATCTACGGTGGTTGGAGTCGAGCAGACTATTCAAGTGCAGCAGCTCATCCAACAACGCTTAAAAACTTACCTCAAGCATGCCCAAGAACGTATGAAGAAGATTGCTGATAAGCACATGTAGGAGCTGGTGTTCCAGGTGGGCGATTGGGTGTATTTGAAATTGAAGCCTTATCGGCAGTTGTCTTTGCATCACTCAAAACTCTGGAAGCTCAGTCCAAAGTATGCAGGACCGTTCCTGGTGATTGAATGGATTGGACCTGTCGCTTATCGTTTACAACTCCCTCCTACGGCCAAGATTCACCATGTGTTCCATGTCTCTCTTCTCAAGAAACGTGTTAGCCATACTGACTTGGTTTCTGCAGATTTACCGCTCTTTGATGATGAAGGTAAAGTGGTCATGCATCCGGTGGCAATTTTGGATAGGCGTTTGGTCAAGAGGAATAACAGGGGCGTCCCTCAAGCTTTGGTGCGCTGGGCTCATTTACCGGTCGAAGAGGCTACCTGGGAAGACGTTCTTTGATCTTTTGCCAAGTTTCTCATTTGTTGTCTTGAGGACAAGACAAAATTTTAAGGGGAGGGGTTGGTATTGTTACAAGTCACGGGCAGTCAGATTGAGGTAGGCACAACAAGCTTGTGCCTAGGGCCCCAAAATTTTAGGGGCCCATTTTTATATTTAAGGAGTAATTACAAAAAGCCCCTAAGGTTTGGGCTAATTACAAAAAAAAAACAAGAGATTTTTGGAAATTATAAAAAAAAACATTTTTTTCCTCGTTCACATGCCAAAAATATTTCAAAATCTCCCCCTACGTTTATGAAAACATTATAATCACCCCCTTAAATTTAATACACAATCAAATCTTAAGGTTTTGGGGCCCCAAATTTTTTTAAGTGGTTAAGTATACTCTTCACACACGCAACACCAAAAAAAAAAAGACGAAATTCAACATGAAACCTAAATTTGTGAAAAAGAGAAATAATTCACTCGAATGTGAGTACATATAAACTCTAACTCATCTTGACAATTTTATTTGATAATGAACATTAAATCCTTCTCAATAATTTCCTAAAATTCTTATAAATAATGACAATTTTTTGAAAAATCTTTTTACAAAATTTTGAGTCAATAGTTTTATTTTTTTTTCATTGTGTTAATATTTTTCATTTTGCTTATTTTTTTAGCTTTTGCTTAATTTTGCCCTTTCATTGAATTGATTTAGTTAGCAACGTGATTTATGACACGAGCAATAATTTTATTTATTTATTTATTTATGGTTTATGAGTATCGAGATAAACTTGGGGGTCACATAGTAATTTGTGTATTTGAATTTTTTTGTTGTCAAAGTTTTTTAGGGGATTAATATTACAATTGATTTTTTTGCCCTTGATTTATAGCAATATTTTAAGACAAAAAAAAAATTTGGCCGATATAAGGGCCCATTTTTTTTATCCCGCTTAGTGGCCAGATTTCACAAAGTCCTGTCGGTATTAAGTGCGGTTTGTTAAAACGTATTTTACTTGAAGAGTTGCTAATTCCTTTCCTTTTCTTTTGGTGAGCTGAGTTGCTGTGTCTATAAATAAGAAATGATGTATTCTATTAGACGGTTATGACAGTTACAAGATCAGAAATTCTCCTTCTTCTCGAACTCTCTAATTTCTCTCTTCAATTCTCTATCGATTTCTCTGTTCTTAGCTAGAGATCCTATCAGGTCCGAGCTAATTACAAAAAACTCTCGAGGTTTTTGAAAATTGAAAAAAAAACTCTTAATATTAGATTCCGTCTTACATTTTATTCCTTCAAAAATAAAAAATATTTCAGAAACCCCCAATGATATTTATAAAAATATTACATTACCTCCTTAAATTTATTTAAACTTGACAATGCTTTTGTAATTTAGAAACATTTCTGATTTTTTGGAATTAGCCCAATCCTAGGGGGATTTTCTTAATTATTCCTTATTATTTATTATTAATTTAATTTAAAAAATGGTTTTACATTATTTTGTGGAGCTCCCGCATCGAGCACGTGACAAGAACGATGCGCCACGCCCAAGTCCCAACAATAATCAAGTAGACGGCGGAAAACTATATATACAAAACTGCAATTTCATTGATAGCCAAAGCTCCAATTTCCTCCTTTCCTTGTTTCGCTGTTGAACAAATTCCGCAGGTGAAAACCCTAAGGCGTTTTCAGAATGATCCACAGATACATACTTTAAAATACGACGAGAAAATTGTGCGAAAATGGGGGCATACGCCGCGGCTATGGAAACCCTATGCGAGCGTGCGGCATTGATGAGAGAATCAATGCAGAAAACGCAGTCGATTACGGATAACATGGTGGCGATTCTCGGTTCCTTCGACCACCGCCTCTCCGCCCTCGAGACCGCCATGCGCCCAACGCAGGCACGCTTTTTTCTATTTTTTTTTTTCGCTTCGATTCGGCGTTATTATTAGTATCGCGGATAAATGCATGGAAATATTGGGTCAATTTTATGGAGTTTGTAGCTCAATTTGATTTTTGATTTTTGCGCTCTGGATTTTGTTCAGTTGAGAACGCATTCGATAAGGAGAGCGCACGAGAATATTGACAAGACGCTTAAGGCGGCCGAGGTTATTCTAAATCAATTTGATCGCTCACGCCAGGTCTCGTCCTCTTCCTTTATTTTTCCTGCTTTCATTTTTAATTTGTTTAATTTGTCACGTTGCTTAATTGTGCCTCTCTAGTTTCATCCTTATAATTTTTTTGGGGATTTTTTGAGGAATGATTGTGGTTTGTGGAAATAACATTTTGACATGAGTTACTGCAACTAGGAAAAATGCATTAGGAAGTAAATACACGTTCAGAAATTACGTTATTGATTGCATTTACTTGTATTCTTTCCTAGAATCGTATCTCCTCCGAAATTATCAAGCAATACTTAAACTTAGATCCCCAATTTCTTAAAAAGAAAACATGAAATTTTACTGTAGTCTGTAGTCCTAGGTCCTCGTAGACTTTGGCTATCAATTATATTTTTAAATGTGTATAATTATATATGGCAGATTTTAACTTCAAACTAATTGCATACTTCAGACTTGGATTGTAAATTATTTGGATAATTTGGTAGTTTTCCACCTTATCATTTTCTCTTGGCACATCATCATGGAATTTAAAAACACCTTTGAGCAATTACATGGAAATTGCATCGATCGATGATAATAAAATGCACCATGAAGGTGTAAACATAAAGGGTTAAACATGCTTTAGAATTTGGTTGGTGCTTTAAATAATTAAGGTGAATTTGGAATTGTATTTGGAAAGTTCTAATGCTCATTACAAACAAGCTGAATTGCTATGTAAATTGAAACTTGAGCTACAATTTTATTCTTGGGGCACGAGCTTCAATTTGATAGCTATTATATTAATGTGATGGTAAAATGTTAAAGTCAAACACGAGTTGTTTACCTTAGCTGGAGCATGGTAGTGAGTCGACAAGATTGTCAAAATGTTATGTATTATATCATGTTTCTTATTTATGTTAAAGTAAGAAAAAAGGTATTTCAAATCAAATAAAAACAATAGACCACTCGCTAGTTGATGAAATAGAATGAGGCTCCAACTTGGCTCAATTAGATTTTCGTGCCGGCTTAAGCTCACAATATGAGCTAGATATGAATTTGAATTTGAATACAAATATTACTCTAATAGTCTCAAAAAACTCAGGAGCTTCTTCAATTTATTTGCATCTCCAGTTCTAGTTCTGAAATGAACTGTTCAACTGTTGTCATTCTTGTGATCACGGATACATAAACACAAATTGATTGAGGGAGGATTCTTGATAGACTTCACATAAGATTTTCATAAACATCTAGGGGTATAATGAATCTTTTGAGTCATTAATTACTTCAACCTTACTTCCTATCTCAATACAACATTAACTTTCAGGCAGAAGCTAAAATATTAAGGGGCCCCATGAGGATTTGGAAAGTTACCTAGAAGCAGTGGATCAACTGAGGAGTATCGTTCGTTTTTTAGTGGAAACAAAGGCTTCAAGAGTAGTATTGGGGTGGTTAACCAAGCCAATAACTTACTTGCGAAGGCAATCTTCAAACTAGAAGAAGAATTTCGACAGCTTCTCACCTCATACAGGTCTGCCCAACCACAGCTATCATCTACTTAACTCGCATTGTTTATTCAATATATTTCCTCGGTTATAGCGCATTAGGGTTATCTAGTCCATATATGCATTTATCCCTGTCTGTATCTTTCCATATATGTGTCTGCTAGAGCTTGTTTTAGTAAACGCATACAATCACAGCCCAACTTGTTTTAAATTATCTGAAATTTCACTTCCGTGAAAATAGTAAGTTTTTATTTGTTCTGAATGGTCACTTGCAATTGGTCATTTTTCCATTGGGTATATCGTTGTCTGATTCTAATGTGATTATCAAGGTTATGTAGGTAAATACTAAAATAACTTACTTGGTAGGTTATGTTTCTAATTTCAGCAAACCTGTAGAACCTGATCGTCTTTTTGACTGCCTGCCAAACTCCATGAGGCCATCAACAGGATCACCTCGTGATGGTGAATCAAATAGCAAGAAATCTTCTGACCAAAATAAAAGTTCGGAAACTATTGTCTATCAACTCCCAACTCTAATTCCACCTAGACTTCTTCCTTTGCTGCATGATATGACCCAGCAAATGATTCAAGCCGGCCACCAACAGCAGGTCTCCATTATATACAGGTATTTTCGTAAATTTACATCTGATTTTGATGTAGTTTTCTATGATTATGTCATGGCTATTATGATTTGGAAGAGCTATATATTTTTTTTTGAATAATTGCGAATATATATAAAAAATGAAAAAAGAGTATTCCTGATCACAGTCGATCAGGGTAACCAAAAGAAAGCCACGGAAATAATGTGGAAGAGCTATATATATATATTTCTTTGTGGTTAAAAGTTTCAAGTAAGTTAAATGATGACAATTTCATGAACTAGCTAGTGAGCAGTCACACAAGGAGGTAAAGTTATATTTTCATTGCAATCTTAGATTGTGCTCTTTCCATCCCATAAGCGCAATCCAAAGTTTAACTAGTTATTTAATTCAAGTAGTATACCATTTTGATCAACATATTTCTTTTATAAAGTTGTGAAGTTTTGTATGTCGATGTTTACATTCTTAGCTTAAATAAAATGCATACGGTAGAATATGACGTAAATTTCATTTAAATGTAATTGCCAAAAAAAATTGACTAGTCAACTTTAGTAACTTTCTAAAGAACATTTAGTGATTGCTGTTGTTATCTTTTTAGATCAGGACCAATGTTGATAATAAATACTCTTATGGCGCAATCAAATGAACAAGCAAATGAGGAATGTGAGAACCTTCTTTTTTGTGTCACCTTGTTCTTCTTCATAAAAGGAACTCTCATCCACTTATTAAGTTTAAACACATTCTACTTTATTATATTTGGACTTATCCTGATGTTATTGTCGTCTCAATCATTTCATTTAGGGAAGCTCGGTCTGCAGCCCTGGAACAAACTCTTAAGAAACTTGGTGTTGAAAGACTTGGTAAAGAGGATGTACAAAAGATGCAATGGGAAGTTCTAGAGGCAAAGATAGGAAACTGGATTCACTTTATGAGAATTGCTGTAAGGATTTACGCACATTCTGGACATTTTCTTTCTTATTCTTCTTTCAACAAACTTTATATTGTGCATGGAACAGGTGAAGCTTTTGTTTGCTGGTGAAAAGAAAGTATGTGATGAGATTTTTGAGGGTAATGATAATCTTAGGGATCAGTGTTTTGCTGAAGTTACGGCGAACGGTGTAGCGATGCTCCTCAGTTTTGGAGAAGCTATTGCTAAGAGCAAAAGATCACCTGAAAAGCTGTTTGTCCTTCTGGACATGTACGAGATAATGCGAGAACTTCAGCCCGAGGTATGTGAAACTTAGCAATTTATAGATGTCATCTAGTCTTGTTCTTTTTAGTTGAGACGTTCTCTGTTTCTCTTGTAACTTTTCTTTTAAGTAATATGAACATGGTCATATGGGTATTTTTTTCGTTTTCTTTTCATGTGGTGTTTGGATTTTACTTATCATTGACGTGGACAGATGGATGTCATATTTGGAAGTAAATTTTGTGGTGAAATGCGGGAAGCTTCTATTGTCCTCACAAAACGACTTGCTCAGACCGCACAGGAGACCTTTGGTGATTTTGAAGAAGCAGTTGAAAAAGATGCCACAAAAACAGCTGTTCTTGATGGGACAGTCCATCCTTTGACCAGCTATGTGATTAACTACGTGAAATTTTTGTTCGAGTAAGTTTACCTTGATGAACATTTCATTTTCCCCCTCATTTTAATCGGAATTTATACTGGCATAACCCATGGACCTGTATTTTAATCGAAAGCTCACAAGATAAAATTTGGTGCCCAGAAAGTTTTAGTGTAGTGTTTACCAGTATCTTCTTTCATTCTATATACATTCAAAAAGTTTATTTTGTTATGTTGACTTGAATTCAAATTCATGTATTAATACATCAGCTTTACAGTATCTTAATGTTTTCTATTGATACTTCAGCTATCATTCAACTCTATTGCAACTCTTTAAAGAGTTTCATGAGGGTGATGCAGAAGAGCAGTTGGCATCTATAACAACACGGATAATGCAGGCTCTTCAGACTAACCTTGATGGAAAATCCAAGCAATATAAAGATCCTGCTTTAACACAACTATTTCTGATGAACAATATGCACTATATTGTAAGATCTGTACGCAGGTACGTGATGCCTATAATTATGTATAAGAGAAAATAATTTTTTTGGTCTGGAACTTGGACTACTTGGAGATTTAGTCCTTTAAGTAGTCACCTTTAAATTTTGGTTTAATATCTTTTAAAAATTTGGACAAAACATTTAGTCCGATTTTGACTGAAATTTGTAATTTTGGGAATATTGCCACTTACGCATTGAAATCCCCAAATTTTACATATCAATTTTGGAGATTTAACGTTTCGACTTTTGCACCAAATCACCAAAGTTTCTAAAATTCTTAGACATATCAGCTTCCCACTTTCCCTGGTAAGCAATTCTGGCAAAATTACACAATTTTTTTTTGTCAAAATCGGACTTTATGTCTGAAGTTTAAAAGATATTAGATCAAAATATAAATGTGACTACTTAGAGGACTAAATTTCCAAATAGTCCAAGTTATTAGACCAAAAAGACTACTTTCCCTTGTGTATAAACCTGCCCTACAAACTTATGGAACAATTTGATTTCTTGACATTTTGTTATCTAGGTCAGAGGCGAAGGATCTATTAGGTGATGACTGGGTGCAGATACATAGAAGAGTTGTCCAGCAGCATGCTAATCAGTACAAAAGGATTGCTTGGTCTAAGGTATAATTAAATTATTAAAAAAAAAGTATTTCAGTACTTACATGCAGACTTTAATAATTAATGTTGTATGATATTCACCCAGTTTCAGTGCTAAGTGCCAAACAATATCGTTTGAGATGAATATCTGTGACATGTCCTTATTGATTTACGTTATCATAATGTTTTAGTGATTTAAGTTCGTTAAGAAATGAATGTCAGTATGATAATACTTGAATTATTCAACTCCAAATGAAGTTCGAGGATTTTCAAAATCTTGATTTACTGCATTTATATTCTTAGCTCTGATCATGCTTGTTTCTTTTATTTCTGGATTCAGAATTTTACTTAAGACTCTGACTAATATGTGTTACTAAAAATTGATTGTGGATAGATTCTTATGTGAGTTTTTTCATTTATTTCAGGCATATTTGTTGACCAATTTATAATGCCTCACATTTTCATTATTATTCATCTTTTTCCTGATCATTTTTTGTTGAGGTCATTTAAAAAAAAATTCTTCACTTGAGTTTTTTGTGCTTTCTTTCTCATTTTCTTTTCCACTTTTTTTCTTTGGGTAAGTGAAAAGCTTTTCATTAGAATCATGTTCTATATTTTCTTAAATACCTGATTCTCTTAAACTTAAACTAGTATCTTTTCCAAAAAAATCACCTATATTTATAAAGTTTTCCTTTGCTGACAAATTGCTATGATACGTAGATTTTGCAGTGCCTCTCGATTCAGGGAACTCAAGGTGGGAGTGGTTCATTTGGAGATGGTGGCAGCACAGCTGGTGTTTCTAGGGCAATGGTGAAAGACAGGTTCAAAACCTTCAACATGCTATTCGAAGAGATTCATCAGAGGCAATCTCAATGGACTGTTCCTGATAGTGAACTACGAGAGTCTTTGAGGCTCGCTGTTGCTGAGGTCCTACTGCCTGCTTATAGGTCCTTCATTCGACGTTTCGGGTATGTATTTTTTTTAGAGTTAAAATTACAAAAAAAATCCTAAAGTGTAGCGTAATTACAAAGAAATCCAGTTATCTTTTAGATTATAAATATACCCGTGAGGTTTGTATTTAATTGACAAAATAGTTTCATCAATATGTGCAATTTGTAAAATAGAAACAAGAGATAGTTACCAAAAAATAAAACTTGCGATTTGGGCTAATTACCAAAAAAAAGAGAGTTTTTTTTTTTAAAAAAAAAACACCTTTGAGGTTTGATTCGTATTACAATTTCCTCCTTCATAAGCTGACATATTTAAAAAAGCCCTCTCATATTTATAGAAATATTACAATTACCCTCTTAAATTTATGGCAAAATCAAATTTGAGAGGCTTTTTTGTAATTTTGAAAAATTTCTGGTTTTTTTTTTTTGTGATTATCCCTAGAAACAAATATTGAGGGGATTTGTAAGTTTAAAAGATAGATGGGCTCTTTCTGTAATTAGATTGAATCGTAACGGTTTTTTTGTAATTAATCATTTCTTATACATATCATCAATCTTTTCCTTGGAGTTGACCCTACTTTCTACTTGAACTGAAAGTACTGAAATATTTTTGGTTAGGCCTATGATTGAGGGTGGAAAAAATCCACAGAAGTATATCAGATACACTCCGGAAGATCTTGAAAGAATGCTGGCTGAGTTTTTTGAAGGAAAGACCTGGAATGAACCGAGACGGTAGATTTTTAGGAATTCACAATGAATTCGTGTATTGTAGATTTTACTTTACATGTCATGCACTGTAAAAAATTGATGACCACAAAATTGTTGCGCACAACATAGAAATTCATATTCAATCATGTAACATTTACTGCTCTCATTGTCCCGAACAAATGATGTTATGTAGATTTACTATTTTCAATATCGTTTAAGCCAAGCCTGCAGAACACTTGTGAATGTGTGTATCACGATTCTCGCATCTCTCTTAGTTATATGTGGTTACTTACTAAGAATTATGAATTAGTCTTTACTATGTGACAAGAGAAGAAAGAAGGAAATGGAACGGTACTAGCCGAACCATCCTAATTTCTACTGTCATTTATCTTAAAAGTTAATAGAAAGGTGTAATGTGAGAGCATAAAGTGAAGTGTGCTTTTTGTCCGTCTGAACCCTATGTTCTATCTCATATTTTAATATTTTAAATATATGTCAAATGCACAATAATGATGCCTGATGTCATTAATAATATAATACATTGGTGATATAAATATGGAGTGTCACACAGTCTGCAATGGAAATCTTGTGTGGCTTTTTGTAGCCTAGAATGAAGGTTTATATATAAATACTAGGGAAATTTGGAAAAATACCCCTTTTTCACAAATTTTTTGAAAAAATGCCCCCTGACCTAACCCCTTAGAATGAAAAAGACCCAAATCAGTTTTCTCTCCAATTTCTCACGTTTCTGACCAGAAAAAAAAGAAAACAGTTATCTCCCTTGGGTCTCTCTGTCCTTCCTGTCTCGATTTTCTCCAGCGTTTCTCGATGACCGACGGCGAGCAGTGTAGTGGTCCGGCGTCGTCCCTATATTTTCCGCTAAGTTCGATTTTGGCTCTATTATTTTTCAATTTGAGGGTTTTCTATGATTTTTCTTGATTTATGTATGATTTTTTTTGTAAGTTTTTCTCTTCAAAATTCGAGGGTTTTCTATGGTTGTTCAATTCGAGAGTTTTTCTTGTATTATACTTTCAAAATTTTCATATTTTGTTTGTGCATGAGTTGAATTTCATCTTTGCTCAGTTTTTTCGACTTTCATGGATTTAGGGTTGATGGGTTTTGGTCAAAACTATCTGCATTTTTACCCAAAAGTAATGTTAAGTATTTGTAAGTTTGTTTGGAGGGGATATAACACGTGGATTATGTGGCGATGAAATGGAATCAGTAGCTCACATTCCGTGGACAGTCTACAGTTGATTAACGGACTGAAAAACACATCAAAACTTGATTCGTATTGTGAGATGATCAAGGACGATATTATTGCTCTTATGGAGGAACTAAATTCTAAGCAGGTTGAATTTATTTATAGAGAGGCTAATGGGGTTGCACACTCTTTAGCCCAATGTTGTCAAAACTTTGATAGAGAGTTTATGCAGTTTGGAACTGTTCCCAATTCTCTTCTTGCCGCTATTGTAGCAAATGATGTAACCACTTCCTCTATTACTTAATATATTGTTTTCTACTTTAAAAAAAAAAGTTTGTTTGGGTCATTCGATATTCTCTAAAAACATGATAGTATAATTTTGAAGTTTATTTGTGATGTTTTTAAGTTGGATTTTGTTGGTTTTTGATGATGTTTGTGTTTTTGAATTAATTTAGATATGTTCTTTTTATTTTTCGAATAGTATGTATGTACTTAATGCATTTTCGACCGTATTCTCTCGTGTACCATGACCATGTGGCGACCCTTATGTGATGTACTTGCGATGTCGACTACCTTCCGACCCTATTTGGACTTTTATTTTGACCTTACACTTTGTTGTTTTTGTTTGAAGCAGGGACAATATGACTCTCGTTCCATACGAAAATTATCACTTTAAAGGCAAGCTCTCTTGCAAGTCTCATTTCAATGCACTAGGAGTTATTTTAGTGATCACATTTGAAGGGGAAATTTTGAAAATTTCAAGAGATCTTGCTTCGGAAGTTCCTTGAGGCGGTATCATCAAGTTCCAAGGACAACTTGTATTGCACCTACTCTTCCGACAAGATTCTAGATTGTCCATCATCGTGAAGACATTGTTATTTATTAATATCTTGTATCTGAACTTTCTTAGTCAAACGGTTGTATCAATTAGTACTTATGTGATTATAACTTATAGAATAGTACAGTTGACTCGGTGTTGTTGCTCTTACAATCTTAGTTGTATTTGAATATTAGCTATTTTGCATATTTCTAAGTTTGATTATCTCTACAATTTTACATTCTTTCTCCAACATGTAACATAATTATTTTAGTTTATTTTCATAATGAATTTCTTTCTCCAGCATTAAATATTTGCTTGGAATAGTGAATATTGAATGTAAAACAGGAAAAAAAAATGAGGTCAGTGAACTAATTAATCATAAAATATAAATTACTAGTACAAACAACTAACTCAAGCAACACAAGCATAATGTGAACTTCAATATTAAAATTACAAGACAAGGTGGCTAGATATACATTTTCTAATAATTATGAAAATATGACATCCGCAGGGACAATCATGTGCTTTGTTTGCATCCCACTGAAACACCAATGACGATTACTTGAATCGAACTCTCATGCACCAAAGAATTAGTATTGAGTATGAACCAAAACCTGAAATAATACAGTAACAAACAGAAATCAGAAACTTACAAAGTCAATGACCACACAATCGACCAGATACGACCAGACAACCGACCGCACACCGACCATACACCGACCAACAAATCGACTACATAGCAGACAACAGACCAACCAACTGTTGTACAGAACAAATTTTACCAAAATCGACTTAATCTTACAATTTCATCACATTTTCAGCTTCCAAACGATTACATTTACTGAAATGCAAATAATTACATATTACTCAGTCCACAACATTGCGTATTTACACTTGTTTACAAATAAAAAATAACCATTAACCGCAAATATTAGTCAAAAAATATT
The DNA here is from genome assembly GCA_016081115.2 of Rehmannia glutinosa. Lineage (NCBI taxonomy): Eukaryota > Viridiplantae > Streptophyta > Magnoliopsida > Lamiales > Orobanchaceae > Rehmannia > Rehmannia glutinosa. Next base: position 317,504 of record JABTTQ020002044.1, read on the forward strand.
ACTAACCTCTTTCCATATTTTCGACCTAATCTAGTGAAAATTAGAACTCGAAACACTTACACTCGAAAGAAATCATTTTGCAAATGACCTCGGCTCCAAAGAAATCGCAAAAAAATCCACAAAATGTCGATGCTTTCCGTCAATTAAACCTCGCTCGAACTCTACCGTAAAAATGCCGGACAGGGAACAATGCCATCCACCCTTTTAGGAAAATGCTAAAATTTCGGAGGAGATGGGAGAATCGGTCGTGAATGGCCTTGAGAAATGAAGAATGGTTAACTGGGTTTCAGTTTTAGAAGGGAAGAATAGCACTTTGTGAAAACAAATAAAAAAAACTGAGCAAAGGGATAATTTGGACATTTCAAATGGGTGAAGTAATTTAAAGGATTTAGGTTGAGTGGCATTTTTCCAAAAAATTTGTAAAAAATAGGTATTTTTCCAAATTTCCCTAAATACTAAAACGTTTGTAAATGCTTGTAACACAAATTTTTATTGTCTGCAAATTAACAAACAAGAAAAATAGTACAAATTGAATTTATATAAATCAAAATATTAAATATGGATTACAATCTCTAGAAAATCCTCTGATTCTTCTCTTCAAGAATATAATATGTAGAATTTGAGAATTTCGGAGATGAACTCTTCAGCTTGATCTTCTCCAAACTCGAACTTGAATTTGAATAACGTTAATTCGAGGGCTTGACAGCTTAATCCCGAATCAAACGTGGTATATTTGATGATATTTGACTTGGATAAGAGAACTTCTTGGTGGATTTGACTCTTCGATCTTCCTCCAAGATGGTTCTGACTTCAATAACGTTAACTCGAGGGTTTGACGGCTTATTCCCGAATCAAACGTCGTGATTTGAGCGGACTCGCGATGACGCCTTGAACACCGTGGATCTCCTTGAATTTGTTCTCCTTGACTTGAGAGAATTTCCTCCACCGCCTCTTTTCTTGCTTGGATTTCTTCTCTTGGTGTGTCTTAATTCTTGAGAATGACCCCTATTTATACTTGTAAGAGAGGGGTCTTAGGAAAACTCATATGACGAGGACTCTAATTTGATTGGTCCTTCAAGATTTAATATTAATTCTTTAATCACAATTATCAAAAGAAATAATAATAAATCAAGATAAATCTTGATTTATGAGAATTTGACATTTGACATTCTTTAATTGGCGAATAAAATATATATTAAAATATCAATAAATTAACTATTTAATTTAGGAATTAAAATTTGATTAATTCCCAAATATAAATAGAAATTATAAAATTGATATTTAATATAAAATTTCACATGTGTCACCATCTGATTGGTGCAAATTTAATTTGTCTACAAATGCCCCCTCGAAACTTGTTCACGGACAATGTATTTTGGAGTGGATAAGTCGCGACAATCGATTCATCATCTTCTTTCGACTTCGTAGGATTTGAATCATAAATTTGATATATGATCCAAAAGTAATTATTTTTTTTGTAGCTTGTTCAAATAAATCGTTAAGTGAAGCCGGAAGCATGCATACCTTTGAATCCTTTTAACGAAGTGAGCGTCTGCATACTCTCAAACCTATTTAATGACTTGGCCCATGAAAGTGGGTCACAAATCCCCCTGGCCCATGCGAAAAAAACACTACATTCTTGAATAATCCTACAACAATATATTTAGGCTTGTACATTTATTTGGCCCAAATTTTAAACTTCACAAAACATAGCCCAAATATAAAGTCAGAATGTAAGCATAGAACTCTTCTTCCTTGCGTCTTTTGCAAACCATCTGCTTGTAGGATTCTAATCGACTTTCTTATCGGAAATTACAAACTGAAAATCCTACTCCTATTCGGATTTGGGTCTTCTCAACAATTATAAAAGGGGCACCCGGGCGCCATATTTTCTTCATAACAAGCGAGCAGCAGAATCTTTGGTGCGCAACGGTGTTCCGTTTTCATCTTCTTTTTCAGCGGCGCTTTTCAGTTTCTTGCTCGATTGTCGTGGTCTTCTTCGATTTCGTCTTCGTTTATTGTTTTGAGGCAGGTAACTTCAGTATTTGCTTCTGTTGGGATGAGGCTTTGCGAATTCCGCACTCCATGTGTTTGATGAATTGTCGGTAGTAGTTGCTCCAACTGATTTCTGCACAAAATCTACCCACGAAGAAACTGTGCATGCATATATATAGTTCTAATCCACTTCTTTTGATTGCAGGTTTAAAGGCTTCACGTGAGGTTCAATTCCATACTTTTAATTTTCAACCAAAGGATGCCTCTCTATATATATATACACACACACGTTCATGCTTCTTGATCAATTAATGTCTTTCTCTGACTACCTTTTGTATCTTAGATTGTTTACACTTTGAATTCGTATCTGTAATCCTGATTTACGCTAGCGCTCCATTCCTTCTTTTTTTTTTTTTTTGACAGATTACCCTGTACTTCAAAGATGTTTCTTCTCCTTCTTTGGTGCAATCTTGGGTGGTTATTGACGATGAAAACAACCCGTGGTGAAGCACACAATTTTGGCGGTTCATGCTGCACTTGTCGGTCAATATACAACGCCAGAGCCAAAGCTAATGAATCGACTTTAGGTAAAGGACTGGTCTCATGGAATTCCATTAGACGAGAAATCCAAGCAATGGGCTCTACCAATCAAGGACTTCAAGTAGTGGGCTTTGCAAGTAACTTATCATCGACAACCGGAGGAACCAACTTTCTCGCTAATTTTGGGGCGTCATATCATCAAAGGCAAAGCCACATAGGGAGATGTAAAGGTGTGCATATTGCAAACGACTTACCACCAACAACAGACTCGCCACGCGGGGAAAAGCCATAAAAGATGTGGATTTCGCCAGTAAGCATCATTCAAGATTAAGCTAAGCAGAGAGATACCATGTGGAAGCAACTCGTCAAAATGGACAAAATTCATGTAGATCTTGGAGCAACTCATGGAAGTAGGGAGAATCCATGTAGGTCTCGAAAGCAACCCGTCGAAGTAGGGAGCATCCATGTAGGTCTCGAAAGCAATTCATCAAAGCGTGGAGATGCCTTGAAGGATGTGGAATTCGCAAGTAAGCATCATTCAATACCAAGCCAAGTGGAGAGGCGCCATGTAGATCTTGCATGCATCTTGCCAAGTGGAGAAACACCATCAAGGATGTGAATTTTGCAAATAATTTGTGGCCACCGAAGGACTCGCCAAGTAGAGAAATGCCTTCAAGGATGTGGATTTCGCAAATAACTCCCTGCCACAGACGGACTCGCCAAGTGGAGAAACGCCATGGAGGATGTGGATCTTGCAAATAACTCATCTTTGTCGATGGACTCGCCAAGTGGAGAAACGTCATCAAGACCGAAGGACTCGCCAAGTGGAGAAACGTCATCAAAGATATGGATATCACAAGCAATTTGACATCAACAATAGGCTCGTCTAACGGAGAGATGCCATCAAGGGCGTGGATTTAGCAAGCAACTCTTCACTAACAATATGCTCGCCAGGTGGGGAGACACCATGAAGGGTGTGGATTTATCAAGCAATTCGACATCAACAATAGGTTCATCCAACAGAGAGATGCCATCAATGGTGTGGATTTAGCAAACAACTCGTCGCCAACAATATGCTCGCCAGGTGGGGAGACAATGCCCCCAGTGAAGCGTCGCTAAAAGAGATTGAAAAGAGTCCCAAGTCTTCTGAGCTCATGTAGATGATGTTGCGTACCACAACAGATAGAGAACATTTTTGAAGAGGTTGTTTCCAAACTCCCTTTTCTTTTCTACAATGAACATAATTCATCTCAATCATGTGACTGAACTTAGAAAATTCTAAGTTGCCTACGTACCCCAACAAAGAGATCAAGTCAAAACGTAGTTCATCAAACATATTTTTTTTTTTGAATGCCATAAACAGTTTATACTCATGTGGGCCAAGAGTATATATTTGATTTAAGATTTTTGATAGTTTATACTCGTATCAAGGAGTACTCATATGAATTTCAAACATATTGATAGTTTATACTCGTATCAAGGAGTATTCATTTGAGATATGTTGATAGTTTATACTCGTATCAAGGAGTCTTCATTTGGATTTAAGATATGTTGATAGTTTATACTCATATCAAAGAGTAATCATTTGAATTTGAGACATATTGATAGTTTATACTCGTATCAAAGAGTCTTGATTTGAATTTGAGACATGTTGATAGTTTATACTCGTATCAAGGAGTAAAGATTTGAGTTTGAGATATGGACCTTTTATACTCATGTCAAGGAGTGTGATTGATAGTTTATGCTCGTATCAAGGAGCATTTGGGCATATTTTATTTTGACAATTTTAGATGGTTTATGCTCGCATCTAGGAGCGTTGAGAAGTTAAAGATGACTCCACTTCATCATCCTCATCATCATCATCACTGACATCACTTGGGCATTTTTGTTGGTCAAAGTTCAAACTTATCTCAATGGTATATGCTCGAGTTGTTAACTCTTCAAAAGTTTTCGGCTTTATTCCTTGAAGTATGTAGCATAGGCTCCAATGCATTCCTTGGATGCACATTTCAATTGCTGAGGCCTCTGACAATTGATCTTTGCAGTTGAGGCTTAAGTCCCTCCAACGATTGATGTAGTCGATGACAGACTCTTCATTCCACTGGCGTGAATTTGTAAGCTCAATCATGCTAACAGTTCGTCGTGTGCTATAGAAACGGTTGAGAAACTCTTGTTCTAACTGCTCCCAAGTATCAATTGAATTTGCCCCCATGTCGGTGTACCAATCAAATGCACTTCCTTTCAGGGATCGGACAAATTGCTTTACGAGGCAATCTCCATAAGTCCCAGCATCATTGCACGTTTCAATAAAGTGAGCTACATGCTGCTTTGGATTGCCAATGCCATCAAATTGTTGGAATTTCGGAGGTTGATAACCATCAGGCATCTTCAAGTTGTCAATTCTCTTTGTGTACGGCTTGGCGTAAGTCAAATACGATTTGGAACTTCCATAAATCTTATTTTTGATAGTCCCAATGATGAACTCCTTGAGTTGGTCAACCGGAATCAAGTCATCAAACGAGACTTGCAACTCCTTTGCGGGAGACTCCTCTTTTTCGTTTGGTTGTTGCCTTGTGGACGTTTCAACATCATCTTGAGTTTCAACTTGTTTGTCCATCATACGATTTGAATCAACTTGGTCTACTTTGTCTATCAACTTCATGATTTGGGAGTCTCGCTCTTGAACATGTTTTGCAAGTCCTTCAATGGCCTTCGTCAAATTTGCAAGTTGCTCTTCGAGCGAAGTAGTTTGGACCACCATGACTGCTGCAGTTTCAAGACTTGAGCTTGTAGAAGGTTCATGCATACATATTGGATCTAGCAACTTTTTCTTTACAACTCTAGAGTTTTGATTTGCCTCCAGCTTGAGTGAAAATCCAATTGGTAATGTCGAACCACCTTGTGTACATGCCCCCTTATTTGCTGGAGAAATAACTACGTGGTCCACTGACTCACCATCTTTCCTTGCCCCCTTATGCTTGTATATTGGAGCAGTGGCTTCGAAATGGTTGATCATCATCTTTGATATTTGAACTTGATTTGAAGAGAAGAGATGAGAGGTAGAGATGGTCCCACTGGGCGTGCCAAAAATTTGTAATACAAATTTTTATTGTCTGCAAATTAACAAACAAGAAAAATAGTACAAATTGAATTTATATAAATCAAAATATTAAATATGGATTACAATCTCTAGAAAATCCTCTGATTCTTCTCTTCAAGAATATAATATGTAGAATTTGAGAATTTCGGAGATGAACTCTTCAGCTTGATCTTCTCCAAACTCGAACTTGAATTTGAATAACGTTAATTCGAGGGCTTGACAGCTTAATCCCGAATCAAACGTGGTATATTTGATGATATTTGACTTGGATAAGAGAACTTCTTGGTGGATTTGACTCTTCGATCTTCCTCCAAGATGGTTCTAACTCCAATAACGTTAACTCGAGGGTTTGACAGCTTATTCCCGAATCAAACGTCGTGATTTGAGCGGACTCCGCGATGAACGCCTTGAACACCGTGGATCTCCTTGAATTTGTTCTCCTTGACTTGAGAGAATTTCCTCCACCGCCTTCTTGCTTGGATTTCTTCTCTTCGAATTGTGTCTTAATTCCTTGAGAATGACCCCTATTTATACTTGTAAGAGAGGGGTCTTAGGAAAACTCATATGACGAGGACTCTAATTTGATTGGTCCTTCAAGATTTAATATTATTTCTTTAATCACAAATTGTGATAATTATCAAAAGAAATAATAATAAATCAAGATAAATCTTGATTTATGAGAATTTGACATTTGGCATTCTTTAATTGGCGAATAAAATATATATTAAAATATCAATAAATTAACTATTTAATTTAGGAATTAAAATTTGATTAATTCCCAAATATAAATAGAAATTATAAAATTGATATTTAATATAAAATTTCACATGTGTCACCATCTGATTGGTGCAAATTTAATTTGTCTACAATGCTTTCCTCTAATAATAAAGGTCGATGACTTGTTAAAATCCTACACCTAACGGGTGTTTCACATAAAAAAATTATAAATAAAAAGTGCCAAGAAAACCCTCATGAATTGCTAGTTGACACCAACCGAGTTGAGCGTCACAATCTCGAATCTAACCTCCGTTTCTTACACTGGACCGGTATGTTAACTCGGAAAAATCGGACTAATAGCATCCCAACACTCAACCATATCAAGAGACATCAACTAGACACTCGAAATTATTTATATTAGTTATGGAGCTCAATCTATTTTATACGAATCAATTCGAATATTCATATTTAAAATTCTAATATTTGTTGGGTTATTTAGAAATTATGTTTGGAATAAGAGATATTTCTTAGTAGAAAGTAAATGCGTTTTCTTAATTCTTTGCAATTTTGGCTTAGTGCAAAATGACCCACCCTTATTTATTTATACGGAAACAACTCTCTAATCAATGAGTATGATTTATTTGATCCAATAACTACATTTCATTAACTAGAATATTCTAACAAAAGATATAATATTCTTAAATTCTATACAATTTTTCATATCCAAATAAGTTCACTAAAGTATTATATAATAAAGAGATAATTTAATAAGGGTTGATCCAATTAGAAAAAATGTTAGAATATTATTTTTAAACGTTATTGCAATTGTGCCTAATGTGATCTGCAAATTTTCAGTGGATGTTGGTCAAATTAATGCCAGTTAAAAATCAGTATTGTAAAAATCGGACCGGCCGGTTCGACTGGAAACCGATCATATGCCCAGTCCGATTTTGTAGTAAAATCGAGTGATTAAAAAATTATTGTCACCCGATCAAACCCGGTGAAAAACTCGAAAACCAATTGCATGTGGAATTTCAGCTCAATGAGAGGTGTGATTGGTTATTGCGCCAAACAAAAAAATTATTATTTTTAATTCTTTAATCAAGGGCAAGAGCTGATTGCGTCTCCCATTCAAGGTAGACACAATAGCCTCTTGCGTCTGGATTAAAGAATTAAAAAAAAATCTTTGGTTGGCGCAATAACCAATTGCGCCTCTCATTAAACTTAAGATTTTAGGCGCAATTGGTTAATGAACCAACATTTAAATAAACAGGTCTTCCAATTCCAACTCCATCTCAACAAACTTATCCCCTTTTTTTGTTGCATTTCAGCCATTTGACCCATAAACACAGACGCCTACTTATATTATAATGGCATGCCGTTTCTTATTCCAGATTTTTGATATGTAATTTCTTGTTATTTTAAATATATGTTGTAGGTTTTATTATTTAATCAGATTTTGATTCAGTAATATTTCAATTTCTAGTTACCCATAAATTGTGTATTTATTTAATATTTCAATTGACTGACGACTACAAAAAGACTGGAAAAAAAAATAGCACAAACCACCCTAATGCAAAAGTTTAGGGCAAACCACAAACCGTTAAATAAGCCTGGGAGTTGGGACCACTCTAAATTCTTCATTAGAGTGTAAGGGAAAATGTAAAGACTAGTAGCGCGACATACCATGTGAATTATGTCCCCTATCTCTACAAAGAGCAAGTCTATTGTGAGACGGTCTCACGAATCTAAATCTGTGAGACAGACCTCCTAAGGGCTCCGTCTTGAGAACATGAACCATAAAAATAAATTTAAAAATAATAATGAACCATGAATAAACAAAAATAAACCCTAAAAACATGAACCATGAAGAATAAACCCGAAAAATAAAAATAAACCCAAAAAATAAAAAATAAACCCTAAAAAACTAAAAATCCTAAAAACCCAAATCAATTAAAAATAAACCCAATAAACAAAATAAACCCTAAAAAAACAAATATAAATCCTAAGAAAAATAAAATCTGAAAAAAAAAACACCTTTAAAACTTTTTGTAAGGGCTCCGTACATCAGTGAGATCATCTCACGCAAGTTTTTGCCCTTTACAAATAGGAATGAATTATATCCATTGGTTTTTGCAAATTATTTTCCGATATGATCTATTCAAAGAAAAATCATATCTTTCGGATAAGTATTTCATTATTGTAAATGGATTTATCCATAACTTTCTTTTTGTTGATTCTAGAAAAAATAAAAATAAAAATCAATATACATTTTGTTGAATTGTATTTGGACATCCATAGTTAAGCAATAATCCCGCAGATTAGTTAAACCCAATCCCAGGATAATTACAAAAACACCCTGGGGTTTGGGTTAATTACAAAAAAATCCAGAGTTCTTCGAAAATTACAAAAAACCTCTTGAGGTTTGATTCCGTCTTACATTTTTTACGATGATTTTCAAAAATATTTAAAAAAAACCCTAACATTTACAAAATATTACAATTACCCATCTTAAATTTAAGACAAAATGAAACTTGAAGGAGGCTTTTGCAATTTTGAAACATCTCTGAGTTTTTTTTGTAATTAGCCCAAACCTCAGGGGTGTTTTTGTAATTATCCCTTACAACTATTAATCTGGTAAATAAATAACTGCATCCAGGAAAGGCCTGGTTTCTCTTATCAGGTCTTCTTTAATCCTTGTTTCACTCTCCTCCACCACTCCATTCTAACAACCTCAATCCATTTACAATTAATGGTCAACCATTGCGTTGACCACCTGATCATTTTGCTGCATATATCCTTCTAAAACCTGATTCTTAACAACACTTTTCAGATTTCATATCCATTTTCGAAACCAGTAAGAACTTCTTCAATCTCTCTCCCTGATAGCAAGAAAAGTATTTACAGGGAGAAAGAGAGATATTAAAAATGGAACCCCTGTCACCTCCTCAATCCATTGACCAGAAACAACAGAAAATGACAATAAATAGTTATCCCCAATCACATTCTCAATCAATTGACCAGAAACAACAAAAAATGACAATAAATGGTTATCATCCCCAATCACAATACATTTACCCCGGATACCCAATCCCCCATTTTCAACAACAATCCCAATTAGTGTATCCCTCATCATCATTCCATAGCTACGAAAATTACCCCCAAAAACCCGCACCACCACAAGAGTATTACCAATACGCAGGGTCGTATAATTTCAACAATTACCAGCATGCCCTAATTCACGAATCCAGCTCAACGGCGTCGTTTGGCCGCCTGATGCTAATCCTAATGATAGTTCTAATCGGGAGCATGTGTATGATGAGCCTAGTCATGTGGTTCCTCTACGGCACCTACATTCCCGAATTCGAAATCTCGTCTCTCAGAGTGACGAATTTCACCGCCACAAACGCGGCCTTAACGGGGACGTGGATCGCGAAGATGGTGGTTAGGAATACGAACCTGGATATGGCGATCGATTTCGAGCGCGTCAGATCTGTGGTGATGTACAGAGGGAATATTTTGGGGGTTTCTTCGCTGCGGCCGTTTGAGATCGAGAGGAATGAGAGATTCGATCTGGATTTCGACGTGCCGGCGGGGGATAACAACGAGACGCTGATTTTGGATAGCTTGCCGGGCTGGGTGATGCCGGCGCTCGCTCAGGATTGGAATAATGGGGTGGTGGTTTTCAGCTTGAGATTGGCGATGAGTGCGAATTTTTCGTCGATAAATCGGGGTTATAGGGAGGAGAGTTTGATAGTTTCGTGTGATAATTTGGAGATGACCTCTTCGCCGGAGAGGAATGAAGGGAAATTGAGCGCCGGCGTGGGAAGCCAATGCTTGATCAGTTTATAGCCTGGTATGGAGATTTTTTTTTTATAAATATTTGTTTCTTTAGATACTTCTCTTTTGAGTTTGAAGTCAAATATAGGCATGGTAAAATGAACCAGCCCGCCGCCCGCCCCCAACAAATTGGGCGGGAAGGAGGTTTCGTCCCTGAGCCGTGCCCAGGGTAGGGCTCGGGTCTTTAACTCTTGACCGTGGTGGAGTTCGGGGACTCGGGGAGTATGACGGGCTAAGGCTAGATCCTTAACTACTCTAACTATTTGTTCTACCTAGCCTCATTGTCATCCATAATAATATATCTTAGGGATAAATTACAAACTATTCACGAGGTTTAGTCTAACTAAAAAGAAATCTAGTTATATTCAAAATTACAAATACCCTTATAGTATTACAAGCACCCTCGATGTTTGTATTAATTTAACAAATAACTCCTCTTAAGGGTGTGATTTGTAAAATAGAAATAATTCTCAAGGGCTTTTTTGTCATTAAAATGAACCTCAATGGTAGTTTTGTCAGTAATCATACATTTTATTATATTCTTTTTGTCTTTACATAAAGCGTATATATCAACTGTGTGTATAAATAATCAGGGCAGATTCTATCCATTTTTTGGCCTAAGTCGAACTTTATATATATATATTTTTTATAAATGTAAAGACAACATTAAACAATAAAAATAAATTGATGTACAATATATAAAACAATTTTATACTTCTATTACAGTTTAAAATAATATGACATTCATGTTCAAAATTCCAAAAAATAAATGTGATTGTTTTGTTAGCAATTAGGAAATTTATAAGGCCCAGGGGAATATGTGTCATTCATTCTAGCACTTAGCAAAGTTATAAATACAGTGGAATATGGCCCTTAAATCACAGAATATTTAGAAAAAAAAAATTTAGAGACTGCAGTCAAGGAGATTCAAACCTGATTGATATATTTAAAGGTTTTGAGGTGGCAAATATTAACTATTGTGTTGCACTCATTCGTTGCTCAATATCTCATTTGTTTTGTATATGTAATATACATATAAGGTATATGAAATCTGGTCCTCTAAATTTTTAGTTTTATTTTTTGGCCCAAATCATCCGACTCCTCCGACTAACGTAAGGAGCGGCTCTTCGTGTATTGAGTGTTGGTTTCGTGATTTAGGGTCGAGGTTTCACTTGAAAATAATAAGATCAGGTTACATGTCCACATTTTTTGGAGTGGGTTGATTTGAACAAAGATCAGGGTCAAAATCCACGTAAACTTGTGGATCTTGTCCCATTTGGGAATAAAATTTTGGTAAACAGGGATTAATTTGATGCCTATTGTGAACTTTTTTGCACTATGAATTGAACCTGCTGTTTTTAATTTTTTATAGTGCGAATGGTAATAACATTTTTTAATTTGATGCCTATTGTGACATTTTGTATTTATTCAACCTTTGCAGGACCAAATCCAATGGCAAGGATCAGTTAAGGGATTTGGCGCGAAGTCAACAACCCCATTAAATTTGGTTCTTGTTCCCGTTCCTTCTCTTTTCTTTCTTTTTTTTTTTCACTTTTTTTCTTTTGTAATTACATGATTTTGGTTGGTTTTCCAACTTAATAGGTTATAGGTGTAAGGATGAAATCTTTCTATTCTGATGATGGTGTTTCATCTCCTATTCATCGCGACGGATGATTGACACGTGTATAGAAATTACCATATTAATTTTTGGAGATAAATCACGCCTAAATTGTGGGGTTTTAATATGATAACTTCTACACACGGCAATCATCCGTCTTGATGAAATAAGAGATAAACACCATCATGGAATAGAAGATCCCATCCGGTCCCTACTTCTTACCAACGAACTACTTTTGTATCGTCTTTATTTGAGGTCCGCGAAAAAATGTGCATAGGCTTTTGTATATATGTATCTTGGTTATGTTCAATGCTTCCTAATTTATTTATCTTAAGCATCTTCTCTCCCTAATTTTGGTGAAATAGTAGAGGTATAAGACATGGGATTCTAAATCAATCTCGAATAGACATACAAGATAGAAAATCGGATAATGGTTCACTGGTTAAAATTGTCAAAATTAGATAAGATGTCTAGGGTTCGATTTTCATCAGTCATCAACTCTTCCCTCCTAGGATTTGTACTTAAAAAAAAAAAAAAAGACACAAGACGTTCATATAGAGTGCACAATAGAATAGGAAAATCACATATTAAATGACTCTTAACTTATAATCATTCTATTATTTTTAGTAAATTGGATTTTTTTACAAATAATATTTCAACTAGTATTGTAATATATATATATATATAATTATATAAATATTATACATTTAACGTATATTAATCATGGAATATTATGCAAAATAGAAAATTCAAACTGATGCTAAAATCGATTATAAAGGAATATAAAGGAAAACTAAGCAGCATTTGATTACTATATTACAAACTCTACGAATGAGCTTGTCATCAACAAATAAAGGACTAGATTTAGCTATTAATCAATTGTGATTTGTGACCCATTTTACATAAATTTATTTAAATATATGTTTAGATGATTGGCAATATTGAATATTGTATCTAAACGCTAAATTCTTTGCTTGAATTTATTTAGTTATTAAATATATTACTGATTAATTACACATAACATGCATGGAAAATTTATTATTTACTATAAAGCGAAACTTGAGACCTAAATCCAGTTAACTCCCAACGGTTGACCCAATGACCTTGAGGTTGCAATTGCACTCATGGGTTCAAACTGACTATCGCGGAGTGAGGGGTTGGAGTTGCCCCTCCTCCCCAGAGATTGGGACCGTCCCTCGGAAGGACGAATGTCCCATAGTCCGAAGAAAGTGTAAGGTCTATGCCCCCGACTAGTGTGGAGATACTCTGGATCGTCACAAAAAAAAACCTAAATCTAGTTGTATATACTCTATTTTTGCCCTAATGGTATTACAATTTTTCTTTTATTCAAAATAAATATTTTAGTCATTACAACACATAGTAACACCACATATATAACGAACATTTTTTAGTACAAAGTGAGATGGTAGAGGGAACTCACACACTCATTTGAAATCGAACTTAGGTCAGTTGATCTAATAGGCGATAAAGACAAGTTTCTACCACTAAAGCATAAATTTTATCTCAATATTTAATAATGAACTTATTACTAACATTTATTAATTGTTATGATACTTCTAAAATAATAAAATAAACTAGTCAATATTTATAAGGAATTAGTTAAATTATTTTTGATGCTCTGCTTCTAAATTTATTGCTTTTTCATTCTTTGTCTCATAATGAAATTATTAATTAAACGATCATTAAAAAAATTAAAAACTATATAAACCATTTAAATTTGAACCATTAAAAAAAATCATAACGATTAGGATTTTGTCCTCGCATACTCACCCTAAATTTGTGGATTTTCTATGAATCTAATTTGAGTGGGAGGACTTTTCCAACTCATTGTGTTATAGGTACGAGCCTCACTCAAAAAGTTTCTAGGAATTAACCGATAAATTACATGATATGAATATTATGAATACCTCAAAGTACTAGGTAAATCTGATTTTACCCTCTTATACTCTCGTAGAATATCACTCTACCTCTTGTATCTTTAATTGTATCATTTTACACATTGTACTATCAATTTGTATCATTTTACTTTATTATACAATTAAAAATATATCATTTAATCCTCATATTCTTTTATTAAATGACCAAATTGTCCCTATTATTATTTTAGTTTAACAATGACGTCATCAAAATTCAAATACATGCAATTTTTTTTCGAAAACTTATTTGTTGTTTATTGAATTTTGGAAAACTTATTGCTATATATTAAAATTAATATAGTTCATATTAAATAACTATATTGTAGGTTATTTACTAAAAACTAATATATATATATATTCATAATAAATCTAAAAAATGATGTATTATATTGTAAAATAATAATTTGTATTAAAAAAAGTAACCACTACATGACTATTTTTTTCTTTCTATTTAATATAGTTTGTATTATGATTATTCAATCAATAATTAAAAAATTACTAATCATATTTCACATATTTAATAAAAATGAATTATATATATTATATAATTTTAAGTTTGTGAAGAATAATAAACCAAAAGTATAAAAGTATTAGCTAATAGAAATATCCTATTACATATTAATTTAATAGGGACTATATTAAAACTAAATAGTTGGCAACTAAATATAAAATATAAATTTGATTTAATATTAAGCATTAATAAATCAAGTTGTGAAAGTTAATTTAGAAAATAAGTACAAATTAATATTAAATGCTTTTTTAAATGATTTTGTTATTTTAATAAAACTAATAAGTAAGGATAATTATAAAATGGTCATTGTTTTGAGTATATGTCTATAAAATAATATTCTAAAAATATAAGAGGGTAAAGTGATACTAATTAAGAGTATAAGGGGATAAAATGATAGAATTGAAAGTACAAAAGAAAACGTGATATTCAAGGAGAGTATATGGGGGTAAAGTAAGATTTACCCTACTAAAAGTTGGACGACATTTTTGTACGAAAATTTACCATATGCAGTTGATAATGTGTGGACATTTCCCGCATCTAAGAACGAAATAGGTGCAAGTGTGATTATTTAATTAAACAACCTTTAATGTATAAGTGTTTTAAATATAAAGACCATCGAACTTAAGAAATAAGACTTACTTCCATATTTTGTACCCTTTGGAAGTGGTTTACCACAATGATATGCAACATACTCCACTTCTCTGGAACTATATATCATTTCATCGATGAATTTCTTGCAAAATAGTGCAATGTTAGTCTTACGAGCATAGTGACAACATATTTTAGTTGGTGTACGATAATAAGTTAATAACGATCTAAATTATTTATATGATATGAACAATATACGATGATGAAATTGACAATGTTCAAACAACGACATGGTCCAACAATGAGCGATAGAGGATGTTGGCCGAAGACGGTGTCGATCATCATAATTGTAACTCTGTTTGTCAGAATAGTTACTAGCACAGCATAATGGATACGAGATATCACCATTTCATCATGTGTATGTTTGTCTATGTTTTGTGTATGGGTAGGAATATTTGTGTCATGTAAGAGGTATACTGAAGTTTTTGTACGGAAAAATGAATTTATAGCCAATATTAAAGTTGTCTATCCTTGATAAGGGTCTTTTTATGCACGTTTTATGTGTATATTTGAGTAGAATTCGAGTTATTTTATTGTTAGTTTTGTAAATTTTTGATTGTACATAGTTCATATTACTCCGAGGTGCTTTTATTGATGTAGATTGACCATTTGGGGCCAATTTTGGTGAATTTCGGACCATGGATTCATGTCAAAACATACCGGGGAGTTTAAGGATGCAAAAACGCTCGAAATTCCAAGCCAAACGTGTCATTTCGGGGCCTTTTTGGTCCAACACGGGCACGGCCGTGTCAGGCAATTCTTCAGCAAATTTTGTGCGCAAAGACGGCCTGGCGTCCGCTAACACTGGCGTGTCCAGGGACCTCTTTGCAACTTTTCTTTGCGGAATTTGGGGAAAACTCACCAACCAACCCATTTTGGCCACTTTTGTACACTTTTAACACCCTATTTTCTTGAAACATGTCTCCATGTCCCTCCATCATCACTTGAATACAAGAATTCACCAACCAACAAGGAAAATGGAGGCAATTGTTTAACAAAAGAGAGTACTATCAATGTATTGGTTGCTATAAAAGCCAAGGGTTGAAGTTGGGAGAGATATTCATTAGATACTCAGGAAATATTCATTGTATTCATTTCATTAAGTAGAATTGGGATCAAGGGGTCTTGGAGGAGAAAGCTTGGGGCAATATTGGAGAAGAAGGCTTGGAGCAACATCATCAATCAAGAAAGAAGTCAATTGAGATTTTGAGAAAGATAAGTACACCATGTCTACAATACTTAAATCTTCTTGTGTAATTTATTCTTTGGTCAAAATCATGTGTAGCTAAACTCCTAGTGTTTGAATGTAATGAACTCTAGAATGGATTTGTGATTAAGGTGTGTATGTTTTTAATAAAATCTTCATATTTTGTGTGATTCACTTATATTATGCTTTGTTCATTCGAATTGATACATGCGCAATATTGATTTGAAGTTTATTTTTCATCCGGGAAATCGAGAGATTCATGGTGAAATAGAACCTATATAAGTGAAAAGAGTTGCATGCAATCCTAGATATAGGACGACATAAATCTTCTGGATTAGGGTCAAACCTAATATGGGAATTCACAAATCATTATAATGTTGTCTTGGGGGTTTTAACTAGAAAGAGATTTCAGTTAATCAACTTGAGATTAGAAGTTTTTCGCCTTGAGAAAGGGTTTAACTTAAATTGGGAATTTCTACGGCCCACAAGACATGAGATTTTATTAAAAGAGGTTGGTTTTTGCTTAAGGGCTTACGGTTGTATTTTTAACTTGACAAATCACAAAAACATTCTAGAGGGAATTACATTCAAACACACTTCTATCTCTTGATTTCTTATTCTACAAATTTTACTTCATTTTTACACTTCGATAATTTAGATTCTTTATCAAACAAAAACTCTGAAAATTGTTAGATTAAATAACAAAAAGACGGTAATTATTAGTACTTATAATCCTCGTGGGAATGACACTCTGACTCAATAATCTATACTATAAAACGATAGGTGCACTTGCTACGGTTTTAAAGGTAGCTTTTTGAGCCATCAAGTTTTGGCGCGTTGCGGGATTGTAATATTAAGAACACCTTATTTTTGTTAATTTAATCATTTTTTTTTATTTTCATCAATTGTCTTTCTAGGTATCTATCTTTGTAAGTCTTGGATTATACTTATCCTCCTTGTTTACTACGGTGCATGCCTACTCGTCGCCGAATCAGTCGCGACACCGCCCGGTAGCAAACACGAGGAAAGTATTAATACTGAGACCACGAGGAGGATATTAATTAAGGCAAGGATCCTAATATGGCGGATGAACAACAAAGAACTATGTATGACTATGCCAAACCATCCATGGACGGCACATCGCCTAAGTATCGTAAGGCCCGCCATTGCAAACCAATAATTTCAAATCAAACCGAATGTCATTCAAATGGTGCAACAATTTGTTCAATTCGACGGCCTACCTGGGACGAAGATCCAAATAATCATATCGCGAATTTCCTTGAAATTTGCGATACCTTCAAAATAAATGGGGTCTCGATGATGCCATCCGTTTACGCCTATTCCCATTTACTCTTCGGACGGGCTAAACAATGGCTAAATACTTTGCCAAAGGGAACGATTACAACGTGGAACATCATGGCGAAAAGTTCCTTTTGAAATATTTTCCACCGCCAAAATCGCACGATTGAGGAATGAAATCTCTTCATTCACTCAAGAAGATGACGAGACCTTGTGACGATACTTGGGAGAGATTCAAAGAATTGTTGCGGAAATGCCCACACCATGGCCTACCTATTTGGATGCAAGTCCAAACATTTTATAATGGGCTACTTTCTCGCAACAAGACAAATGATCGATGCACGTGGCCGGGGAACTCTTAATAACAAAACGCCGGAAGCCGCCAGGATTTGATTGAGGGAATGACCATGAATGGCTACCAATGGCAATCCATACGAGGTAAAACTAACAGTGTCGGTTGGTGTTTATAATGCAGATGCGGTGGTTACACTAGCGCGCACAGTCGAAGCTTTGACCCAAAAGATCGACGATCTAGCGGCTCCTAAACCACCACCACCGCACGTTTTATCTTGTGAAACTTGCGGTGGATTGCATAATCATCAAGATCGCCCACACACACAATACCTCACGCCGAACATGCTAATTACGTTGGGAATCAGGCGTAAATTACCCAAGTAATCCTTACAAAGAACACATATAATCTTGGGTGGCGACAACATCCTAATTTTGGTTGGGGAAATCAAGGCCAACCACGACCTAATCCCAATCCCGATCTACACACGTCTCCGGATCTCGGCCCAAATCAAGGTAAACCTAACTTGGAAGATCTTATAACAAAGTTTGTGCAATCACGGATACCCGATTCCAAGCGGTGGAAACATCCTTGAGAAATCAAGAGATCTATCCATAACGGAAAACCAAATAGGCGGATTGTGAAGATGATTTCGAAAGGCCACAAGGAAATTTGCCGGGTAACACCGAGCCAAACCCGAGGGGAGCACGTAAAGGCAATCACCATCGTTTTCCATATGATCATGATTATGCCAACACCACCATGCGAAATATGTGGAGGACGCATGCATACACGAAGAAAATCCCATGAAAAAGGTGGTCGTCGAATACAAGCCGAAGATCCTTACCGGAGTTTAATCGAAGAAGATAGAAAGGAGGACAAATTTGGTAAGTACTTGAGTCATTCAAGCAATTACATACTAATATTCCATTTGTTGACACTCCTTCAAAGCATGTTAGGGATCTTAATGACATCATTCCTAGTGAAAATAAGCTTAACAAATTATCAAATGTACAATTGAATGATAAATGTCCTTCCAATGAACTACCACAAAAATTTAATGATCCGGAAGCTTTATTATTCCTTGCACAATTGATGGTTTACTGTTGATAGGGCACTAGCCGACTTGGGAGCTAGTATCAATGTGATGTCTTATGAAACATTTAAGCATGCGGGATTAGGTGAACTTAAACCTATTAGGATGGACATTCAATTAGCCGATAAATCGATTAAACATCCTAGAGGTATTATTCATGATGTGTTAGTCAAGATTGATAAATTCGTGTTTCAAATCGATTTCGTTATTCTTGACATGCATGATAATATGAAGTTCCCTTAATTCTAGACGCGTCCATTTTTGGCTACCGCTAAATCTCTCATTGATGTGCATGATGGAAAGCTTACTTGAGAGTAGGGGGTGAACAAGTTATCTTTAAAATTCCTTTGAGAAATCCTATAAATGATACTTGTTTTCCTATAAACTTGATTGAGACAAGGATAAATGATTCTTTGATTGATATGTCTTCTGAAAAATCCTTGAAAGTATGTGATGTTCAATGTGCAAAAGTTTCCACAGATGAATCCCATTTTGAGAATAACATGCAGAAAAACAGGACCATGAAGGTCAATTGTTCGAAAATCGATACGAGTGACGATGTTGTTTAAAGAGATAAATTTTTTCATAAGTTCAAGGCTCCGCCCGATTAAATCTTCACATTTAGGTGAAATGGTCCAGCTATACGACGTTAAAGAAGCGCTACCCGGGAGGCAACCCGATGTTTGTGTGCAATTGTTTTCATTTATTTTTATTTTATTTTATTTTCTTTTAAAATAATCACAAGTCCTTAGAGTCATTTTCAAATCATAAAAAAAAAACTCTTGAGCTTCTTCTTGCTTGTCCTAATTGGGAATATTTGAGATTTCACGGTATTCGAGTTGTGTGTTGCTTAACTTTGATTAGGTATGAAGATGCCGTTGAAGGTCCGCACCAAAACAACCCAATGGTCGCTCAACACCGATTCCACTATGTAGTAAGGTCGTATTTTTTTTTCCCACCTCTTTTATATCATTCTAATTTTTTTTGTTTTTTTTTGAGTGTTTTGTGTGTGTTTGTCCATTTCTTTCTTTCACATTGAGGACAATGTGAATCTTAAAGTTGGAGGTGGGTACAATAACATTTTCGGAATGCTTGTGTGTTTGTTTTCAAGAGATGTGATTTTTTTAACAAATTGAGTATTTGCTAGTCAATAACTTGGCCCAATTATACCTACATTAACTTGTTAATTTGTGTTTTCAATGTGAAGCAATTGATTGTCTAGGATAGATTGACGTGGATGCAGGCAAAATTTTGATGAGATTTCTAACACCATAAATACTTGATGTGTTAAGGAATATACGACGATACCTAGCGCTATGAACGCCGAGAACTCGTGATTTAGTAGTGGTTAACGAGTTGTTAAACCAAGCTTATGAATAAAAAAAAAAGAAAAATGAAAAAAATAAAAAGAACGAGAAAAAAAAAAACGGACCAATCGAGGTTATACTCCTCTATTTGTTATGCTTAGTAACTAGGAGCATTCATGAGCCCCATGTTTGTCTTTTACGTAAAACGGCGACACGAATATGAGTATGGGAAACCACCCAGGAGTGTTTGAACAGAAATTCAAAATATAAACCTAGTGGAAGCATGTCTCGAAAGGTCCCAAAAAAAAAAAAAAACAAGAGAAAACAAAAAAAAAAAAAGGAGAATGAATACTCCTTGACTTCTCATTCCAATAAAGTTCAAGAAGCTTGGTTATATGACTAGTAAGCTAACTACTATGATCCATTAAGTTCTTGCATTTTCATAAAGCATTATTGAATTGAAGTTGTTCATAACTATCAATATTTGTGGCATGATGATTTCAAGTCTCAATAATGCCATCGATATTATGGTCTTTTTCGACAATCGATCGCTTTGCAAAATAATTTTTTTGAGAATGGTTAATTCGGGTTGAGAAAGGCTAAGAACTTGATTGCTTGTGTTCAATGTGTTGAAAAAAAAAGAAATTTTTTTTTTTGTGTTGTGATTTATGAATCCCTCTTTTTGATATAATGTTTTGCTTGAGGACAAGCAAAGTTCAAAGTTGGAGGTGGTTTGATAAGGGTCTTTTTATGCACGTTTTATGTGTATATTTGAGTAGAATTCGAGTTATTTTATTGTTAGTTTTGTAAATTTTTGATTGTACATAGTTCATATTACTCCGAGGTGCTTTTATTGATGTAGATTGACCATTCGGGGCCAATTTTGGTGAATTTCGGACCATGGATTCATGTCAAAACATACCGGGAGTTTAAGGATGCAAAAACGCTCGAAATTCCAAGCCAAACGCGTCATTTCGGGGCCTTTTTGGTCCAACACGGGCACGGCCGTGTCAGGCAATTCTTCAGCAAATTTTGTGCTGCACGGCCTGGCCGTGCTGCCAACACGGGCGTGTCCGGGACCTCTTTTTGCAACTTTTCTTTGCGGAATTTGGGGAAAACTCACCAACCAACCCATTTTGGCCACTTTTGTACACTTTTAACACCCTATTTTGCTGAAACATGTCTCCATGTCCCCTCCCTCATCACTTGAATACAAGAATTCACCAACCAACAAGGAAAATGGAGGCAATTGTTTAACAAAAGAGAGTACTATCAATGTATTGGTTGCCTATAAAAGCCAAGGGTTGAAGTTGGGAGAGATATTCATTAGATACTCAGGAAATATTCATTGTATTCATTTCATTAAGTAGAATTGGGATCAAGGGGTCTTGGAGGAGAAAGCTTGGGGCAATATTGGAGAAGAAGGCTTGGAGCAACATCATCAATCAAGAAAGAAGTCAATTGAGATTTTGAGAAAGATAAGTACACCATGTCAACAATACTTAAATCTTCTTGTGTAATTTATTCTTTGGTCAAAATCATGTGTAGCTAAACTCCTAGTGTTTGAATGTAATGAACTCTAGAATGGATTTGTGATTAAGGTGTGTATGTTTTTAATTGGGTACAATAACATTTTCGGAATGCTTGTGTGTTTGTTTTCAAGAGATGTGATTTTTTTAACAAATTGAGTATTTGCTAGTCAATAACTTGGCCCAATTATACCTACATTAACTTGTTAATTTGTGTTTTCAATGTGAAGCAATTGATTGTCTAGGATAGATTGACGTGGATGCAGGCAAAATTTTGATGAGATTTCTAACACCATAAATACTTGATGTGTTAAGGCATATACGACGATACCTAGCGCTATGAACGTCTGAGAACTTGTGATTTAGTAGTGGTTAACGAGTTGTTAAACCAAGCTTGCGAAAAAAAAAGAGAAAAATGAAAAAAAAAAAGAAAAAGAAGGAGAAAAAAAAACGGACCAATCGAGGTTATACTCCTCTATTTGTTATTGCTTAGTAACTAGGAGCATTCATGAGCCCCATGTTTGTCTTTTACGTAAAACGGCGACACGAATATGAGTATGGGAAACCACCCTAGGAGTGTTTGAACAGAAATTCAAAATATAAACCTAGTGGAAGCATGTCTCGAAAGGTCCCAAAAAAAAAACAAGAAAACGAAAAAAAAAAAAAGGAGAATGAATACTCCTTGACTTCTCATTCCAATAAAGTTCAAGAAGCTTGGTTATATGACTAGTAAGCTAACTACTATGATCCATTAAGTTCTTGCATTTTCATAGCATTATTGAATTGAAGTTGTTCATAACTATCAATATTTGTGGCATGATGATTTCAAGTCTCAATAATGCCTCGATATTATGGTCTTTCTTGACAAATCGATCGCTTTGCAAAATAATTTTTACGTAATGGTTAATTCGGGTTGAGAAGGCTAAGAACTATCCGCTTGTGTTCAATGTGTTGAAAAAAAAAAAAGAAAAATTTTTTTGTGTTGTGATTTATGAATCCTCTTTTTGATATAATGTTTTGCTTGAGGACAAGCAAAGTTCAAAGTTGGAGGTGGTTTGATAAGGGTCTTTTTATGCACGTTTTATGTGTATATTTGAGTAGAATTCGAGTTATTTTATTGTTAGTTTTGTAAATTTTTGATTGTACATAGTTCATATTACTCCGAGGTGCTTTTATTGATGTAGATTGACCATTTGGGGCCAATTTTGGTGAATTTCGGACCATGGATTCATGTCAAAACATACCGGGAGTTTAAGGATGCAAAAACGCTCGAAATTCCAAGCCAAACGCGTCATTTCGGGCCTTTTTGTCCAACACGGCACGGCCGTCGTCGCAATTCTTCAAAGCAAATTTTGTGCAAAGACGGCCTGGCCGCCGTCGCTTAACACTGGCGTGTCCGGACCTCTTTTTGCAACTTTTCTTTGCGGAATTTGGGGAAAACTCACCAACCAACCCATTTTGGCCACTTTTGTACACTTTTAACACCCTATTTTGCTGAAACATGTCTCCATGTCCCTCCATCATCACTTGAATACAAGAATTCACCAACCAACAAGGAAAATGGAGGCAATTGTTTAACAAAAGAGAGTACTATCAATGTATTGGTTGCCTATAAAAGCCAAGGGTTGAAGTTGGGAGAGATATTCATTAGATACTCAGGAAATATTCATTGTATTCATTTAATTAAGTAGAATTGGGATCAAGGGGTCTTGGAGGAGAAAGCTTGGGGCAATATTGGAGAAGAAGGCTTGGAGCAACATCATCAATCAAGAAAGAAGTCAATTGAGATTTTGAGAAAGATAAGTACACCATGTCAACAATACTTAAATCTTCTTGTGTAATTTATTCTTTGGTCAAAATCATGTGTAGCTAAACTCCTAGTGTTTGAATGTAATGAACTCTAGAATGGATTTGTGATTAAGGTGTGTATGTTTTTAATAAAATCTTCATATTTTGTGTGATTCACTTATATTATGCTTTGTTCATTCGAATTGATACATGCGCAATATTGATTTGAAGTTTATTTTTCATCCGGGAAATCGAGAGATTCATGGTGAAATAGAACCTATATAAGTGAAAAGAGTTGCATGCAATCCTAGATATAGGACGACATAAATCTTCTGGATTAGGGTCAAACCTAATATGGGAATTCACAAATCATTATAATGTTGTCTTGGGGGTTTTAACTAGAAAGAGATTTCAGTTAATCAACTTGAGATTAGAAGTTTTTCGCCTTGAGAAAGGGTTTAACTTAAATTGGGAATTTCTACGGTCCACAAGACATGAGATTTTATTAAAAGAGGTTGGTTTTTGCTTAAGGGCTTACGGTTGTATTTTTAACTTGACAAATCACAAAAACATTCTAGAGGGATTTATATTCAAACACACTTCTATCTCTTGATTTCTTATTCTACAAATTTTACTTCATTTTTACACTTCGATAATTTAGATTCTTTATCAAACAAAAACTCTGAAAATTGTTAGATTAAATAACAAAAAGACGGTAATTATTAGTACTTATAATCCTCGTGGGAATGACACTCGGTACTCAATAATCTATACTATAAAACGATAGGTGCACTTGCCTACGGTTTTAAAGGTAGCTTTTGAGCCATCAATCCTGTAATAAATTGGATAATCTAATATATAGAAGTGGATAGTTTCACGATATGCCGCATTGAAGTCAAGAAACTTTTTGTTGGTTTGTTTTTAATGTTTCTAACAATATTCTGATTTTCGGATGGGATTTTCTATTGCAAAATGGTATT
Organism: Rehmannia glutinosa; assembly: GCA_016081115.2. Classification (NCBI taxonomy): domain Eukaryota; kingdom Viridiplantae; phylum Streptophyta; class Magnoliopsida; order Lamiales; family Orobanchaceae; genus Rehmannia; species Rehmannia glutinosa. Next base: position 341,908 of record JABTTQ020002044.1, read on the forward strand.
TTATCTTCTATTCCACCGCACGGATAATTAACACGTGTATAAAAATGATACTAATTAAGAGTATACGAGGATAAAACGATACAATTAAAAGTATAAGGGAAAATGTGATATTCAAAAAGAGTATATAGGATAAAATGAGATTTACCCTACTAAAAGTTAGACGGTATTTTTGTACTAAAAGTTACCATATGCAGTTGATAATGTGTGGACATTTCCCGCATCTAAGAACGGAATAGGAGTAAGTGTGATTATTTAATTAAACGACCTTTAATGTATAAGTGTTTTAAATATAAAGACCATCGAACTTAATAAATAAGACTTACTTCCACATTTTGTACCCTTTGGAAGTGGTTTACCACAATGATATGCAACATACTCCACTTCTCTGGAACTATATATCCTTTCATCGACGAATTTCTTGCAAAATAGTGCAATGTCAGTCTTACGAGCATAGTGACAACATATTTAGTTGGTGTACGATAATAACGGTCTAAATTATTTATATGATATGAACATTAATATACGATGAAATTGACAATGTCTCAGCAATGACATGGTCCAACAATGAGCGATGGAGGATGTTGGCCCAAGACGGTGTCGATCATCATAATCATAACTCCGACTGTCAGAATAGTTACTAGCACAACAAAATGGATACGAGAGATCACCATTTTATGTGTATGTCTGTCTATGTTTTGTGTATGGGTAGGAATATTTATGTCATGTAGGTCTTGTAGGAGGCATACTGAAGTTTTTGTATGGAAAAATGAATTTATAGGCAATATTAAAGTTGTCTATCCTGAAATATATTGGATAAATCTAATACATAGAAGTGGATAGTTTCATGATATGCCGCATTGGAGTCAAGAAACATTTTGTTGGTCGCTTTTAATGTTTCTAACAATATTCTACTTTTCAGATGTGACCTTCTATTGCAAAATGATATTGCTACATTTTCTATTCTACCGCACGGATGAATGACACGTGTATAAAAGTTACCATATGAAAAACGCATAATTTAGGCATGATTCATGCTTCAAATTAATATGGTACTTTTTATACACATGTCAATCATCTGTGTGATGGAATTGAAGATGAAACGTCATTTTGCAATGGAAGATCCCATCCGTCTAATTTTAGCTGATGTGGAAATTACCATTATAGCCTCGCCTAGCTCGAGTTGACCGTCTTGACCTCGCTCGCGAAATTACCAAAATGCCCCAAGGATCCGTGATTTTTTATGGGTCCGACCGACCCGAAAGTCCGGTTCGGGTCGCTCACGAGCCACACACCGTCGATCGGGCGCCGCGTGTAAGGTGATCCGCACTACACGGTGAACAGTATTATAAATACGACACGAAAATCAAGGTAAAAGGTAACTTGTCATTATTCTAAATTACCTCGCTCTTTAGCTTTCTAAGTACCTCAACTACCCGATTCTTACTTAGGCATCGGAGGGCCTTAGTCGGGAGCCATCCCGGATAAATTTAACGTGCGTTTCGCTTCGTGTACCCTCAAACAAAGTACTCACCTAGCTTTTTAGGGATCCTGGCCAGGTCGCCGTGGAACACACTTCACCTCACCGTGAGTCTCTAAGTCGTGCACATCCGATTTACCTTCCTAAATCGATTGCCATAAAAATCTGTCAAAACTATCGATTTCAATTAAAGTATTGACGTACATAGTTACATTAATGCTGTTTCTTAATTACCGATAAAAAAAAAATGCTGTTTCTTAATTGCTACTTTTGAAAAAATAAAATAAAACACGATTATACGGAACTAATTTTTTTTTTTAACTACAACCTAAAACATTGTGCCTCGCCAATGGAAACACTTAATTTGAACGGATTAGCTAGATTGTATTTTTAAACATAATAAAATATGGGTTAATAGAACCAGTTATTCGTAGAAAAGTAAGAAATCATTTACTATCAAATATAATAAAGTGGTTAATAGAACAGATGATTTGTAGTTGTTGGACTGGATTTATGTCTATAAAAGAGGTTCATAATTTAAGATATAATCGTTGAAATTAGCCAGGAGTGATAATTTGTGACCGAGTGAACTTAACATGAATTTAGCGGTATAAATACAATTTTTAGGTTGGTCAATTTTGGATCAAGCAAGATTAACACGGTAAGGAAATTGGATGGGTTAGGTTGACTCATGTGCCAACCCGATTGGCTACACAACTCATTTAGTTGTATAATAGTCATATTATTTTTTTGCTTTGTGATGTTTTAGTTGGTTATGTTGGGCAAATTATTGAATATATTTCCTACAAATTTAATGTATTTAATTTGTGATTTTCGCTTCTTCTTTTTATTATTTTCGTGCTAAGTCAACTAGATATTTCAGATCGTGTTGGATTATTGAGTAATTAAATGTGTCGTATTTTGGCTACTTGTCTTGACATGAATAATTAAACATGTAGTGTATGGGTTCGTGTAAAACGTATAATACTCATGCCATAACATTACCCACAAACATAAAATACGACCTGATTAACACCCCTAATTGAAATGCTTTCCAATCAATATAAGTTGGATCTTCATTCCAAATAGTGTTTCCATATCGTATTACCAGGCAACATTATATATTTTAGGGATGATTACAAAAACATCCTGAGGTTTGGGTTAATTACAAAAAAAAAAATCAAGACATATTTCAAAATTACAAAAAAAATCCTTTAAATTTTGTGTGTTAACTGTAATATTTTTGCAAATGTTAGGTATTTTTTTGAAATATTTTCAAAAATCATTGGGAAAAATGTAAGACCGAATGAAACCTCAAGGGTTTTTTGTAATTTTCAAAGAACTTTGGGTTTTCTTATAATTAGCCCAAATCTTAGGGTGTTTTTGTAATTATCCCTATATTTTATTAGGGAAGCAAGACATGCATGTACGAGCTACATGCACACTGACTATCTAGGGCTCTTCATTTTGCGGAAGAAGGCATCACGAGTCGTGTTCAAATGGTTGAACGGGTGGTTCTGGTTCTATGGAACTTGCCTCCTCTTGGTTGGATTAAAATTAATACGGATAGGAGCGCATTGGAGGCGCCGGGGGATTCAGCTTGTAGGGGTTTTTTTTGGAAACTGTCATGGTTTTGTAATCAGGTGCACTACTTGCATCTAGGAGTTGGATTTGCTTTTCTAGCGGAATTACATGGTGCTATTATGGCGTGTGAGATAGCTCTAGCCAAAGGTTGGCAGTTTGTTTGGTTATAATCAAATGCTACTTATGTTATTTCGATCTTCTCTATGTTTTCTATGGCGGTTCCTTGGATCTTGAAGGGAGACTTGTGCATTTATTTCATCGTCTTTGGTTTATCCACTTTCGAGCTTCTCATGTTTTCCGAGAAGCTAATCGTGCTGCACACGTGCTTTTCAAGCATGCTTACATCTCGGATAACACATGGTGGGATACTGCTCTGAGTTTTCTTTGCGACTCGATTGCTAATGATTGTACTTTACTTTACCATGATAGATACTAGAATTTATTTTGTTTGTCATCCATGTAGCCGACTTGTGGTGGCTTTTCTTGCTTTTCTTATATGTTTTTGAACTTGAGGGTACTCTTTTATCTTAGAAGGGCTTAACAAGGTCTTACGAATCGGCCTTGTGATCAACAACTCTTTTTTCTTTTTATTTAAAAAAACAGCATGCATTCTCAAAAAAAAAAAAAAAAAAAAAAACAGCATTATATATATGACATGTACTTGCATTATATAATTATTTGAAATATGAGATTTATACAAATTATCTGAAAATCTCGTGCCAAACAATGCCTTGAATGCTTAAACCTTTAAAAGCAAAACAGTCTGTCATCTTCAACATCCAGTCCTTTTCTTTTCGCCCCATAACTTTTGCTAATTCACCGAATCAAACAATTACCAGTATCAGATATCGATTTTCCTCGCTTTCTGTACTTCGCTGGCGTCATCAATGGCACCCTGAGACTGAAAGTCGACTCAAACAAGAAAAGGGAAAAAAATAAAGCCCTCAAAAAGCCGGAAATACGACAAAAAATACCCTCCGCCTTCTCGCCGAAGCTCAGGCAGTTTTTTCCCCCACGTGTTCTCTTCAAACCCCCGCACTCTGAACCATCCTCGCCTTTATAACGCTTATCCCCATCATTATTTCACATACTAATATCTCACTCAGCAATGGCTTCCTCATCCTCATCCGCCGCCGCCGCCGCATCATCAGCAAGCAATGAGAGAAACAGAGTAGCCGGTGTTAATCCGCCTGTGGCCGCGGCGGTTCCGCCGCCGCCCCGCGCATGGCCGATTGACCCACCACCGCCTCCCCCGGCGGTTTTCGTTCAGGAACTGTTTCGTGACCCAGACCGGCGGCGCCTCTTCCTCCGCCGCGAGGCGTCGTTCCTCTGCCGCACCGTAATTTGGGGGCTCTTTATTTTTCTCTTCGTCGCCAGTTTGTCTGTCCTAATGTGGTTGATTTTCCACCCCATTTTCCCCAACTCCACGTGATTTCCGCCACCATGTCCGCCGTCGCCATCACCAGCACCGCCGCCTCGGCGGAGTGCAACATCACCCTCCTCCTCACAAACCCTAACCGCCATCTCAACACCATTTATGACCGAATGCAAGTCGCCTTGCTCTATCCGTCCCAGCAAGTGCTGCTTTCACAAGATTACCGTCCGCCGTTTGTGCAGCACAAAAAAAGCCAAACCACCATTGAAATCAATCTCAGCTTTAATGGCGTTGATCTGGGAAACGACGTGGCGAAGGCGATGAAGTACGATTTGGATCGTGGGAGTTTGAGCCTTGGGATTAAGATTCTTGCAATAGTGAGGTATAGGAATGGGAAGTGGAAAACCAAGTCTCAGTTCATGAGGGCTTATTGTGGTGGTGTGAGTTTTGGGTTTACTTCAAGTAACAATCCAGGAATTTTCTTAAATCCTTACCAAGAATGTGAGGTCTATCTTTATACAAAATGAAATGATATTCCCTGATAAAATATCTGAAGGATACATGTCAATTGAGAACAAGAATTAATATCAATGGAATTAAGTTTTTAGTACAAGTTATGACTTGTTCAATTATCTTGTCATTGCCTGTCTTGTTATCGATTCCCACTTATTTTTCTTAATGATATGCATCTACAATTTAATGGACTGCTTCTAGTTCTGCATGAGAGCTTTTGATTACTTAGATACTATCTGATGAGTTATGTGATTCTAGATGTTCATCTATCTGTAGTTGAGATCATTTTCTTGTTAGCAATGTTTTGCTGAAAATGTGAACTTTTAACTCAGAGGACAAAAGAATATCTGGCGCGTTTAAGTATTATTTCATCACTGACTGCACATTTTGGTTTGTTTTTCGTCAGCGATTGAAAGATTTTCCACGAAGCACGAATATGATATTTGTCCCTGGCTCTTTCTTTTCAGACTCATTTCAGCTTCTAGCATTGTTTTGTGATCAATCGTAGCTATTTATTTTGATGGCCCTATCCGAAATGTTAGTATTTCGTGCCCTTTTTCCGACGAACACACTTATTTATGATTTATATGCTTTTTGTTGGCCCTAGTAAATGAGGATTGCTCCTGTTTTGATATTGAGTTCCACTCTTTCTAATGAAGATTTATGGTGATATTTTTCGAGCAACCAAATTCATCTTTGTTTCTAATCCTTGTGAATTCATAAACTTGCTACCATTTTTATACTAGTATGCACCATTACTTTTGGCATAACTTCCCCGATAATGTGTATAGTTCGGAATTTGAGCATCTGGTTTTGTGGTTCATTGGGATACTGTAATTTCTCTTTTGATGGTTTGGTGTCCATTGTGGTAGGAATGATTCCGAGTGTTTCTTTGAAGATGGAAACTTCATTGAACTGTTGCTGCAATTAACTAACTGTCAAAACTGGTTGCAGATTTTCTGAATCGTTCTTTTTAGAAACACGTTAATTTAGAAGAATTTCCTCAAACAGTGGACTACAATTTTCCATGTACGTCTTTTGTTTCCACTTTACTGTACTGGAGTTCTACAGTTGACACGTGCAATATTTTTTCGGAAATTTCGTCCCGTATTGAGAAACTTCCAGCCCTATGGGCGGAAAAGTTATTTATTGTGTTTGATTAGTATTGAATTAAATGCCCTTGTCGTGACGCTGTCAGGATTTTCTTGATCTGAAACTCCATGTCTTGGTTTTCAGGTTATAATGTGAACAAAACGTTGCTTTTGGTTAACTAATTAATTCCTTTTTGCCATGTCTGAAAGTAAACGTTATGCGCATTACGCGGTAAGTTGTGTTGTCATCATTTGATCCGCTATTAAAGGTTTGTGTCATGTAGTTCCCCTCAAAGTGGTATAAAAATACCTGTAATCATGTACTACAATATTCGCTTCCATGTCATTAGGTGCAATGGCGGAACTAGAGGGGGCAAGTGGGGGCTACTGCCCCCAAAATTTTTCAAAATTTAATTTTCGTACTTATTATTTTAAAATTATATCTATACTAATGAAAAATTACATTTGCCTCCCCAAAAATTTTGAAGAAAAATTCATTCTATAGGTCTTCAAAATAGGTTTTGCCCCCCCAAGTCCCCTGCGTCCGCCACTGTTTAGGTGTCGATACATAAAGCATGTTTTCTTGAGTTGGTTTAGCTTCAAGAGAAGAACATAGGGGACGTTTTAGAATAACAATAGTTATGCCTGAAACTCATAATAGATAGGGTTATTTTTTAAGGAAAAGACTCGGGTTTCTCCAGAGTTCGTCTCATCATTTCTGTAAGTGCAGAGCATCTTGACATCTGAGTCTACTTTCATAGCAGGATGTAAGCTCTTACTCATAATAATTAGAAGGATGCATGCTCTATAATCAAGTTTTAAAATTTTGTCCTTTATATTGAAGCAAAACATAAGCTTCAGATTTCATCTCTCAATTCTCTGTCTGTAGAGTTGTGTGTGTCTTCATGTGGTGTTTTCTGAAAATAACCTCAGTTGTTTTATTTAAAATAAAATAAAAATGTGGGTTATTGGTAGGTTACCGTTGTTTGGATGAGAATGTGTTTCCTCCAAATATGAAAGTTTTTCTCTATTGTGTTTGTGACGTAATCACGAATGATGCTTTTGCTGCTTCAAAATTCACCAAGTATAGAGCTAATCTTGTGCTGAAGACTTGTAGAAATACATTTTCTCATGTATTCTTTTATTATTCTTATAACATGCATATGAATTTAGCCGAAATTTCTGGAACATTAGTACTATATGAGGATGTTATCAGCATCAACTGCATTAGAAAATTCCTATCCGTAAAAAAAGAGTTATCAGCAATCCAAATAATTGCTAATTTGTAGATTATGAACTTGCGTTGCACTGTCATTAATGTTTTCTTTGTCAGTTTTGCATTACATGCATGTTTGGTTCTTTCGTCTATTTGTCCGTCGGTGAGATTAATATTATTTATGGGGCTTTCTATGAAAACATGGTTATACTCTCCTGGACATGATGTCACTGGTTTTGATCAGCTAACAGGCTGTGAAACCTGGCTTTTAGATGTGACTGAAAGAAGAGTTCTGAAAAACTTTGGGATCCCAATTTCTTTTTCTGATCATATGCGAAGATGAAAGTGATGTTAGCTTTTCTTTTTGAATGTCATGTGGTGAGTGATTAAGCAAAAAAAATATTCGGGGAGTTATCTTTTTTAATACGGGCAGGAACGATTATCAGTTGGATCTTGAGTAAGAAGAAACTTCAACCTTGTAGTTGTAGAACCATTTCATTTGAGGTGGTATGGTTGCATGATTATTGGTATTTTCATTTCTGTACACATATGGTAATGCATATATTATTAGTTATGAGATGCTAATTATAATTCCAATTAATGTCAACAAACTGGACTTGGTGCTCAATTCGCAGGATATCGGGTGCAGTTGGTACGATCAGTTTTCCATTACAACTTTATGAGAAGATAGGTAAGTCGTGATCTTTGTTCTCATATTTATGCATTCCAAATGATTAATATTTGCTCTCTAAATTTCTTTCAGATATGTTCTTGTGTAATTGCCTTTTGGGGTACTAGAGAGAGCCAAACAGGTGAACTTGAGGCTACAGCAAAGGTGATATTTAATCTGTAATTTTTAGAAGAAAAATTGCATAAAAAATCTTGAGTTTCGATCGATGGTTTTATCATATTTATTAAGGTGACTCGAGTTATGTAGCAAAGATATCCATGAAACCGTGTTTTTTGTCGCTTGATTGATTATATCACTCAAATGTGTAGAGTATGCATGAATTGCATGTAGCATGTTTGGCCACTTAGTTCTTTCTAATCTTGCATGTTCTTCAAATATATGCAATCGATTCGATTTTACCAAATGTGATGGCTCAAAAGCTACCTTTAAAACCATAGGCAAGTGCACCTATCGTTTTATAATATAGATTATTGAGTACCGAGTGTCATTCCCACGAGGATTGTAAGTACTAATAATTACCGTCTTTTTATTATTTAATCTAACAATTTTTAGAGTTTTTGTTTGATGAAAAAGGAAAATAAATTATAAATTGCAAAAATGAAGGAAGATTTGTAAAATAAGAAATCAAGAGATAGAATTGTGTTTGAATGTAAATCCCTCTAGAATGTTTTTGTGATTTGACGAGTTAAAAATACAACCGTAAGCCCTTAAGCAAAAATCAACCTCTTTTAATAAAATCTCATGTCTTGTGGACCGTAGAAATTCTCAATTTAAGTTAAACCCTTTCTCAAGGCGAAAAACTTCTAATCTCAAGTTGATTAATGAAATCTCTTTCTAGTTAAAATCCCCAAGACAAAGATTATAACGATTTGAGAATTCCCATATTAGGTTTGACCCTAATCCGTAAGATTTATGTCGCCCTATATCTAGGATTGCATGCAACTCTTTTCACTTATATAGTTCTATTTCACCATGAATCTCGATTTCCGGATGAAAAATAAACTTCAAATCAATATTGCGCATATATCAATTCGATGAACGAAGCATAATATAAGTGAATCACACAAAATATGAAGATTTTATTAAAAACATACACACCTTAACCACAAATCCATTCTAGAGTTCATTACATTCAAACACTAGGAGTTTAGCTACACATGATTTTGACCAAAGAATAAATTACACAAGAAGATTTAAGTATTGTAGACATGGTGTACTTATCTTTCTCAAAATCTCAATTGACTTCTTTCTTGATTGATGATGTTGCTCCAAGCCTTCTTCTCCAATATTGCCCCAAGCTTCTCCTCCAAGACCCTTGATCCCAATTCTACTTAATGAAATGAATACAATGAATATTTCCGAGTATCTAATGAATGAATCTCCCAATTTCAACCTCGCTTTTATAGCAACCAATACATTGATAGATTTCTTTTATTAAACAATCACCCCATTTTCCTTGTTGGTTGGTGAATTCTTGTATTCAAGTGATGATGGAGGGGACATGGAGACATGTTTCAGCAAAATAGGGTGTTAAAAGTGTACAAAAGTGGCCAAAATGGGTTGGTTGGTGAGTTTTCCCCAAATTCCGCAAAGAAAAGTTGCAAAAAGAGGTCCTGACACGCCCAGTGTCGCCGTAACGGCCGGCCGTCTTTGTTTTTTATCACACAGGGACTCAGCCTGACATGGTCGTGCTTCCCAACACGGCCAGGCCGTGTTACTGGACACGGCCGTGTTGGGGAACACGGCCAGGCCGTGTTGGAGGCTGTTTTGTGCAAAAATTTCGAGTTTTTGGCTCCGGCGTGAATTGCCGGCCGTGTTGCCCGACACCCCCGCCCGTGTTGGACCAAAAAGGCCCCGAAATGACGCGTTTGGCTTGGAATTTCGAGCGTTTTGCATCCTTAAACTCCCGGTATGTTTTGACATGAATCCATGGTCCGAAATTCACCAAGATTAGCCCCGAATGGTCAATCTACATCAATAAAATCACCCGGAGTAATATGAACTATGTACAATCAAAAATTTACAAAACTAACAATAAAATAACTCGAATTCTACTCAAATATACACATAAAACATGCATAAAAAGACCCTTATCAAACCACCTCCAACTTTGAACTTTGCTTGTCCTCAAGCAAAACATTATATCAAAAAGAGGGATTCAATAAATCACAACATACAAAGATGATTTTTTTTTCAACATATTGAACATAAGCGATCAAGTTCTTGGCCTTCTCAACCTGAATTAACCATTAAGTAAAAACATAGTTTTGTAAAGCGATCGATGTCAAGAAAGATCGTAATATCGGCAGCATTATTCGGGGACTTGAAATCATCACTTCACAAAATCGATAGTTATGAACAACTTCAATTCAACAACACCATGAAAATACAAGAATTCAATAGATCATTGTAGTTTGCCTACTAGTCATATAACCAAGCTTCTTGAACTTTATTGGAATGAGAAGTCGAGTATTCATTCTCCTTTTTTTTTTCTTTTTTTTTTTTTTTTGGGACCTTTCGAGACATGCTTCCACTAGGTTTATATTTTGAATTTTGTTCAAACACTCCTAGGGTGGTTTCCCATACTCATATTCGTGTCGCCATTTTACGTAAAAAGACAAACATGGGGCTCATGAATGCTCCTAGTTACTAAGCAACAACAAATAGAGAAGTATAACCTCGATTGGTCCGTTTTTTTTTCTTCTTCTTTTTTTTTTTTGAATTCGCAAGCTTGGTTTAATAACTAGTTAACCGCTACTAAATCACGAGTTTTCTGACGTTCATAGCGCTAGGTATCGCGTGATATGCATTAACACATCAAGTATTTATGGTGTTAGAAATCTCATCAAAATTTTGCCTGCATCCACGTCAATCTATCCTAAACAATCAATTGCTTCACCTTGAAAACACAAATTAACAAGTTAATGTAGGTATAATTGGGCCAAGTTATTGACTAGCAACATTCAATTTGTTAAAAATAAAAAATAAGAAACACATCTCTCACAAACAAGCATACAAGCATTCCAAAAATGTTATTGTACCCACCTCCAACTTTTAAAATTCACATTGTCCTCAATGTGAAACAAAGAAATGGACAAACACACACCAAACACTCAAAAAGCAAAGAAATTAGAATGATATAAAAGAGGTAGAAAAAGAAAAATACGACCTTTCTACAATAGTGGAATCGGTGTTGGGCGATCATTGGGTTGTTTTGGCACGGGACCTTCAACGGCATCTTCATACCTAATCAAAGTTAAGCAACACACAACTCGAATACCATGAAATCTCAAATATTCCCAATTAGGACAACCAAAAAGATGTTCAAGAGTTTTTTTTTTTTTTTTTTTTTATTTGAAAATGACTCTAAGGACTTGTGATTATTTTGAAAGAAAATAAAATAAAAAAAATAAAAATAAATAAAAACAATTGCACACAAACATCAGGTTGCCTCCCAGGTAGCGCTTCTTTAACGTCGTATAGCTGGACCATTTCACCTAAATGTGAAGATTTAATCGGGCGGGCGGAGCCTTGAACTTATGAAAAATTTATCTCTTTGAACAACATCGCCACCCGTATCGATTTTCGAACAATTGACCTTCATGGTCCTATTTTTCTGTTTTTTTATCTCAAAATGGGATTTATCTGTGGAAACTTTTGCACATTGAACATCACATACTTTCAAGGATTTATTAGAAGACATATCAAGCAAAGAATCATTTATCCTTGTCTCAATCAAGTTTATAGGAAAACAAGTATCATTTATAGGATTTCTCAAAGGAATTTTAAAGATAACTTGTTCACCCCATACTCTCAAAGTAAGCTTTCCATCATGCACATCAATGAGAGATTTAGCGGTAGCCAAAAGGGGACGCCCTAGAATTAAGGGAACTTCTAAATTATCATGCATGTCGGGAATAACGAAATCGATCGAAACACGAATTTGTCAATCTTGACTAACACATCATGAATAATACCTCAGGATGTTTAATCGATTTATCGGCTAATGAATGTCCATCCTAATAGGTTTAAGTTCACCTAATCCCGCATGCTTAAATGTTTCATAAGACATCACATTGATACTAGCTCCCAAGTCGGCTAGTGCCCTATCAACAGGTAAATCATCAATTGTGCAAGGGATAATAAAGCTTCCTGGATCATTAAATTTTTGTGGTAGTTCATTGGAAGGACATTTATCATTCAATTGCACATTTGATAATTTGTTAAGCTTATTTTCACTAGGAATGATGTCATTAAGATCCCTAACATGCTTTGAAGGAGGGTCAACAAATGGAATATTGGCATGTAATTGTTTGAAAGAATTAAGGTACTTACCAAATTTGTCCTCCCTTCTATCTTCTTCGGTTAGACTCGGTAAAGCGGATCTTGGGCTTGATTCTCGCAACCTCCTTTTTCATGAGATTTTCTTTGGGCATGTCATCCTCAACGTATTTCGCATGGCGGCATTGGCATAATCATGCTCATGTGGAAAAGCGATGGTGATTCGCTTTACGTGCTCCCCTTGGGTTTGGCTCGATATTACCTGGCAAACTACCTTGTGGCCTTTCGGAAATCATCTTCGCAATCGCCTATTTGGTTTTCAGTTATGGATAGATGCCTCTTGATTTCTCAAGGATGTTTCCACCGCGGAATCGGGTATCATTGATTGCACAAACTTTGTTATAAGATCTTCCAAGTTAGCTTACCTTGATTTGGCTGAAATAAACCGAGACGTGTGTAGATCGAGATTGGGATTAGGTCGTGGTTGACCTTGATTTCCCAACCAAAATTAGGATGTTGTCGCCACCCAGGATTATATGTGTTCTTTGTGAGGATTACTTGGGTAATTTCCGCCGATTCCCAACGTAATTAGCATGTTCGGCGTGAGGAATTGTGTGTGGACAATCCCGATGATTATGCGATCCTCCGCAAGTTTCACAAGATAAAATATGCGGTGGTGGTGGTTTAGGAATTGCCAAATCATCGATCTTTTGGGTTAACACTTCGACTTGTGCGGCGAGCGTACCGTGATCGCATTATACACACCAATGCACTGTTAGTTTTACCTCGTATGGATTGCCATTGGTAGCCGTTCATGGCCATTCCTCGATCAAATCCCGAGCAAAGATCCGGCGTTTTGTTATTAAGAGTTCCCCCGCCCGATCGATCATTTGTCTTGTTGCGAGAAAGTAGCCCATTATAAAATGTTTGGACTTGCATCCAAATAGGTAGGCCATGGTGTGGGCACTTTCGCAATAATTCCTTAAATCTCTCCCAAGTATCGTATAAAGTTTCATCACCGCTTGAGAAAATGAAGAGATTTCGTTCCTTAATCTTGCGGTCTTTCTTTGGTGGGAAATACTTCAAAATGAATTTTCTCGCCATAATATTCCATGTTGTAATCGTTCCTTTTGGCAAAGTATTTAACCATTGTTTTGCTCGTCCCGAAGAAGAGAGAATGGGAATAAGCGTGGCGGATGGCATCATCGGAGACCCCGTTGATTTTGAAAGTGTCGCAAATTTCAAGAAAATTTGCGATGTGATTATGGGATCTTCATCCGTAGACCGTCAAATTGGACAAGTTGTTGCACCATTTGAATAACGTTGGTTTAATTTCAAAATTGTTGGCGGCAGCGGCCGGGCCTTACAATGTTGACGTCGTGCCATCCATGGATGGCTTGGCGAATCGCACATAGTTCTTTGTTCATCCGCCATATCAGATTCTTGCCTTCGTTAATATCCTCCTCGTGGTGTCAGTATTAATACTTTTCCTCTCGTGTTGTTGCTTATCACGGTGTCGCGCTTCCAAATTCGCGACGAAAGCATGCATGCATGCGGTAAATAAAGAGGATAAGTGTAATCCAAGACTTACAAATATAGATAAAAAGGAAGACAAATGATGAAATAAAATAGAAAAAATGATTAAATTAACAAAAATAAGGTGTTCTTAATATTACAATCCCCGGCAACGGCGCCAAAAACTTGATGGTTCAAAAGCTACCTTTAAAACCATAGGCAAGTGCACCTATCGTTTTATAGTATAGATTATTGAGTACCGAGTGTCATTCCCACGAGGATTGTAAGTACTAATAATTACCGTCTTTTTGTTATTTAATCTAACAATTTTCAGAGTTTTTGTTTGATGAAAAAGGAAAATAAATTATAAATTGCAAAAATGAAGGAAGATTTGTAAAATAAGAAATCAAGAGATAGAAATGTGTTTGAATGTAAATCCCTCTAGAATGTTTTTGTGATTTGACGAGTTAAAAATACAACCGTAAGCCCTTAAGCAAAAAACCAACCTCTTTTAATAAAATCTCATGTCTTGTGGACCGTAGAAATTCCTAATTTAAGTTAAACCCTTTCTCAAGGCGAAAAACTTCTAATCTCAAGTTGATTAACTGAAATCTCTTTCTAGTTAAAACCCCCAAGACAAAGATTATAACGATTTGTGAATTCCCATATTAGGTTTGACCCTAATCCGGAAGATTTATGTCGCCCTATATCTAGGATTGCATGCAACTCTTTTCACTTATATAGGTTCTATTTCACCATGAATCTCTCGATTTCCGGATGAAAAATAAACTTCAAATCAATATTGCGCATATATCAATTCGATGAACGAAGCATAATATAAGTGAATCACACAAAATATGAAGATTTTATTAAAAACATACACACCTTAACCACAAATCCATTCTAGAGTTCATTACATTCAAACACTAGGAGTTTAGCTACACATGATTTTGACCAAAGAATAAATTACACAAGAAGATTTAAGTATTGTAGACATGGTGTACTTATCTTTCTCAAAATCTCAATTGACTTCTTTCTTGATTGATGATGTTGCTCAAGCCTTCTTCTCCAATATTGCCCCAAGCTTTCTCCTCCAAGACCCTTGATCCCAATTTTACTTAATGAAATGAATACAATGAATATTTCCGAGTATCTAATGAATGAATCTCCCAATTTCAACCCTTGGCTTTTATAGCAACCAATACATTGATAGATACTCTCTTTTTATTAAACAATCACCCCCATTTTCCTTGTTGGTTGGTGAATTCTTGTATTCAAGTGATGATGGAGGGACATGGAGACATGTTTCAAAGAAAAAATAGGGTGTTAAAAGTGTACAAAAGTGGCCAAAATGGGTTGGTTGGTGAGTTTTCCCAAATTCCGCAAAGAAAAGTTACAAAAAGAGGTCCCGGACACGCCGTGTCGCCTGTAACGACCGGCCGTCTTTGTTTTATCACACAGGGACTCGGCTGACATGGCCGTGCTTCCCAACACGGCCAGGCCGCCGTGTTCCCGGACACGGCCAGTGTTGGGGAACACGACCAGGCCGTGTTGGAGGTCATTTTGTGCAAAAATTTGAATTTTGGCTCCCGGCGGAATACGGCCGTGTTGCCCGACACCCCCTGCCCGTGTTGGACCAAAAAGGCCCCGAAATGACGCGTTTGGCTTGGAATTTCGAGCGTTTTTGCATCCTTAAACTCCCCGGTATGTTTTGACATGAATCCATGGTCCGAAATTCACCAAGATTAGCCCCGAATGGTCAATCTACATCAATAAAATCACCTCGGAGTAATATGAACTATGTACAATCAAAAATTTACAAAACTAACAATAAAATAACTCGAATTCTACTCAAATATACACATAAAACATGCATAAAAAGACCCTTATCAAAATGCACAACCCTGATTCATATAATAACAGTAATATGTTCACATTCTCCCTCTTATTCTTCTTCCCTTCTTTTTTTTTTTTTAATTATGCAACTTTCTAACATGCTGTTTCCCTTCAAAAGAAATGGCAAGTCTATTTGAGAAACAAATTTCTATACATCAGAAAGTGACAATGGCTGTTTTTAACTTTTGATTCAGGAAGACCATGAGCTTGTAGATCAAGTGGTATCGCTCACCCTTTGTAAGAGTGTTGACCAGAGTTCGAACTCTAATTTGTAGTTTAAGTGGCATCGCTCGCCCTTTGTGAGGGTGTTAAATAGGGTTCGAACCCTGTATCTTTCAGTTTTTTTAAAATTTATATCCTTTCCTCCAACCACTACTCCCAACTTATTAAAAAAAACTTTTGATTTAGGAATTTTGTTCCTGCTTATGTTATGGGCCTTATGGCCTTTTGGTGGCGATGGACAGAGTCAATAGAGGTTTTGCTGAGGTACTTATTTGGGCTGAAACAATGTCCACTTTGGGCTTAAAAAAGTGATACCCATTACCCAAGTCTAGATTTTTCGGGGCCATTCTAGTTTTGGACTTGGATCGCTCACTGTTCTTGACATGTCAGTATATTGTGACTCTGGCCTATATACTTTTCTCGTTTCACGTCTGTTACTCCGTGTCTCACATTTATACAGGTTATTTCACTATATATTTAAAAAAAAATTACATGATTACCGTAAAATAGAAGTGTTTTAGAACTTTGGAATCAATCAAAGCTTGACTTGTGTTTCAAAAGAGTAGTAAGTTTATGTTTTGTGCCATTAGCCCGAATCCCTTATGAGTGTATGTGTTTTCTCCTATAGTATAAGGAGGGGGGGAAGGAGGAGTGTTTTAGAACTTGGTAAAATATTTTAACAAAGGTATAATAGTGAAATTCACCGTTGTCACCTTTCATAAAGCGAGGATTCAACAATAAAACCATGTGCGTACCCTAATCTTAAAACTCCTCAAATTTGACAAGTAGTAGTGTAAAATCCACAACTAGAAAAATCTTCATTTTTTTGTGGGTGCTAAGTAAAAAGTAATAGTTCAACAATAAAACCATGTCAAATCATACATTTTCATACATATATTATTATTTGTTTTACTATTTGAGACAAAAATACATGTTTAAGCTTGGTTTGTTATGTGATGAATCGAGCTCAATAAACTTTTCATAGAAATTTAATAATAAACATTGAATCGAATATCTTAATTCATTTCTCAACCCATATGTAATGTCTAGCAAATTATGTTGTTCTCTAGAAGTGAGGTAATCATTGGTCTCTCCATGAGAGGTCAAAGATTTGAGCCTCTGGGTTACAATAATAGAACAATTAATATTGAGGGTTTTAAGTGACAGTGTGGGAGGTTGGAACTCGGTGGGAACATGCAACTGGATAGAGGGAGTCAAATATGAAACAATTACTTGGGGGCCGAGTCATTGTGTGTGGTAGTTAAGAATATTAGGGACCCGTGAGCCATTGTACATTCCCACAGTTTATATGAGACAGTTCCTGAGAGCTGTGAATTGTTTCTCTAATAACTAGTTATTTAGAAACATGAAATCTCGGTTATAAAAAAAAATTGATTTCTCACTTGGAAAAAGATTGAAGCAAGAAAAGGAGCATAGAACTCCACTCAAATTACCAGGGTCCCAATAGAGTTTGTACTTTTCGATAAAGATCCCTTTTTCCCTCACTCAATTCACTTTTATCTTTTCTTTTTTCGGTTGCACGAATTCTCTATCCATCAAACACTTATCATCACATGCTTTTTTTATTCCCTTTTCACTTTTTGGCATTTCGTCCCTTTCAGATTTCAATTCATAATACTGTCAGATATTAAATCACATGAATAATAGTTTTTTCTTCGAAATTCTCATAAGGCAACACAAAAATTCGGAAAACGCATATATATTATTAAAAAAATCTCAGCATTATAGTTTAATTCATTAGTCGAAAACTGAAAATCCATATTTATAAAACCTATTATTTGAAAATTGTCAATCTTGTTCTTTATAAAAATAAATAGATAACTCAATTTGGTACTCTCATTTAGAGTTGTCAAAATTAGTCTGGTCTGGACCAGTGATAGAATCCAATTGGACCGTAATATTGTAAATCTAAAAATGCGCCGAACCTATTTGGCCCGGATCATTACTTACTAAATCCCGGTCACCCTATTTTTATGTGTATTTTCATGGGTGGCCTGATGGATTGGGCCTCTAAAATGGTGACCTGATGGAATTTCGGCTTGACCCGACTAGATTTTCTTTTTGCTCTGAAGGGCTAGCATCGGGCTGGGCTGGCTTATTTGACAACCATACTCTTTTTTTTTCATTATCCAGATATTCAGGTTTGCACCTAACTAATTCCTGGATCTGTTAGTGTCGGAGGTCCCTTGACCTATCAGGATATAAATCGAGGGATGTGCCCGAGTGACAGGTTTCTAAGAGAGAAAGCCAACAAGATTCGCCTCCCAGAACAGACCCCCACAATATTTCAGTGAAAATCTGCTCCACACGGGATTCATTAACCTCGCATATTCGCCGGAAAAAACCCCACATCACCCAACTTCTTACCACTCGACTATGCCCCGGGGCAGCTATACTCTCATTACCATGTGATATGTAGAATACGTGCATTTTTCAATGTTTTCTTTTTTTAATCCTCCATGTGCTTTGGGCACAGAAAGAATTATCGTACTGAATACAGTTAATAAAGATATTGAGGTTTCTCAAAGTCCAAGGATGATAGTGTAGGGACAGTTGCAGGTGTAAACTGTAAGCAAGATTAGATTAGAATCAGTTTTTTTTGTCAGATGAAAAAGTTGGGGATATTATTGGGATCAGTGGCCGTCCCCCCAAATGTCTTTTCTGACTTAGTGGTGGGATATCCTTTCGCTTCATTTTGCAGCCCCAAGATGCCTTATCCTCTTTACCCTTTCTTATTTTACATCAATTTTCAAAAACAAAAAGGGTCGGCGAGAATATACAATTATGCATATATATAATGGCTATTTAGAAAAATAAGTTACATGAATAATTACGATGGAGATAGTAAGGTAGCGATTTGATACCAAAAATTTTCTTTTTTCGTTCCGTTAGAGAAAATTTTTTTCACTCTAAAATGTAATTGTCTACTAGAATTTTCAGAAAATATATTATTTACTTATTCTTATTTTTTATCTCATGAATCACATCTATACACTCGCTAACAAAAACAAATTATTATTACGAATTTCACTTTTTTTCACTCACCACATATATCTAACTACCAATTATATTATCAATTGTTATTCTTATATCAAATCAACTTTCATCATTATATTTTTATTTCATGTCCAATTATACTCTCAAAATTCATTATTTTTCCCTCAAAAACTTTTTCATTTTATTCTCTGGCAGAAAAGACATTTCTCAAGCGAAATTGTATCCAATGGCACCCTAAATTTTCTGGTACGAGTGACAAGTGATTTTCAAGCAACAACCAATTTTTTAAATGATCTTTCAGGAGTGAGGGTTCGAGGATTGTTTGATGGAAAATTTGAGAAATGTGAACCACAATAATATTATAATAATAATAATATTAATGATGATGATAAAGTTGTTTAGAAAGTTGTCTTCTTTTCCATCATAATGTAGAAATTTGCATTCCTCCTTTTATGATTGTTATTTGTCACCAAACCTTTTAAAGCATTCAAAAATATCATTTGGTTATGCTCAATTTCAACTAAACAGACTTCTTTTATTAATATGTGTTTGTGTGAGTAACTAGTAACTACATTGTTTTTTGCAAAGAGTACATGAAATTAGACATATCCAACTATAAATAAATTTAATGCAAAAGCTAATCAAATTTCAATGGGGAGACACTATTTCTTAAATCTAATGTAGAAGGTTTTTTGTTTAATTCCAAATCCATGTGGCTTTCTTAATATTAAAAAGTCTGCGAAATAAAAGATTTAAATTTCCTTTTTCTTATTCGGAACATCTCAAATCAATATTTAATTTTCATTATAAAATTAAATTTCTTCCATTACTATCCATTTATTTAAGGGATAATTATAAAAGACCCCGAGGTTCGGGCTAATTACAAAAAAAACTTGAATTTTTTGAAAATTAGAAAACCCCCCTTAGGGCTTTTAGGTTCGATCCATCTTACATTTCTTCCCATCATATGCAAAAAATATTTCAAAAGCTCCCCTTACGTTTTTTAAAATATTACAATTACCCCCTTAATTTTAAGACATAACCAAACCTCAAGACATTTTTGGTAATTTTCGAAAATCTTTTGGTTTTTTTGTAATTAGCTCAAATCTTAAGGGCCTTTTTGTAATTATCCCTTTATTTAATTCAAAAAATGTTAAAAAAACGCCACAACCACCATGATTATGATGCAAATTACATACGAATTTTTATTTTATTTTTGAAAATTTATTAAACTTCAATGAAATTAAAAAAATAAAATATAAATATTACGAGAAAGAGAATACAGACTTTTCACCTTTTAGTGAGTTTTGGTTTTAAGCGTGAAGTCCGCAGGCTGAGCTGGAATGTTCTTATTTTCTCTTCTATTCATCATGTGTGTACGTCATTAATCTAGCCCATAACGTGGAATACTCGGCAATACTTACTCCAATCCCCATCACTATAATTATTTATGACCTCACTTTATTTATTTATTACATAGATTGTTTATTTTGTTTACCTCAGTCACTCGTACTAATTTGTGGCAGTATTATCTAATTTATGGGCCACCATTAGTATTAATCAATTGAAATTAATCGAGAATTAACTTAGAACCTTAATTTGGAAATGTTGTGGCAGCTAATGTAAGATATATAAATCCTTTTTTTCAACTCAATTCCACACGTGTAATGGCAGCTAACTAGCTATTCTTTTACTATATGAATAGGCATATAGTCACATGCTATGCAAATTCTTTTTTTTTTTAGATTTTTTTTCGGAACGCACATACATTGGGTCGAACTCATGACATCTCCACTAAGGTGAGAGGCGATACCACTAAAAACTTGATTCATTAATTTGTTTATTTACTGGACAATTTTGTTTTGAGTATATATCCAAAAGGGAAGGGAGGGTGGAAATCGAACCCCTAATCTTTGGTCTAGACATGAGTCTGAACTACTATCCAATTCCTAACCCTTTTACATCAAGTTAATGGTCAATTGGAAATTCAGGACGGAGCGAGAATTTCGTAGGATAAATAATATTTTCCTCTAATTTCGTCAAGTCTATATAAAAATAAATTTTAAGAATAAACTATTTTTGACTTCACAAAGTAAAAAAAAAATAGTTATCCTATATTGCTAAAAAGTCTTTTTGCTCCTTATCCTTAAGAAGAACTCAATTAATGTCACATTTCATAATTAATTTTTTATAACTCCATATATGCTTGAAATTTCAAGATCTAAGTTTGCATTTAGATGAAAATGGGTGTGATCAGGATTACAGGGTACACCCAGGATTTACAACTGAGGGAGGCCAACTTGAGGTGACAAGAATCGGTAGATTCGTGTACCCATACATGTTCGGATCCTAATGAGATGATATGAGTAATTGTTTGGGGTTTGGGATACGAGTAATAAATATACTTTCTTAATAGGGTTTGAGATGAGTATAAGTAGTATTAATATCAAAGAGTTTTGGTCAATGGCAAAGCCAGGACGCTCCAACGAGGTGGGCCGATACATGAAAATAAGGTGAACCAAATAGAAAAGCAAAAAAAAGTTCATACAAATTATCACTAAAAATACTTTTAAAAAAATCTCATTAATTTTTTTTTAAAAAATAGGAGTGGACCAGTGAGTTTGGTAGAGATACTCGAGCGCTAAGTCTAACAGTTAAAGAATGAATTATCAAACATTATATATATATATATATATATATGATAATTATATTTGAATACGTTATCATTATGCATCAAAAAATTACATCAATATTTGTCGTTAAATTAAATATTTTAAAATACATCACAAAATTCTAATGAAGATGTATACTCCATAATTTTAAATATTATGATATATATCAAGATCCAAACAATAGTTTATCCAAACTTAAGAATAATAATCATGGATTTATGTGGTTTACAATAAATTTTAATGATCAACAATTTGGGTTGGAGACAAAAACACTAAAACACTAAAATATCGCATATGCATCTACACATATTAATACATATACATTTACATTTATATATATATATATATATATATATATATAAGTGTAAAAATGAAAAGTTTGGGGGGGCAAGGCCCCCCTGACACATAGTGTAGTTCCACCACTGACCAGGAATATGAAATCTATTGTATTATTAGATTACCCAGACAATTTCGATAGATTTATTATTATGGATTTTAAAACTCTTAACTTCAAAACCGTCAAATCAAAAACGAAGCTTAAGGAAATCATAGGAAATGATATCCCGATGACGTGATGTTCAATCCGTAGTCGAATCGAAATTTTATATTTTATTTTCTCACATTTTCAGAACTCGATTGAACGCAAATTGTGACAAATAAATTAAATCAATGTCATGCGTATGAATTAGTTCGGTAAATTATTGGTAAGTTGTGTCCCTAGTTTGTTGAGAAAGGTGATGATTTAAATTAATTTTATAGAGGTGTTTTTTTTCTTCATTTATATTGAGTGGAAAAGGAAAGACGAAGGAATCCACAATGCTTTACAATGAGGTGGTTGATTCGAATTCCGTTACAATGATAAAAAGTAGTAGTCTAATTTTATATATATAGTTTGTTAATCCTTATGCTTAAATTATCATGATATTTTGTTAAACAATCTCAGAGATCTTATCGGCCGGCAAACCAGAGACGGACGACCACGGTCCCGACCTTACTAGCACCGGAGGGCTGCCTGATTCTTAACAGGTTAAGGCACCATCTATCACAGGCCAACTGGGTTGTA
The DNA here is from genome assembly GCA_016081115.2 of Rehmannia glutinosa. Classification (NCBI taxonomy): domain Eukaryota; kingdom Viridiplantae; phylum Streptophyta; class Magnoliopsida; order Lamiales; family Orobanchaceae; genus Rehmannia; species Rehmannia glutinosa. The sequence continues at coordinate 364,522 of JABTTQ020002044.1, forward strand.
GTATTGAGGGAGGGCCGAGAACGACATAAACCTGTCCTTCCTCCTGTTCGACGGTTGAAACACGCGGGCATACTCCTTCCTTCTGGGGACGATCCCGACTCCATCAATGTTGGGCCCCGATCCCGTTTCACTTTGGATACCAGAGCCTGTATTCCTGTCAGTTCAAGACCGGGGGTGCTATACGCAAAATTCGAAGGTAGGGTTGATCGACGACATTTACTTGTTCTAAGTAGGGCTTGGGTGGTGGATAGGACGAATCCCTGCTATCAATAAGGCTTTGGGATGGATTATCTACTCCTTCTTCAAGTGTCAAGTGAAAGTTGCCTATCTTTCTTGTATAGGTTCGGAATCCAGTTGAAAGCAAAGAATTGCCCGGTGGAATCCAATAAACATTATTAGTCTATGTACGTAATTTGATATAGTAATTTATTCGATTATTTATTTAGTATCAAATGAATTTCATTCATTTATCATAATAAACTTACAACTGATTACAACAACGTATGAAAAACAGTTGCAAGCCTTATAGGAGCATAAACCTATACATATCTAAAAAAACTTAAATCGAAATAGATCTAATTGATCAAGATAATCGAACTTCGTGAACGGAGACGCTAGATAGAAACACATCAAAGATGATCTCGATCTCGTCACATATTGTCGGAATGACTCATCCGATCTTCCTCAACAAACTCCCACACGTAGGACAAACTTATTAATTGAAAACTAAAGGCCACCTATCAGGAATAAATTTATATAGATTAAAAACAAGAAAAAGATGAAGAAGATGGATGAGTAAAAACGGTTAGGGTTTTGAGAGAAGAAAATATTATTGATTGTTTATTTAAAAATAAAAGAAGATGGAAAATGCAAAAGCTTTGTAAGGGAAATTGATCGCACGAAAATATTACAAAGTATATTCTTTGCCTTTTTCTCCATTCATGAAAATTACAATTTTTTGTAGTACTTTTGGCTGGTAAAGTTGTAGATGCTCCTCTTTATACTGTCTTCGCTTTCATTTTATGTCTTTCACCTTCAGAACGAAATAGTGAATCATATATAATTTCCTATAAAGTTAAGTTAACTAACCAAATATTCAGTTTTAGGAGTCGTCCTCATAAAATGCAGCACAAAGTCTTAGCATAATCAATTCATTTCCTTCTCTGAAGGGACCTCTTTTCTTACTAATAATCACTTCACTCTTTGAAATTTTTGCGGCCACTCAAATTTTTTCCTTTTTTTTTTCCGAAACGATAGATATTATAAATAACTCATGCAAACAAATTACTACGCATGTGACCAACTGATCATTAACATCCAAATTCAGGCTAAATCCAGGAAGGAAAATGAGAAAGCCATTCCAAATTAGAGGCTTAATAAAAGCAAACAAAGCTAACTTATTAAAAGGTTGATTTTTCAACTTACAATTAAACAAAATGGAATGAACAAAAATCAAAAAGATTCTTCAAAACGGAAAATGTCTTTGGCAATTGTCATATTTGGAACATCAAATTTTCTCATATTAATACATTCAAATCCATATGCAAGTCACAAAACAATAGGAGTGTCAATTTGTGACACGACACAATAATCCGACACGAACCTAAATTTAGTAGGTATAGATATAACCCTTTACGAGTTCGAGTCGGACACGGTTAGTACGAGGAAAAATAGGCCAGGTTAGATTGACCCAAGTATCAACACGATTAACCTATTTAACCCATTTAATTGTATAATTGGCATGTTATTTTCATAATTTTGTATGATGTTTTAGTTGGTTATATGGTGTTGGACAAATAATTGAATGCATGTACTAGTAATTAAATATATTTCATATTGTGTCAGGTTACTCGTGTCATAGACATGTCATGTTCGTGTCGTGTATCTTGACACGAACAATTAAACGTGTCGTATTCAAGTTCGTGTCAAACGTGTAATATATGTGTCATAACATGACCCGATGAACACGAAATACGACATGACTGATACATTTCAGACTTTCTATTGCTATTGATGTTTTACTTGTCAGTATAATATCTTTACTACACACCAAGTGAATTGAATGGTACTAGTCATTAATCATGTGCATTTAGCATATATTTGTAGTAATATAATAGGAGGAGGAGTAATAAAAAAAGATCCAAAATAATAAAGGTATGATATTTTTTTCACAAATTTAATAAAGCAATGTGCATTTACCCAAATCAAGAAAAAAAAAAAGGGTAATGTTTATCTAAGCAACACAAACGCAATTCTTAACCTGTTAATATTTCATTATTGTTTTTTAATCTCCCCTTGATTCAAAATTTATTAATTAAATCAATCAAGACTTAGTTGTCTTACTAAATTAGGAGAGGATGCCAATTAGTGAAAGATAAATGTATTGTTCTGTATAAAATGGCTTGATTGCAGCGATTGATTATAAAAGCCAAGGGATAAGTTTATGCAAGTGTCAGGTTTGTTTTATGCTTTTTATATATTGCAAAATTAAGTACAAACCAATGAAAAATCATGCCCAACTTTGTTCTAGGAGCGTTGGGTTGCCCTTTACTTGAAAAGTACTCCTTCATTCACACATACCACAATTATTTTGGGATAATTACCCAAGATCTATACTCAAGTACCCACTAATACACTGTCCCCAACTCAAATTTATTTTATTACTAAGTGGTTTTTCAATTTATTAATATATAGTAATTGAATACGAAAATTGTCCTCGCCAATTTGGATGAAATCTTCTATTATAACCACAGGCGCATCTCACGAGCTCAACACTCTGATCAATCCAAGATAAATATTTGGAAACGGCAGGGCGGGGAGGGGTGTTCAAATACCACTACCATGGGCATCGTTCGGTAGAATCCCTTTTGTGCGTGCCAGTGAACTTCTTTGAGGATCCTAGGAATTAGAGCTGACAAAATGCAACCTAACCCGATAGGCTTTTTGTACAAAAATACATACACGACCCTTATTGGGCCGAGCATTTTCACAGCCCGAGCAAAATCAGGTCGACTTTACCTGACCTGAATTTTATCAAAAGTTCGATGAGCTTGGGCCGGCTGTTGAAATACATCCAACGACTTATCTCCTTGCCACAACTCCACGAGCGGGAACTTGAGAAATATTGAGACACTTCTCGCGGTTTACCTCCTTACCTGAGCTTCCGAGGCAGGGTCGGTCGATGAGGAACAAGAATAGTTATAAGAACTCAAATATATATAAAATAAAAAAACATTCTTAACATTATTCCATTTAATATAATAAGTATTACTAATACATATTAAATGCCAAAAAAAAAAATCACAATATCAATATACAAATTCCAAAATACCATTTATAGTAAAAGACCAAACTACCCTACCCCACTCTCTCACTCTACTTTTAAATCCTATATATATTAGTACAAGCCTAGAACCCCAAATCCCCATCCTCCATCCCAACTCCACCACCACCACCACCACCACCACCACTCCCCTCCTCCCACCACCACCACAATGTCGGAAAAAGTCTGCAGCGACCACAAAGACGACCGCCGCAAAATCGCACGTCGTTGCTGCGCCTTCCTCCTCATCTTCAATTTCATCCTCCTCCTAATCATCCTCCTAATCTGGGCCATCCTCCAGCCCAAAAAACCCCGATTCACCCTCCAGGACGCCACCATCTTCAACCTCAACGTCTCCGCCCCTAACGTCATCTCCACCACCGTCCAAGTCACCGTCAACTCCCGCAACCCCAACTCCAACATCGGCATCTACTACGACAGATTGGACGTCTACGCCACCTACCACAACCAGCAGATCACGTACTACACCGTTATCCCGCCGGTATATCAGGGCCACAAGGACGTCAACGTTTGGTCGCCGTTTATTTACGGCAACACTGTGCCTGTCGCGCCGTACAATGGGCTGGCTCTGACACAGGACCAGTCTGACGGCGCTATCGCGATTACCGTTAAGATTAACGGGCGCGTGAGGTGGAAAGTGGGGTCGTTTATCTCGGGGCGGTACCATTTACACGTGACCTGCCCCGCGTATATTCCGCTTGGAAATAGCAAAAATACGGGGATTGTTATTGGTAACGCAGTTAAGTATCAGCTTTCGCAGAGTTGTAGTGTTAATGTTTGATGATGATAATTAATTAAATAGGTTAAAATTAATTAAATGGTAAATCGGGGTTTAATTAATATTGTCCCGAGGGATTTTTATTTTCGGTTATTTTTATCCAGCTTTTTTTTTTCGGGGTTATGTTATGAAGAATTGTATATTTTGCTGGAAAATAAATTGAGCTGAGAAAGTGTAAGGTGGGACAGGCGAAAAGCAGACAACTGCTATACCTTGTATTAACACTTGTATGATTATGAAGTTTTAAGAAATTAATGCAATAATTGTTTCTTTTATTGGAACTGTCAAAAGTGGTGTTTGCACATATGTTATTCCATTTAGTGTTTCGTATTCTGTTTTAATAGTATCAATACATATCACTAAAGTTGGTAATGGTAAAGCCAACCTGTTTGGCCCGACACAAGCCCATCAGGCTTCTGGAAATTTTCGAGCCAGGTCGGGCTAATCGATTTTGGTCGGGCCACGGAAATGCATGGCCCAATCCAGCCCAAAAATACCTTTTCTATATGAATATTGTCGGGTCGAGCCAAAAGTCAGGCCAAGCCAGGCCCACAAGCCGATCGGGTCGGGACAAATAGTCGGGCCTGGAAATTCGTTGCCCAACCCGGCCTAAAACTCGAGTCGGCACACGGGTCGGGCTAGTTTTTGCCAGCTCTATATGCCACGGTTCACGTGTATATGATGACGTCATATTCGTACGTATGACATTTATACAACTCACATGAGTATATGATGAAACACAAAATATAATAGAAGATCTTGATTGGTATAAGATGATGTCACAATTATAAACGTGTTATGCATCCAGTCAAGTTGAATAGGAAGTGGAATATGAACGTCGAACATGAAATCTGGTCCCATTTAGTGGAGGTTGATTGTTAATTTATTTCATTGAAAAATAATTTGTTTATGCTTTTGCTTCTTTTATACTCCAGTCTTTTTTTGGCTTGTATTAATGTTTAATTTATTACATGAGTTAATTGGTGTAGTCCTTAAGTTGTGGGTTAACTTTGAACTATTTGTACTCATTCTATGTATTTATTATTATTTGGAGGAGTGGAAGTTGCTGTTTAGGACTTTGTTTAGACTAAAGCAATAGAGAATGGGTAAACCCATGTAGTTGATAGCCGCTTGAAGATTGTTCTACCAAACTAAGATACCACCTTCTTTTCTTTCTTTCTTTATTTATTTTTCGAGTTTTCATCAATATTTTTTTTCTTTACTCAATTTTGAACGAAAAACCAATTTAAAGTTGATGGGTTGTTGAGCATGAAGTCATTTTCAATCTTTCTTTTAACCTCCCTTCCTTTTACGTTTTTAAGGTATGTTTGGTGTACTGGAAAGAACTAGGGCTCAAATAATCGAACCGAGGTTTTGAGAAATTGGGTTTGACTCATTTATTATTGAATCGAACTCGAACATGAATTTATCGAATATATTGATGGTTCACGAACTTTTTCGAGCTTAATCGAGACTAAACGAGCTTAGTAAATATTAATTATAAATAAAATTATTTTTTAATTTATTACAAATAAAATTTTGTATATCTAAAACGCATAATATATCTATTCAAACCTATGATTTTATTCAAACAAATACATTTATTTAAATAATTTCACAGTTATCATAAGTAAATATATAAAAATTAAAATTAAAGTCACAACTATTAGTTTATTTTATATGAACTTACTAACGAGTTTGTTCACAAGCTAATGAACTGAATATCTCTAAGTTTGAGTTTAATGTATTTATTTTAACGGCGCCATTAAACGAATTCAAACGACTTTTATCAAAATTGAAACTTTGAATACCACGAATGGTTTAGTTCATTTGCATCCCTCGCAGAAAGACAAAGACCTATAATAATATTCATTTTCTTCGGAAAAAACTATTATAATATTTAGGTCAAAGTACAGTGTGAAAATTGAAGTGTGAGTTTGTGCAATGTACTCAAAGTTTTGTTCATAATGTTTAGAAAATGATGTTTGGCAATGTAATAAGGTTGGTTTTTTCCTCTCGCTCTCTCTTATTGGTAGAAAAGAATGATAACCTCTACCTATAATGTTTTTTTTTTCTCAAAAGAGAATAAGAAAAAGAAATGAAAAAAGAGAGAAAAAATCCATGAGACTTCATGATTGAAATTAGAAATACATATGTTAAATGAATAGTGTGTGGTCTAAAATTTATTTTTTAACAATTAGAATTACTAATGTGATATGAATATTGTGTGATTTTAATGGAATGTGGATGTTCAAATTCCAAGTGGCCAGCATATAATACTCACCAAAATGTGGTATTATTATTCTCCAATAATTCAATCATTCTTTCACAATCACACACACAAAAGAAAAAAAAATGTTAAAATAATATATGTACATATACAATATAGTGACGTGGAAACATTGGAATGTAGGGGGGTGGTCTTGGGGGAGGTGGGTTCATATTTCACATGGCACTTTTGTGGGGGGTCCTTTTTTTCCAAAATCCACCGTCCTTAAGCCTCAGGTCTCAACCTGCTAATAATTGGACTACAGAAAGAGACTGAAAATAAATTGTCTACGTTAATGCTCCCAATTTTCTTGCGTTATTTTTGGCCTAATAATACTCCACATTAAGGTTAATAATTGCTGTCCTCCACTGTATTCACATAATTACAATACAAAATGCATTTAGTATAATTCAATGCATGATGCAATATCGGTGGTTATACCAGAAAATGTACAATGGCCAATGCCAACTCCGAACTCCTAGTAACACCGAAAGCACTCGCAAGAAAAGGGAGGCCGGAGGGTTTTTTTCCGGCGTCCCTCTCCGATTTCAAGTCGGATATCAATTCAAAGAAGATAAAAATAGCTCAAATGTAGTGTGGATGAATAAAAATGCATTAACCTTACTCATACCTGATGAATGTCTATTTATAAGGCTCACCATTAGGGTTTCCACGTTTTCCGGAAACGGTTAAGGAGAATCTGTCAGACATTTGTTACAAAATCTTATCTAGATCTGAGAAATTTAAGTTATGCTTACAAATACCGAGCTCGTCTATCGATCCCGAGCACCATCAGTCTTCTAGAAATTGGGCCTTAAGAAGTGAACCTCGATGGGCAGAGTTGGACTCTGATTATGAGAGCCCACTCTCTAGCTCGGCCTATTCCATGCCGAATCAATCGGGATGACAATTTCGCCTCGCCTCGTAACCCAGGACAGGGTGGGTACAGGTCTGGGTATCATTTCCGCCTAGCAGATACCCGTCCCGTCTAGAATTAATATATATTTTGCAAATATTATAATGTAATTTTTATGTATTCTTATATTATATCTAACAATTATAAATTAATAATAATAAGTTTTGTAAATAATATTTTATAAATATATGATCAGTTTTTGTATTTAATTCGATTTAAAACGGATCAGAATGGGTCAACTCGCCCAACGACCCGTGGTGGGTCACCCAACCCAGTTGGTCTAGGTCTTCATCGCCTGACCACCTCATTGTCATCCCTAATGCAATAAGACTTTGCAGTAAAATATCCTATTACACCCTTGTACAATGGAGTTTTGCAGATGGATTCAAGCCCTTATAGTCCAGATTAAAAAAAAAAAAAAAAGTAAAATTGTTAAACCAGAATTTGCACAAGCTGGGTCGACCAGTCCGAAAAACGCAAAATATTGAAGGTGAACACAATGAAAAAATGCAAGTTTAACTCCATTGATACTTTATCAAATGCAGTCAGATCAACTAATATTTGGTCATGCTGTTGCTAAAAATATTAAGTACATGAACCCAACTTGACTTACGGCCTAAAACATGGAGTGTGAAATTTTAGGAAGAATTAGTAGTCTTTAAAAACATGGGCTGGGCACTGCAGGCCCATGAATATCCAACATTTATTTATCTAGTAGGCCCGTGAAAAAAAAAAGGTATCTTCTCTTCTTTCTTCAATTTGTTCAAATATATTTATCACTTATCAACTTAAGTATTTGCATAAAGAAATGATTAAATTTAGAAATTGTTAAGAGCAGAGAGAAAAGAAAAGGAAGTTAATGTTTAAGAAGATTAACATAAAGCTTAAAAAATCAAAATGTCAGGTTAAAAAGAGTTTCACATTAATATAACCTTAATTACACTGCGAGTTAGAAAGATATTTCATTGTTCTTAGATTTGTAATGAAAAATACTGCAACTTGTCAATGGGGTTGGTATACGAACTTAGAAATAGAATTGCCTCATTTACCTTGCTTCTTTCCAAAATTCAAAGACAACGACTATAATACCCATGCTATTGGTACGCTTTTCAACAAAAAATCAAAATTTTCCCACTCAATTTTAACACACTCACATACTTATGTCCATTTTTTTCTTTTTTCCAATGGGCTAACTCACTTCAAAACCTAAATGTCATAACATATATCCCGAAAATAGCATCCACCTCTTTCTCAAAGGCTTAAGTTTTTCTGTTCCATTCCATTGGATGGTGGACACGTATTTTTCGATAAACACGTGCTGTTGGATTTTTAGATGTATTTAAACATATTCATCATCAAATGGACTGGAATGGGAAGTGGAACATGAAATCTGATTCCCTTTCTCAGAGCGCCTAAGACAGAAACGTTATCCTCCGGTCCTTGTTCTGGATATGGAGCCATGGTATACTTCGCAACCCCGATTCTCTTTCTATCGAGGGCGTCTTTCCTTGAGATCTTTTCAGCGTCCTTTCCGTATCAGCTTCTATGCCGACCTCATTTTTCAGTTCACACGGTGGATTTGCTGTTTTCTCTCAAGTCCAATAATGGCCGGCGTCTCGTTGCCGATAGTCGCTCTAGTCGTGTAGGCGGTCTTCGCCTCCCCACCCTTACTCGGATACCTCATGGGTATTCATTTAGGCCAACCTACTTACTCCATGGGGCTCGTTGACAAATGATTAGAATATCAGACTATTTCGCCAAACAAAGTATCGGAGATCGGGAGATGCATAGCAATATCTTCAAAAACTTTCACTTTCAATATTTGTGTTAACTAAAGATTTCGACACCAGTACTACAAAATTACATTCTGACAAAAATCTACAAAGATTCACCGCACAAAAATATTACATTTCTGATGAAAATCTATGAACATTCACCACTAAGTATTGATTTCCAGCTATCTAGAATCCCTAAACACTAAACGAGCAAGTGAAAAGTTTCACTCCATTACATCAAAACAGAGCTTAGCCTCATCCCAGGGACCATTTATCTCAAATTTGTACTCTTGAATTCTAATCAGCCAATAAGGGCACACCAAATTAACAAAAACCAATATACTAAGCAAAAAAATAAAGAGCAACAGGTGCAAACGATAAACGAAAAACAGGGTTACACCCATTAACCCTAACGAGAAACACAGATGCAACCGAAAAGAGGAATTCTTTATACAGTAACTAACAAATGGAGCAAACAAGAATACTTGCAGCGAAAACAGAACAATAGCAAAAACATGAAGCCTCGATGGAAGTCGAGAAGCAATCAGAAGTGAAGCAACTATAGAAGCATTAAGAGAGATGTTGCTTGTGAAGATTGAATTTTCAAGAGCCCGAGAAGCTTTCACAGTGGAACCAGAATAGTCGTGCAGAAAGAGATGAAGGATGATAAGAGAAGCTGTTAGGGCCCAAATGGAATCTGAGCTTATGGATCGGGTCAGTGTTTGATAAACAGGAGATAAAACGTATAAACCAGTTATAAAAAAGGAGATTTTTAGAAAATAATTCAACAGTAGGCCGAATGATAGAATTTCTGCCGTTAAAAGAACAACAAAGAAACCAGCTCCTAGAAGGACGATGTTAAGTAACACGAGGGACCTTTCGGTAAATATATCTCTAAGGGTATAAGTCCAGACCAAAACCACAAGAGCAACAATGCACAAATATTGCGAAATGGAAACTGAGTCAAGCATCACCTTAACCAAGTCTCTTTTCACAACGTTGGCATTCATGATCATGTCTTCTAGAAAAGATTCATCGGTGTGATTGTCATCAAACCCAGGTTGCATCCCGCCATAAGCAACTTTTCTCCATTTAGGAAAGGTTGGATAAGTGTTCCTATGCATGCGAGATTCCATTTGTATCATCACAAATATACCACCTGTAAATGTAGGTAAACCAGTTAGCATCAAATGACTGCAGTTAACAGAATCTTACAAGCATCGCAAGTAACGTCTTTGAATGAGCTGTGTAGTCGAAAATACGATCTATATATGACAGTTATACCATGAAATGCAAGAACAAATATTCATAACGCATAAAGAAGCAAAATATATGGAATGTCAGTTTCAATAACACCCAACTTTAGAAAGTTTGATAACAAATCCAAAAACTATATACAAAAGCATTTGTAAATTAATCAATGGAAATAAGCGAAGTATCTGAAAAGGGCATTCTGAAATTTTGTCGAGAGAACATCCAAAAGGTTAACTGTTGACTACAAAGAGTACTGATTCCCCAAACTGGTTTAGATCACATCCTGAACTCTAGATGAAACCATCCCTTAGAGTTTCTGTTTCGCCTTTCATAGTTGTTTTGAATTTCTCATATCATACGTAGCCAAGAAAAACAAGAGTTACAAGGTGTTCTCAAAGAAGAAATTTGTCGAAAACATTTTCATTAAAACTTGGCAGCATAATCACTTATACTCCTGGACCAACTTCCTGTGATGCTTTAGGTGTAACTCTCTGTCAGCGAAATGGAAAGACAAAGAGACCATTTTACTATCCATAACACTAACAGAATACTAGGATTCATGAAATGCCTCTCTATTTTGAGCTATATAACAAATATTTCATCTTAAATCAAACGTCATACAAGCTATCAGATGTTTGCAGCTTTTATACTCTTTCAGGATAGGCAAATGAAATTCATACAAGAAAGCACAAGGAACATTTCTTCACCAATTATCTTTCTGAATTAAAAAACATTGTATAATTAACCAGACCCGAAAAAAATTAGAAAGTAATTAGAGGTAAAACAAAAAACTCGAATACAGAAACTATTTTCAGTGCTCTACATCCGTTGCAATCAGAATATCAAACTTTTAATTTGACTCACCAGTTGAAAACGAAGGCCAGTGGGGAAACGAAACAACGAGATCAGAGCAGCTCTGGAGAGGCACCGAGAGGGACACAAAACGAATGCGTACTTCGGGCTTGCGTATAACAGCGAGCAGGTTATTAGTAAAGGCGGATCTTGTTGCGGGGGGCGGCGGATACGGCGGTGATTGGCCGACGCAGGATTAAATTTGGCGTGGGTAGCTTCGGCGAGGAGAAGATAGCTGGTGAATTGACATTATTTTTATTTTCACCTAATATGCAATTTTAATTAGATTTGATTTGAAGGTCCAATAAAGAGTCCTGCTAAGAACTTTTAAGATCCAAACCAATAAGATTAGGGGAAATTACACAAAATACTCTCATTTTGTCACAAATCCCGATTTTACTAATATCTCACATCCATACCTTTTTTTTTTTACTTTTTGTACGCTCTTTTCCTAATTTTTCTCTCATTTACGCTGCAGCCTTTTCGTGTCCAATTTGTCATCTCTTTTCTCTCTTTCCTCTCGACGTTAGGTTTCATTTGTATGTCCGCCATTGTTGGTTGTTTTCTCTTTGATTCTGGTAACTTCTTGTTCAAAATCTGAAGCCTCAATTTCTTCATCTTCTAAAAAAGAAAGATGAAACTTGTGGATGTTGATGAAAAACAAGTTGTTAAGGGAAAATCATCCAAAAAGAAAGTTGTTGGATTTAGAGGCGTTGATGCCATTGAAGTATGGTGTTTTTTCTTTTATATTAATGGATTTATTTTGTTATTTATTGTTTCTATGGATTTTTGTTTTTTTTTTTTCGTTTCTATGTTGTTTCTGTTGTGTTTCTATGCTGTTGATCTATTGTTTTTATTATTTTTCAAATTTTTCGTATAAGATGTATTGTTTATTTTTTTGTTTCGTTGTTGTTTCTTTGTTATATCTTTATTGTTTCTTTGTTGCTTTATTTGAAACATGAAAGAAACGTAATTGAAACAAATATGAAATAGTGTCCTGCTTTCTTCTTCTATTTGTTGTTTTTCTTGTTCCTGTATGTTTGTCTTCTGTTTTCCTGATGTGCAGTCCGATTCTTCTTCATTTGTTCGAAAAGATGTCTTCTCCTTGTTCTTCTACTTCGCACAGTGTTTGCGCACTTGTTATGGCTGTTGCGTTTCAGATCTCTAATTGGTGCTCTATTTTTTGTTTTTCGGTGGTTGTTTTTATATGCAGCGTATTATTTTGGTAATATGTTGGGTTTGAGCGTATTTGTTAGTATTAGAATGCGGTCAACGTATTGTTAGGTAATTTAGGTAAAAAATCTTAGTATTTTGCAGGTATCGGTCAAAAATAGGTCGGCTTTCAATCTTCAAATCAAATAAGCCCAATTTGTGGCTCCAGTTTTTTTTAGATTGATAAGCTTACATTTTTTTTCCCGAGCGGAAATGAGAAATAGAATGTTCTATGCAATGTTTTTAAAACCAGATTGGACATCAAATTGGATTAATTATTGGATCACTGATTCAACCTTTTAAATCGATCTTAAAAAACCGGTTGACTCATACATATGTATATATATATGTATGTACACATGTACAAGACAAATACAAATATAAATAAAAAAACTATAAAATACAAATAAAAGTTAAATTAAAAATTAAATATCCAAATATGTATGTAAACCAAATATACGGAAAAATTATATGCAAATTTACTTAACATGTTGTCTTTCAACTTTTCAAATGAAACAAAGAAATTTTATTTTTTAAAAAAGTAAAAAAATAAAGAAAGGATATTTCCTTTTGTATTGGGTTAATAGACACCATTTGGGTTTTTCACCGTGGTTGATCGGGTGGCAATGATTTTTTAGCCACCCGACTTTACTACAAAATTGGATCGGACATGTGATTGGTTACCAATTAAATCGGTTGAACGACTAGTCCGATCCGATTTTAACAATATTGGTCGTAGGAGGGAAATAAATGAGATTTGAACACCGGACTACTTGTTTAGAAATTCACCCTTTGACCACTTGAACTACATCCAAATATTTACATTTGTTAGAGAGGCTTAGAGTTAAAGCCCTCCAATGTTTAAGTCAACTAGTAATTAGAGGAAAACAAATTGACTTAAGCTTGAATTAAAAGTGGCGTATCATTTAAATACGGCGGATGGGGCTCTTTATAGTCGAGGCTTCGGCCTCATGAGTCTTGGACCTAATTTTAGGTCTCTTGGGTCGTTGTGTCTCTTTTGGACTGTTAATAAAATGTATTGGACCATTCAGGCCTTTTGTATAAATATTGTTTGGGCTTACGCCGTTAATTGGGCTTGTTTGTTAACCATATCACCTACCATGGAAATTCATACCTTGTAAGTTTGTCCTCTATTCTAAGTTATGATGTAATCGTTTTTCCAGGGTCGTTTACTTAACAAAACAGTTGAGATTAGTTGAGGAACTCATCCAAATCCATCCAAACCCAAAATAAAAATAAATAAATAAATAAACAATAGTTGGATTTTAGTTTGGAAGCTAAAATGTCGAAATCATACTATATTATATGCTCTAATTTACACAAAAACAGAGACAAAAAAAAAAAAAAATAAACGGCAACGGTGGTTGCTACATTCAAATTACACTTCTGACCCACAAACGGCGCCGTTCGATGTTGAAGTAGTAATCAATCCTTCCTCGATTGACCGACCGTTGACCACCTCGTGATCTGGAGAAGCCGAGGGAGTGAAATACATCGGCGAAGCGCACGGTGTGGAAAACGGCGTCGTATCATCTACGCCGAGATCGTCAATCTCCACCGCCATCACCGATTCCGCCGCCGCCTTCAAATACTCCTCCAAGCAAACCCTAATTTCGTCGCCATCATCAATTTTTTACTAACTTCTTTTCCCAAAGCAGGATTCAGCGATTTTTCACCCGACGATTCGAGGTCTTCTCTTTCCTCTTCCTTGATGGTAAACAGAAATCTCGGAGGTCCAAACATCCCCTGAATTTTCAACAAATCGATATCGATTACTTCAATTTCCGATTGCTGATTCGAATTGAGATTATTAGCCTCGGTATTAATATTAGCAGGCACAGAGCTGCGCTCGAGGCGAAACTGCGGCCGTACGCAGAAAAATAGAGGAGATCCTTGGATGAGGCGACTGCGGTAGAAAACGTGGAATCCGACGAAGAAAAGTGTGAGACTCCATCTCCTTCTCCACCGCCGCCGACATTATTGGTTTGACGGCGGAATACACGGCGGCGCCATAAAACGTAGAAGAGCTCTGCAAAGAGTAGAAGCAGTGAGATCGCAAAAATTATCGTGAGTGCAGTGCCTAGCTTGCTTAGTCCGCCGCCGCCGCTCATTTTACTTGGTCTTATGAATTTTACAGAAGATACATAGATATCAAGCCTTTACTCCAATTTGCTAAATTACATTTTGTTTGCTACTCACGGAGAAATGAGAGTGTTTTTGAGGAGCTATTACAGTTTTGTAAATGTATATTGACTATTATGACCAAAAATATTACTGACATGGTGTATTATAATTGGTATTTTTATTAGTTATTATAATATCCTCAAAATATTTGCAAGTGTGCAAGCATTGATTGATATGATTTTATGTAATGTCTTATTTAAAAAAAGGAGAACTCCATCATTGAGGACCTTGCTGCTTTTGCCCTAGAATTTTATGGAGGAGGTGAATGGATGTCAACAAGTTGGTCTTGCGCTAACATGGGGAGTCGAAATACCATCCAATAAATCCTACTACACCTGTTAGGGAGGATTAAAACCTTCACGCTATAGATGCCAGCAAGTAGACAACACATTACTCAAATCCTTTACCAATTGAACTATGATATGGTAGCTATGTAATGTCTTATTGACTTACAAAGAAGATGTAATAGAATTAATCTAATTAACCATCAGAATTATATTTTGGAGGAATTGTGAGTTGTGATTGAATTTATCAAGTTTTGAGATTGTAAAGTTTATATTCTATTTTAAATTTATGGCATCTTTTGCAACAAATGAATCAAGCGCATTTCGTGAGCTATTCGGAGTTCGACTCGATAAAAGCTCGTTTGAGTTGGTTTTTAATAAGCTTGTTAAAATAAATGAATCAAACTCAAACTTAGATATATTCGGTCCATTAGCTCGTAAGCAAGCCCGTTTGAGAAGACTTGTTAGTATGCTCGTATAAATTAAAGTAATAGTTTGATTTTAATTTTGACTTTTATAAGTTATTTACGTTAAATATAAAAGTATTTATATAAATTTATTTATTTGAATAAAATTCTAAATTTATAAATATATTGTGTGTTTTAGGTATGTATAAATTTGTTTTGAAAAAAATTAAGAATAATTAATTTATAATTGATATTTACTAAGTTTGTCTAGGCTCGATTAAGCTCAAAAACGTTTGTGAACCATCAATATGTTCGATACATACAAGCTTGAGTTAGACTCGATAATAAACGAGCCAAATTCAAACTCTCAAAAGCTCAGCTCGATTCGATTCGATTGTAATCCTAATGACATGTGTGCATAATATAAATATATAGTTATATACTATTGAATATCTATATAAAATTTACTGTATATTATACGTATCTAAGATTTAAGAATTGAAATATCAATACAATAGAAAAGGTAAAATATAATTGATATTTTAAACAACGGTAGTCGGTAGAGAAGTCAGTACGGTAGTCGCCAACGGATAAATTCTTGTAAATTCAAAGTGAGGTGGAGGGAGCCACGTGGCCTGCTGGACTTCTAATAATTTGAATAAAATGTTTGTGAGGAATGATAGTCTTAGACTCTTGTTATCATTTTTAGGACAATAAAATTGAAAGCGAAACTCGATCTTAGTGGGGAAAAATATGATATCAAATATATAATACTGCAGTTGAATTAAGAAAATATATATTTCGTACTATATAAAATTCAAAGAACTAAAACACACGAGCAAATTATTTACAAAGCATTGGGAACCCAAAATTTTAAAGAAAAAACTCATATGACCTTACTCCGAGATGGACGGTTGAGTTCACTTCAAGTCAAGAATGTGTCATAGTTAAGAGTTTATATCTCCGATTCACTTCAAGGTTTTTTGTTTTAATATGTGTTATTTTATGTGTATATTTTTAATTGTTTATAAGATTTCGAGTATAAAATTGAATATTTAACAGGGTTAAAATTATTTTTTTAATGAAATTTTATTAGATAAAACATGTTCGAAACAGCTTTGAAATAACAACGTAGAAAATCTAAGGAAATTGACGGGAATGTAAAAGTATCGAAAAAAGCGGAGAGCTTATAAATATCCAGAAAATAGACAGGAAGCATAAAATTATCATTATTTCATAAATGTTTGGTATTTTTGTCTTTATCCCAAAATATTAATAGGTGAAGAAGGGGTCAAAATTGAGGTCCTAAGACCATCTCCAACCCAACTCTAAAACCCACACCAAAACACCAAATATCTAAAAAACACCCTCCAACCCGACTCTAAACATCACACCAAATTTGATGTAATGGAATAGTGTTACACCAAATTGTGTAATACAAATATTCCTTTTTGCCCTTCAATTTCTTCTACTTCAAACTTTTAATTCCTATTGTATCCTATATTTGATATATAATTCATTTGTAACATGGTTTTAGTTATTTAAATTTTGTATATAATTATTATTTTGGATGAACAATAGTTAATATTTACCAATAAATTATTATAAACTAAACTTAAAATTTTGATAAACTAAAATAATTAACAAACAAAATTATAATTTAATTAAAAAAGCATCAAAGTCTATCATAAAATACAAAACACTATCGTAATTGAGGATGAACGCGATGTTGATGCACCGATCCAAGACCGCATGGAAGCACCAACTCCGGATAATTGAGGATGAACGCGATGTATTAATCTTTTTCTTTTTGGCTTTAAATATTTGTTTTAGGTTTGTCGTTTTTTATTGTCTAGTGTGCAATTTAGTATTTTTATTTATTGTGATATTAGTTGTAATATTAATTTGGCAATATAATTAATTAATGTAATATTAGTTAAATATAAGTTTTTATTTAGTTACATTAATAATAATAAAATATAAGCAAAAGAAATAATTGCATAAACAAATAAATTTGGTATTCCAAAATGAAAAGAAAATATTAAAATACTCATTTGGTGTAAGATTTAGTGTAGTGGGTTGGAGATGAGTTTTGCAAAATTACACCAAAACATCAAATTTGGTGTGATTTTCACACCAAATTTGGTGTTATGGGTTGGAGATGCCCTAATAATTTAGGAGTGGCCTGCTTAGTCATGGGCTTTCGGTTTTTTTCATGCAAGCAACATGTGAATTTGGGACTTTTTCTGGATATTCATTCTTTTCAATATCGTGGGGTTGGTTTATATGGAAAATGACATCTTTAAATGCAAACCATCTGACTAATGAGAACACGTCAGATCACTTCGAGACTAGAAACCTAATTGAATGGCCATGGGGAGGCTATGCAAAAACTCTTGACTTGCCTTGTCGAGATTTACAAATCTCAAGGCTCATTTGGATGGAAAAATTTGAATTCCAAGAGATTTTAAATAAATGGATTTCAAATTCATTGGATTTGAAATCCATATCTTGTTTGGATAATGTGTATTTGTGTAGGGATTTCAAATCCATCGTCGATTTTTATAAAAAAAAAAATTAAAAGCTCTAAGCATTTTCTTAATTGACAATAAAAATAAAAGATATAATCTTATTATTTTATAAATAATTATAATTTTATACAAAAAAATATGAAATATACAACTTTCATTATGTGTGAATATGTGTGTGTGAAGCTAGTGCGGTGTGAATATATGAGAGAGAGTATGCGTGAGTTAGTGTATGTGTGCAGTGTGTGTAAATGTATGCAGTGTGTACAATGTGCGTAAATGTGTGCATTGTGTGTAGTATGTGTAAATTGCATGTGAGTATAAAAAAAATGGATTTCAAATGACTAAATTTTGGGAGGGATTTAAAATCCTTTGAAAATGAACTAAAACTTAAAAATTAATTTGAAATCCATTGATTTGAATTTATATATCAAACAAGGGTGTAGATTTTGTTAAAGATTTCAAATCACTCATCCCAATTCCCAAACTCCTCACAAACCCCCCCATCCAAATGCACCCTAATTGAATAGGCTAGGCGGCTAGGCCCATATTAGTTAATTAATTTTTAATATAATTAATGCTATTATTAATTCTTTGAAAACAATTTTTTAAGAATAATATTATTAAATACAAATATAATAAATTGAATAATAGATAATAAATTAAATCAGACGGCTTCGGGATTTGATAATAAAAAATCAAGATTCATGGAACATATGTATAACTTAAAACCCACTCTAAATTATGTTAAATTGGGGCGAGTACGAATTTAAATTCACTTCGTGGTACACCCGACCGACATTGCAAAAATTGTTTACAGCAATTTTTTTTCTTTTTTTTGATCGGTAGCAATTTTTTTTCTTTGTTTTAAATACCTTTGATGTAGCGGTAGTTTTAATTTGAAATGACATTATTACATGATACTTACTAGTTTCAATCAACAATTCATAACTTTCGAGACTCAATAATTATGAAAAGAGTAAATTCCAAATAAATTTAAAGAGCTTACAAGCTTTCAATCATCTAGTAAAATATTTTGAAGAGTGTATAAGTTCAACCAAATACCCTCTAATTTTATTTCTGTTATATTTTAATTAGAAATCATGTGGGCTGATTTTTTGAGGAAGACGTGGCACACTTTAGGGCCGTTGACGGAATCGATGACCCAGATTAATCGTAAATTGTGAAGTTCACCAACATCTTGAATGGAGAGGATCCGTTCCCCTCACAAATCCATGTCCATGAAGTGATCCCAGCCCCCAGGGCCTACGAAAAGTACATCATTCGACTTGGACGTTGAGTTAGCCTGCAAATAATAATAGTCATTTTTCTTCCTTCTTCTCAAGTTATTATATAAAACGACATAAGGCAAAATTGCAATTTTGACTATGTAATTATAAAAGTGGCAAAATAATTTCGACTAATTAATCCCCCCTTACAAGAAAAATCCTATAGTTAGAAAAGAAAATTGTAAATTGAGTCTTTTCTTTTCCAAATATTGCAGGCTTAATTAATTGCAATTTTGGCCCTGTAAATATAAGGAGATGATATATTTGGTCCTGTAAATATTTTATGAGCAATTTTGGTCCTATAAATTCAAAGGGGTGGCATATTTGGTCCTTTAAGTATGCTATGTAGCAATTTAGGTCCCATAAATTTCATTTTTGTGCAATTTTGGTCCCAAATGGGTAAGTCATATTTCATCATTTGAGGACCAAAATTGCACAAACCTATAACTTATAGGACTAAAATTGCAAAAAAAATCAAAATTTGTAGGACCAAAATTGCTTCATAGCATACTTAGTAGACCAAATATGCCAATTTTTAATGCATACAGGACCAAAATTGCCGCACACAATAATTACAAGACTAAACATGCCACCTCCTTGCATTTATAGGACCAAAATTGCAATTAAGCCAATATTGCAAAATCACTGAAAATTTTATGATTCACACACCAATCCCAAATAATTTTTCACAAAAATTATAATTTTTGGCCAAAGGAAGACTCAATTTGCGAGTTTTTTGCCTCTCGCTCATAAACCAATTGGGAAGAAACAATTTTGTCACACATTTATACAACAAGAAAATTCCGGTTTACCGATAGAATTTACCGACAGAAATGATTTTGCCACTATTTTTTATAGTTACCTACAGAATACATACAGAACAAAAAATATTGTTTTTCCCAAAATTATAAGACAAATTAATGAGATCACCGATAATTTTTAAATTTCTGTAGAAATATTGTAGATATTTACAACCAGTTTTAGATTTTGTAGGTAAAATATTTACCTATACTAATTTTACATACAACGATTTTACCTACACTTTATAGTTTTCTTAATACTTACCTATAGTTTTTTCTGTAGGTGAAATGTTTTTTTCTTATAAAGCGAGATCAAAATTGCAATTTAGCTCTAATTAACACCATAAATTAGATAGAAGAAAAACCCTTTTATTAACTGAGTAGTAGTAATTCTCACCTTCATTTCTTGTATTATATCTTCAAGAGCCGCAACCTACCACGACATATGAAAATCATGATAACAAGCCAATCGAATTTATATAGTAAATGTCACGCCCCAAACGTGACGCGACAACGATCAATCACTTAAACAGAAATAAATCAACAGTCGAAACCAAAGATACAAAATTCCAAGGAAAATAGAGTCTAATGCAGCGGAATTTAAAATAACCACGAGTACAAATTACATCTTAAGGTCTGGCAGTATCCGAATACAACCCAAAAGATTATCTTAATTAACTTACAGTCCAAACAGAAATAAAATGAAGGAGTCCAACAACAAATAAAAGAAAAAGGAAATGTCGCTCCACAACACTGATAGGGATTCAATCAGAGGTTCGGTGCCTTGGCGTACTCTTCATCTAAAGGTTAGAAAACGAGGAGGGAATGAGACAAAAATCTCGGTGGATGGGGTGATCGTGTGCAAGTGTGGCGATATAAATAGTTAATGCGAGAAATTTAGTTGTATGAAAAACGTGTGAGAGATGATGCATGATTTCACACACACGATCCACAAGCGTCGTGATAAACATATTAAGTAATATACTTATACAATTTGAAAGAAAAAACTTGATTCATGGTCAAGTAGGCACTATGGTCCAAGTAAACATGAGGATTGCGTCACGGATTTGTAACGCCAATCCTATGCAAGACAAGTAAGCGGTTGCGTCACGGTTTGTAGCGCCAACCTATGCAATACAAGTAGCGGTTGCGTGCACGGATTTGTAGCGCCAACCAAACGGGTCCGATTAACTCCTAATCGTGTGGATGGAGCGATTCCTTCGTTCTTCCTTGTAACTCCCCGAGCAAGATGGTCCAAGACTGTCACCTTATCGCTCCATAGGCAAAGACAAAATCCACAAAGTGGAGCTAGCAAGGCTCGGATTTGTCATAATCATGATTATACCTCAAGTACTACGACCCGCTTCCCTTGGACAAACTCCGTCCCTCGGTTGCGGGATTAGGACGATGGGGCGGAAGAGTGGAATAGCGGAAATGAGCCGCCCGATTCCATCCCCGACGTATCCATTCCGATTGTGAGCTCGACACACCAAGTTGACTCGGGCGAAGAAATTAAGTACACGTTCGGGTAGTCAACTAAGCAATCAGTATATTGATTCGGGAAGCGATTCATAAAAGTTTTCGAAAATTTGCGTAAAGTAATTATGGCGTTGGTGGAGTTATTTGGATGAAGATGATTATCGGGAGGATAAGCAATCTTCGATATCTTGAAAGATTAGGTGGAACATAAGTCCGTTATAGATTCGAAATCGCAACACGAGGAAGCCGCCCGCGATTGGGTTTTAATCGGTCAAGACGATCCGATAAGTCAAGTAGTTTTTGAGAAAATAAAATATTTTAATTAATAACTAAAGTCAGAGGGTCCAGGGCTGTTTTAGTAAATGAAAAATAATTTAAGTTAGGTCCTTGATAAAAGAAAAATTTACAATTAGCCCCGTTTTGTAAAAACCAATACTTTTGGGGTTAAAAATTGAATAAATAAATATCCCGACCTTGAAAAATTATGAGGTCAGTTCCTAAAATCTCTAAATTGTTCAGAGATTCAGGTTTTTAAAGTTTTGAGGTCGAGTTTTTATAAAATTCTCACATTGGCCCCAAATTTGTTAAAATTGTCATTTCGGGCCTTAAGTTTAAAATAATCGGAACTCACAAACCGGGAGGGCTTTTAATGTGATTCCAGTTGGAAAATGTCACTAAGGTTAGTGGGATATTGGAACAAAAACAGTTTTAAAACGCCATAAGTATAGGTCCCTTAACTTTTGAAAATCTCATTTTTGTCCCATTTTGAAATAATTGCCTTTAAGGCTTTTAGGGGTCCAATTGTTATGAAATTTGAACCTTGGGTCCAAAATATAATTATGTTATAGTTAAATTAGTATTTCCAGGTGCATGGGCTGCATAAGTCCTGGAAATTTCATTTGGGTCCTCAAGTTTAATCTTTTACAATTTGGTCCCTCAATTTTTAAAAATTACTTTCCAAGCTCTAAACACTTGGATTTTTGGAATACACTTAAAATATGTTATTTCCAGTCCCTTAAGAGTTAAAATTTCAAATTTCAAAATTAGGGTCTGGTACAGTTTCGAAATTTGCAAAATAGCCCTAAACTTCTCAAATTTTACAATCTAGTCCTTGGGCTTTCAAGGGTTGATTTTATTTATCTAAAAACTCTTAAAACTTTATTAAAATATCAAAACATAATTTTTGAACCTGAGTTCAGTCCCAAAAATCGAAAATTACAGAGGAGTCCCTTAAATTTTATTTTTCTTGCAATTAAGTCCACCAACTTTCCATTTTTGCATTTTAAGTCCAAAAGTTGAAATTTAATCAATTATGCTCGACTTGTCCAGGTTATAAATCATTCAAAACATAGATTTCAAGAGTCATACACATACATATCCTTCTCATACAAAATTTCATCAAGTATAACAATAAAATGTGCATGTATGCCCTATTTTTCGATAAATCACATTTTTGAGCAACACTTGAGAATTTTTCCAACTTGATACAAGAAAATAGCATGCAATACATAATATATATCTCAAGTGCTCAATAACAAAATACTACATGCATATTTTCAATTTAAAACACCTAGAAGTTGAAAGAATTTTTTCCACCCAGTAGTAGTTTTTCGGGTTGATCTAAAATGTGGTCTTCTTCCTTGAATCAACTTCTTGACTAAAACTCTTGAAGATCAGCCCCTAAATGGTATCCAAACCATATTTTGGTGTTAAAATTAAAGTCTCAAGTCAAAAGAAAATATACTAGTACCAAATGGTTACTCACCTTAATATCTTCAAATAGTCTCAAAAATGGAAATTTTCCTTCAAGCCTCTAACCTCCACTTGAGATGATGTAGGTCAGCCCCTAAACTCCAAAAATTTATATTCTTGAGTCAAAAATTAATTCTTCATGTTGTCAAGAGAAAAATACTAAAACCATAATTTTCTCACCTTAATAATATGAAATCTTGAATTTCCTCTTCAAGTTTGTAGTCAAATCTAGGTCTCTAATTCTTCAAGAATTTTCTCTAGGAGTACCTCAACAAGAAGGATTCAACATTATTAGATGGTGAAGGTATAAGGTTGAGGATTGGAGAAGAAAAATAGAGTTGGGGGAGAAATGAAGATATTCTTACCTTATGCTTGAAGAATTTGATCCTTTAGAGAGGAAAATGGAAGCAAGTCTTGTGTTTTTATGATAATTATGAAATGAATAATATTGATAGATAAAGAAAAAAAATAACAAAATGATTGATTCCCCTAAGACAAGGAGCCAAAAGTTGGAGGGAATAATAATCATGGTGTTGGTATTTTTATTTATTAGAATTTGGTGGAAAGAAAAGTTTGTCCATCCTTTAAGCATGTGACCAAAAGTTGAGAAAAAAATTAATATATATATGTAAATATGTATATATACATATATAATTGTAGGTCTTGAAAAGAATATGAAACAACCTCCCCATTTATGGTAATTTTGAAATTTTTAAAAATATAAAAAAATATTTTTTTTTTTTAAAAAAAAATTGATTGGGAAATTGGTTGGGATGAATTATAGAATAAGATGAAATATTAGGATAAGGATTGGAATGTACTCCTAAATTGTTGGAGGTCTAATATTCCTAAAAAGTAGTAGTCATTCGATCAAGTATTAATACTAGAGGAAGAATATAAAATTGCTAAGCTCTAAAAATGCGAAATGCGTAATTGACGTTGGAAGGAATAAATAAAAATAGAGTCGAGTTTCATTAATAATAGGTTTGTGATACATAGCAAATAAATAATCACTACATAACACCGAATCTCACGTTAAAATTCGGGGTCTCACATTCACCCCTCCTTAAAAGAATTTGGTCCCCAAATTCTCTTGTAGCTAATCACGGATATTGATTCCTCATGTCTTCTTCCATCTCCCACGTTGCGTCTTCGTCCGGTTGTGATTCCGCCATACAACTTTAACCATTGGAATCTCTCTCGTTACGCAACCGACGCGTCCCTATTTGGTCAATGATTACGATTGGTTTTCGGTGTAAGATAAATTTTCCATTAGAGGAGGAGCATCACGAGTGATGATGTGCTCGGATCCGGTTGATACCTTTTCAATCTCGATACATGGACTACATCGTGCATTCCCGCGTCTTTGTGCGGAACTTCAAGTCGGTAGCTAACTTCCCGATCCTCCGCAAAATCTTGTAAGGTCCAACATATCTCGGACTCAACTTGCCTCCTTTCTTTGGATTGATCAATCCTTTCCGTGGAGACGATCGAGGAATACTTCATCTCCGGCTTCAAATTCCAAGTCCTTTCTCCTCTTGTCTGCGTAACTCTTTTGGCGGCTCGAGTGTGCGGATCCGTTCCTTAATCAACTTGACCTTCTCCATGGCCTCCTGAACTAAGTCGACCTTTGGAATCGAGGCGACTTTCGTTTTCTCTTTTGGAGTCCATTGGTCATCAATCTCCCGTGTAGTGGAGATCTACACTTTCGCCCGTACAAGGCTTTGTAGGGTGCCATCCCAGTGTGGCACGATAATGTTATTATAGGCGAACTCGGCCAATGGTAAGTACGAATCCCAACTTCCTTGAAGTCCAACGTGCATGCTCATGAGCATGTCTTCCAGGGTTTGAATTGTTCGCTCAGGTGGCCATCGGTTTGTGGATGTCTTCTTTGTCTTTGAAACTTAGTGAGGTACCCAATTCCTCATATAAGCATTTCCAGAATCGGGAGACAAACCTCGGGTCTCTGTCTGACACAATGTCGATTGGCACTCCATGCAATCGGATGATCTCTCGGATGTAAATTTGCGCAAGTTTCTACAAGTTTGTCGGTTTTTCTTCATGGGTAGGAAGTGTGCGATTTTGTGAGTCGGTCTACGACTACCCATATAGCATCATCGCCTCGTTTGGTCCTTGGTAGATCCGTCACGAAGTCCATTGTTATGTGTTCCCATTTCCACTCTGGAATTCTCAACGGTTGTAACAAACCAGATGGTCGTTGGTGTTGACTTTTACTTGTTGACAAGTCGGGCATCTCGCAACGAACTCGCTACACAGTTCTTCATGTTTGCCCACCAATAATGTTGTTTCAAGTCCTTATACATCTTGTTTCCTCAGGGATGTATAGTGTATTTTAACGGTGTGCTTGACTTTCTAGAATTCTACTCTCTAATCGCTTTCGTCACTCGGTACACAAATTCGATTCAGAAATCGATGATCCCATCTTCATGTACCGAGAATTCTAATCCTTCTCCTTTAAGTATCTTCTCTTTCGGTCTTTGAAGTTGCACATATGTCTCTTGTCTTTGCTTTGATCTCGTTGAGGAGTCGGGTTTAACCGAAATATTAGCACACAAAATTTGAGTATTGGTTCTTGTCGGATTCCAAGTGCTCAACTCTTCTAATGATTTCCCCTCTCGAATCATTAGTCTAGCTAAACTCGCCTTTACGCTCAAGGCGTCGACCTACTACTTAGCTTTCAGGGATGGTATTGAATATCAAAGTGATAATCTTCTATTAACTCCATCCATCTCCGTTGCCTCAAATTGAGTTCTTACGAGAGAATAGATACTTTAGGCTCTTATGATGTATGTAAACCGTGAATGTTGCTCCGTAGAGATAGTATCTCCATTTCTTTAACGCGAACACTATTCTTTGCCAATTCCAAGTCATGCGTTGGGTAATTGGATTCATACGGTTTGAGTTTCCGTGATGCGTAAGCAATGACCTTTCCTTCTTGCATAGTCTTGCTCCTAGTCCTTCCTTTGATGCGTCATTTGTAGACGACAAAGTTTTATGTTCCCTTTGGAAGGGCTAAGACTGGAGCTGTAGTAAGTCGTTTCTTGACTCTTGAAACTAGCCTCACACTTGTCATTCCACTCAAACTTGACTTGCTTCAGGTTAGTCGAGTGAGTGGTCCGGCTATCTTGGAGAAATCCTGGATAAATCTTCGATAATATCCAGCTAGTCTAAGAAACTTCTGATCTCTCACATTACGGACTCGGGTTGTTTCCATTCAACCACCTGTCTGTACCTTGAAGGATCTACGGCGATCCCGGTGCGGATACTATGTGTCCCAAGAATGCGACTTCACTAAGCCAAAATTCGCACTTGCTTTGAATTTGGCATACAAACTTGTGCTCTCGTAGTGCCTCTAAAACAATTTTGGATGACGCTCATGTTCCTCTTTAGACTTGGAGTATACGAGTATGTCATCAATGAATATCACTACGAATTGATCCAAATAAGGTTGAAAGACTCGATGCATTAGATCCATAAACGCTTTGGTGCGTTTGTTAGACCGAAAGGCATCACTACAAACTCGTAGTGTCCATATCCGGTGCGAAATCTTTGTTTTGGAAACGTCCTCTTCACGGATCTTTAACGATAATATCCTTGTTGTAAATCAAACTTCGAAAGTACATCGCCGCTCCTTGAAGTTGATCAAACATTCGTCTATCCTCGGGAGGGGATATTTGTTCTTGATGGTCATTTGTTAAGTCCGCGATAGTCTATACGGTCTTAATGTGCCATCTTTCTTTTTGACAAAACGATCGGGGTGCTCCCCACGGAGAGCGTGCTCGATCGGATAAATCCCACATCCATCGGCTTTTGTAATTGAGTCTTCAACTCTTGCAACTCAACAGAGCCATTCTATACGGCGTTCAGCGTCGGGCGGTTCGGTAATACTCGATGGTGAACTCAACTTCCCTATCCGGAGGGACAGTGGTGAGTTCTTGTGGAAATACATTTGTATATTCCGATACTATAGGTACTTGATTAATTTGTGTCTCAACCTTAGGTTTGTTAATTACAAACGCCAAGTACCCTTGTGCCCCTCTAGTGATCGCTTCCCGCTTTCATTGCTGAAATGATTGGGCAATCTTAACCCGTGCCCTTCCGAAATTTCCACGGGCTTACAGGGTTCACATAGTTTAATGGACTTGCGATGGCAGTCCATTTGTGCATGGTGTGCGACAACGATTCATTCCCAATATAATGTCGTATTCGGATATAGGTAGCAAGATCAAATCGGCAGGAAAGTTTATCTCATCAATCTTAACCATGCATTATAGATAATATCATTATCGGCTTGCGCCCATAGGAGTGGACACTTCTAAACCTATAGGCATATGTTCCATGCATGCATGCAACTTGTGTACAAAATGTGGTGCGACAAATGAATGCGTTGATCCAGGGTCAAATAGTACTTTAGCGTAGTGGCTAGATATTAGAAGCGTACCTTCCACCACGTCGTGTTGCCTCCCGGAGCCTCATGTCCGGCTAGTGCAAATGCTCGGCGAGCATCCTTGCCGGATTACCCTGGCTGGCGTTAGCCGAACACGTGGTTGCACTGTTTGGTCCCGGTCTTCGTATTTGGGCAATCCTTCACCGGTGGTGTTGATTACTACCACAGCGTAAACACCTTCCATGTTTACGCCAACGATGATCATTAGCGGTATGACCCGGTTTTTGGCAATGTGTACATACTTGGCCCGGTTTTCCTCAGATCGGTCCTTTCCTTTTTCTGTCTTAACAATGGCCCCTTCGAATTTTAACAGGCGGCCTTGATGGTTGTCCCAGCTGCTTTGTCCTTTTGAGATCATTCGATGGCCTATTCAAATTGAATCGACCAATGCGGTTAAGTCCCGACTCAATGCGGAGGGTTTGCTTTATCGGCCGAGTATGTTGTTATTTCAACGATCAAAAGTTGTTTACGAGTTCGACCGGATCCCCGTGTGAACTTATACAATTTGTCCGCTTCCGTCTTGATTGTTCTGGGGCATATTTGGATAACCGATGGAATTGGACTCATCTTGGGCACGAGACATGTTCCCTGTCTCAACCTATGGAATTCATCCCGGCGTGCCTCCTTCACGACTTGAGGTATGTATTGCTCATTGAATTGACCAGAAATTTTCCCATGTCCTATCTATTTGGTCCTGTTCCCACTTTCTCTCAAGCTTTATTTCTCCACCAATCTCGGCGGTGATTCTAGTCGGAACACGGCGAGCGTAACCTTTTGTTCCCCCGAGTATTGGAGAGCATTGAAGATATTCTCGGTTTCCGATCCATTCTTACGCTTTCACGTCATCCGGTTCCCCTAAGAAAGTCGGGGTCGAATCGTAAAAAACTGTTCCAAGGTGCGGTCATTCGTCTCTCGAGTAGGTTCATGGTTGGGCCGACGAGGCTCGCTTGTTGCCTCATAAAAACCAATATCTGTTGCAAGGCTATTGCGGTTAGGTTATCTCTCTGTGATTGGCGGAGGAGGTGGTGGTAGTTCGGGGAGGTACCCGTTCCAGGTACATCCACATACCTACGGGAATACGGCGGGGTCTCCTCGTCCACGGTTTCGGCCGTGTACTTGTAGTTTAGCTACAATTGAGAAAGGAATGATTTCAATAAGTACTTGCATATAACAAGTTATATCACAACAACAATACACAAGACATAGAATAAGTAGAAAAAGTATATTCATTGATGTGAAATTTGAATACACCGAATGAGTTCATACAACAAGAATATAAAATCGAAGATAAACTAGAGTCGAGGATACAACTTGATTAAGGTACAATCGAAAACAAAATACAACAGGATGGAATTAAGCATCGACTAAAATCTAGCACATAAGTTATCTACTCGGTGAGGTCGCCGTCATCATCACTAGCGGCCTCGTCCATAATCGGATCTCGATCGGGCCGAGGTACCACCTCGGCATTAGAAATCGGCTAAATCGGCCACCGCCTTGCTCGATCCGGAGCATCATCGAGTGGGCGGCTTCAAGCGCCTCGGGCTCTTCATCTTCCATTGGATCCTCATCGGGATCTCTCGGGATCTTCTTGAGGATCCTCCTCGGGATCCTCTTCATTATCGGCCTCGAAGTCGGGCATGGGTTCCGCTCGGGTGGTGGCAACGGTGGTGCATTAGCTACTAAGCGCGGCCTCAGAAAGATCCCCGAGTTAAGGCATGTGTGAGGTCCTCTATCACCTGCATTTGTTTGATGATAGTATCTTGAGACGATCGATGGTGCCTCTCGACATGTATGCCTCCCTTTCCCACTTTCCGCGGCCTTTCCGCACGTTCCATCTTCGTGCGAGTAACTTCCAAGTGTTCTGGATTGATGGATTTGATCCCCGCGAGCACGGATTGTATCCTCGCGATCCTTAGCAAGGAGGGTAAGATTGTTCTTCTCCTCTTGGCTCTTTGCCAGGAGGTGTGTCGATTCTTGGTTGCGGCGGCGTTTCCCGCCAATTCCCGAGATAGCTTGAAGGTATTCCTGGTGCCATGGTTCGTGTATGCCGGAAGTAATCACGTTCGGCGCGGGCCTCCAATAATTCCCACCAGATAGGTGGCGTCGGCTCCATCCTGAACAAGCCAAACTAAGAAGGATCAGTCGAAGTAAGAAAAGATAGGGAAGAACAAGGAAAGAATAACTAAGGAAAGTCAGTCAAAAGTCAGCTAAGTCAAATCAAGTATGACTATGGATTCTCCAAGTATAAATTTTAGCTTAACCTAAACATCAATAATATGGTTCTATGCCATTTTTGAAATCGATTTCACAACTTAATTAGTCAAGTCACAGTATTACCCAACACGGTCAGGGTCCTATCTGGGTCAGCTCGGTGTAAGTTTCCATCTTACTAGCCGAGCTCTGATACCATAACTGTCACGCCCCAAACGTGACGCGACAACGATCAATCACTTAAACAGAAATAAATCAACAGTCGAAACCAAAGATACAAAATTCCAAGGAAAATAGAGTCTAATGCAAAATGGAATTTAAAATAACCACGAGTACAAATTACATCTTAAGGTCCGGCAAGATCGAATACAACCCAAAAGATTATCTTAATTAACTTACAGTCCAAACAGAAATAAAATGAAGAGAGTCCAACAACAAATAAAAGAAAAAGGAAATGTCGCTCCACAACACTGATAGGGATTCAATCTGTAGGTTCGGTGCCTTGACGTACTCTTCATCTAAAGGTTAGAAAACGAGGAGGGAATGAGACAAAAATCTCGGTGGATGGGGTGATCGTGTGCAAGTGTGGCGATATAAATAGTTAATGCGAGAAATTTAGTTGTATGAAAACGTGTGAGAGATGATGCATGATTTCACACACGATCCACAAGCGTCGTGATAAACATATTAAGTAATATACTTATACAATTTGAGAAAGCAGGGATTCATGGTCAAGTAGCACTATGGTCCAAGTAAACATGAGGATTGCGTACGGATTTGTAACGCCAATCCTATGCAAGACAAGTAAGCGGTTGCGACGGATTTGTAGCGCCAACTATGCAATACAAGTAGCGGTTGCGTGCGGATTTGTAGCGCCAACCAAAGCGGGTCCGATTAACTCCGGAATCGTGTGGATCGACAATCGATTCCTTCGTTCTTCCTTGTAACTCCCCGAGCAAGATGGTCAAGACTGTCACCTTATCGCTCCATAGGCAAAGACAAAATCCACGAGTGGAGCTAGCAAGGCTCGGATTTGTCATAATCATGATTATACCTCAAGTACTACGACCCGCTTCCCTTGGACAAACTCCGTCCCTCGATTTGCGGGATTAGGGCGATGGGGCGAGGAAGAGTGGAATAGCAGCCGAGCTGCCCGATTCCATCCCCGACGTATCCATTCCGATTTGTGAGCTCGACACACCAAGTTGACTCGGCAAGAAATTAAGTACACGTTCGAGGTAGTCAACAGGCAAATGGCGTTCAGTATATTGATTAGGGAAGCGATTCATAAAAGTTTTCGAAAATTTGCGTAAAGTAATTATGGCGTTGGTGGAGTTATTTGGATGAAGATGATTATCGGGAGGATAAGCAATCTTCGATATCTTGAAAGATTAGGTGGAACATAAGTCCGTTATAGATTCGAAATCGCAACACGAGGAAGTCGCCCGCGATTGGGTTTTAATCGGTCAAGACGATCCGATAAGTCAAGTAGTTTTTGAGAAAATAAAATATTTTAATTAATAACTAAAGTCAGAGGGTCCAGGGCTGTTTTAGTAAATGAAAAATAATTTAAGTTAGGTCCTTGATAAAAAGAAAAATTTACAATTAGCCCCGTTTTGTAAAAACCAATACTTTTGGGGTTAAAAATTGAATAAATAAATATCCCGACCTTGAAAAATTATGAGGTCAGTTCCTAAAATCTCTAAATTGTTCAGAGATTCAGGTTTTTAAAGTTTTGAGGTCGAGTTTTTATAAAATTCTCACATTGGCCCCAAATTTGTTAAAATTGTCATTTCGGGCCTTAAGTTTAAAATAATCGGAACTCACAAACCGGGAGGGCTTTTAATGTGATTCCAGTTGGAAAATGTCACTAAGGTTAGTGGGATATTGGAACAAAAACAGTTTTAAAACGCCATAAGTATAGGTCCCTTAACCTTTGAAAATCTCATTTTTGTCCCATTTTGAAATAATTGCCTTTAAGGCTTTTAGGGTCCAATTGTTATGAAATTTGAACCTTGGGTCCAAAATATAATTATGTTATAGTTAAATTAGTATTTCCAGGTGCATGGGCTGCATAAGTCCTGGAAATTTCATTTGGGTCCTCAAGTTTAATCTTTTACAATTTGGTCCTCAATTTTTAAAAATTACTTTCCAAGCTCTAAACACTTGGATTTTTGGAATACACTTAAAATATGTTATTTCCAGTCCCTTAAGAGTTAAAATTTCAAATTTCAAAATTAGGGTCTGGTACAGTTTCGAAATTTGCAAAATAGCCCCTAAACTTCTCAAATTTTACAATCTAGTCCTTGGGCTTTCAAGGGTTGATTTTATTTATCTAAAAACTCTTAAAACTTTATTAAAATATCAAAACATAATTTTTGAACCTGAGTTCAGTCCCAAAAATCGAAAATTACAGAGGAGTCCCTTAAATTTTATTTTTCTTGCAATTAAGTCCACCAACTTTCCATTTTTGCATTTTAAGTCCAAAAGTTGAAATTTAATCAATTATGCTCGACTTGTCCAGGTTATAAATCATTCAAAACATAGATTTCAAGAGTCATACACATACATATCCTTCTCATACAAAATTTCATCAAGTATAACAATAAAATGTGCATGTATGCCCTATTTTTCGATAAATCACATTTTTGAGCAACACTTGAGAATTTTTCCAACTTGATACAAGAAAATAGCATGCAATACATAATATATATCTCAAGTGCTCAATAACAAAATACTACATGCATATTTTCAATTTAAAACACCTAGAAGTTGAAAGAATTTTTCCACCCACCTCGTAGTAGTTTCTCGGGTTGATCTAAAATGTGGTCTTCTTCCTTGAATCAACTTCTTGACTAAAACTCTTGAAGATCAGCCCCTAAATGGTATCCAAACCATATTTTGGTGTTAAAATTAAAGTCTCAAGTCAAAAGAAAATATACTAGTACCAAATGGTTACTACTCACCTTAATATCTTCAAATAGTCTCAAAAATGGAAATTTTCCTTCAAGCCTCTAACCTCCACTTGAGATGATGTAGGTCAGCCCCTAAACTCCAAAAATTTATATTCTTGAGTCAAAAATTAATTCTTCATGTTGTCAAGAGAAAAATACTAAAACCATAATTTTCTCACCTTAATAATATGAAATCTTGAATTTCCTCTTCAAGTTTGTAGTCAAATCTAGGTCTCTAATTCTTCAAGAATTTTCTCTAGGAGTACCTCAACAAGAAGGATTCAACATTATTAGATGGTGAAGGTATAAGGTTGAGGATTGGAGAAGAAAAATAGAGTTGGGGGAGAAATGAAGATATTCTTACCTTATGCTTGAAGAATTTGATCCTTTAGAGAGGAAAATGGAAGCAAGTCTTGTGTTTTTATGATAATTATGAAATGAATAATATTGATAGATAAAGAAAAAAATAACAAAATGATTGATTCCCTAAGACAAGGAGCCAAAAGTTGGGGAATAATAATCATGGTGTTGGTATTTTTATTTATTAGAATTTGGTGGAAAGAAAAGTTTGTCCATCCTTTAAGCATGTGACCAAAAGTTGAGAAAAAAAAATTAATATATATATGTAAATATGTATATATACATATATAATTGTAGGTCTTGAAAAGAATATGAAACAACCTCCCCATTTATGGTAATTTTCGAAATTTTTAAAAATATAAAAAAAATATTTTTTTTTTTTTTAAAAAAAAATTGATTGGGAAATTGGTTGGGATGAATTATAGAATAAGATGAAATATTAGGATAAGGATTGGAATGTACTCCTAAATTGTTGGAGGTCTAATATTCCTAAAGTAGTAGTCATTCGATCAAGTATTAATACTAGAGGAAGAATATAAAATTGCTAAGCTCTAAAAATGCGAAATGCGTAATTGACGTTGGAAGGAATAAATAAAAATAGAGTCGAGTTTCATTAATAATAGGTTTGTGATACATAGCCAAATAAATAATCACTACATAACACCGAATCTCACGTTAAAATTCGGGGTCTCACAGTAAACACAAAAACAACAACATAAATAAATAAAAAAACCTTAATGGTGTCTGGTACAATGAACAATGAATCCATAGCCTTTTTAAGGTCCTCCTGCACAATTTTAGACACAACATAAATCATTATAAGTACTCCAAAAAAAAAAGCACCATTATAAGCTAAATTGTACTTCTACCCCTTATGTTACCTTTCTTAAGAAGGCAAGACGATATTTCTTTCTTGCTGTAGTATCTGTCATTACCAACCTATCTGACTGTAAAACACACAACCAATGGCGTAGCCAGGAAATAAATCTAGTTGGGCCGATACACGAAATAGAGGTGGGCCAGATAAAAAACTAAAAAAAAATCATATAAATCAACCCTATATACTAAATATGACACATATCATCACCTCATTATTCTGA
Organism: Rehmannia glutinosa; assembly: GCA_016081115.2. Taxonomy (NCBI): domain Eukaryota; kingdom Viridiplantae; phylum Streptophyta; class Magnoliopsida; order Lamiales; family Orobanchaceae; genus Rehmannia; species Rehmannia glutinosa. The sequence goes on from JABTTQ020002044.1 coordinate 398,761, forward strand.
GACATGTGTCAACTCACCATTCTCTCAATTCCACATGGCAGATTCATATTTATCTATACGACAACTCTAAATTATATATATTTTCTGTATATAATCTAAAAGATAACAAATAATCCAAAAATCAAGGATTCTATCTATGTAGTCTATTTTTTCTTAAATCAAATATTCTATCTACACAAATTATTATAATCTAATAGGTAAATAATAATCCAAAAATCAAAGTTCTATCTATACAATTTAAATAATCTATAATATGATCTGAAAAAGTCAAAAAGTAAACTACTCTAAAAAATGGAAGATATATTTATTGGATACTTTTGATTAAAAATGCAAAGTACAATTAACTAAGTGATTTTTAAACGCAAAAAAAAAAAAAAAAAAATCAAATATCGGTCATTGCAATATACAATTTGAAAAATTAATGTGAAAATGGATGTAATAATGTATGTAAGAATTAAAAATTTATAAAAAAATGAAAAAAATAGCTTAAATTTAATAACAAATCCCGTTTAACACACAAACGCTTTTCTAGTATTAAATAAAAACAATTCTTAAAAAAAATTAGAAAAAAAATTAAAAAAAGGGGGGTGGGTGGGTAGGGTCAGGTTGGCCCCCGGCTCCACCAATATGCAACAAGGGGAAAAAAGAATAAGGAAAAAGAACGAACAATTTAAAAGTGTTAATTTACCACATTTTTTTTTTTTGAGAAAAGTTAATTTACCACATTAATTGGCTAAGTTTCACCGGAAATTTTTCTAATAATAAATGTATGCACATTTAAAACATAGCCATTCTAGCTTCAAGCTTTCTTTTCTTCAGTAAGAGAATTTGATACTAGAATTTATGCTCTTCCTATCACTATCATTAATAACATCGTTATTTATTTATGTAATATATCAGTTTTTTTCCCCTTTAAATAAAGTACAGAAAAAAAATCTAGAACTAAAAGCAGCAGCAATAACAAAGAAATATGAAACATTTATACAAAAGGGTAAAAATAATACTATATATGGTATATAGGAGTTTTTTTTTTTCTTTGTTAAAGATTATTTCATGATTAGAAAAATGCATGAGACATTGTTTGCTCCCGTGCTTACACTTGCAGTGTATTAAATAAGAGCACTGTTCTAAAAATCCCCACCTAGCCCCGATTAATTCCCGTCTAGACGCTAAGTTCCCCTTGTCCGTCTACATTTTTCTTCTGATTAGGCCCCATCTAACCCTGCCCAGGTCCCGCCTAACCCCACTGAAACTCCGCATAGGCTCTAGGCCCCAGACTATCGTCCGACTAGCGACTAGCGCTTTTTGGAACATTGATTAAGAGAGAAAATGTGGGAACAATGAGGTTTAAATATTTTATTGAATGTAACATAGAGAGAGAGAAAAAAACCTGGAAAACTGGAACACCATGAAAGATCTCATCAGCAAAACTAGCCATATCTTCCTTTTTTTCCTGTGGAAAAGAATACATATCGAAAGTAATTAAAGGCTTTAATTCGGCTAATTAATGTCGAATTAATTCGTATAATCAAATGCAGATTTGGGGCAGAAAGATTAATTGTTCACAACTATATAGCAAAATACACAAGTAAAACTATCAAATTAATTCTTTGTGGACGTACGTACCTACAAGAAAATTCCGGTTCTAAAGCGAGAATTTACCGACAGAAATAATTTTGTCACTAAATTTTACAATTACCTATAGAATACCTACAGAATAAAAAATATCATTTTTTCGCAAATTATACCAACAAATTACCGACAATTTACTGAAAGTTTTTCATATACCGACAGATTTTGTGTAGGTATTTACAACAGTTTTAGATTCTGTAGGTAAATATTTTAGTTACAATGATTTTACCTATTTTATGTAGGTAAACTGGTTTTTTCTTGTAGTGCTCAATTATTCTAATCAGAAAATCGATTTTATGCAAGAGAAAGAGAATTAATTAATTGAAAAAAAAACATAATAATATTTCAATATTGTTCCCCACACCTCTCTGGCATTTTTCACTTGTGACAACTCTGGTATCAACCTAATCGGATGCTCGGATCCCTCCAATTCAACCACCTGTAATCAAAATCACTGAATAATTAAGAAATCCAGATATATACAAATATGAGGAATTGGATATATAATAATAATAATAATAATAATAATAATAATAATAATAACAAGAGTAAGTCTTGTATGAGACGGTCCTATCATGAGACATCATGAGGTGGAAATCCAAAATAAATAAATAAATTCAAAATAATGAAAATAATTTTAAAATAATAATAAACACTACAAAAAAATTACAGTTTACCGACAGAATTACCGATAGAATTTGTCACTAAATTTTACAATTACGTACATAATACCTATAGAATGAAAAATATCATTTTTTCCCAAATTATACCGACAAATTACCGACAGTTTTTCAATTACCGACAGATTTTCTGTAGGTGTTTACCAACAATTTTAGATTCTGTAGGTAAATATTTTACCTACAGTGATTTTAAATAATTTTATTTACACTTTACACTTTTCTTAATACAAAATTTGTAGGTAAACTGGTTTTTTCTTCTAGTGAAACCCTCAAGAAACAAAAATAATAAACCCTAAAAAAGATGAACCCTTGAAAATAAACCAGAAAAAAAATATAAACCCAAAAAACAAAAAATAAACCCTAAAAAATTAGAAACCCTATAAAAACACATCAATTAAAAATAAACCCTAAAAGAAACAAATATAAACCGAAAGAAGAATAAACCCTAAAAGGAAAAAAAACTCTAAAAACTTGTGGAAGGGACGGTCTCACATAGAGTTTTGCCTAATAATAATTAAATAATTTTACTTACATCACTAAGTGGAGTATCAAGAATTTGCATGTCACTAGGCAAGTGAGGAAAGGCCAATTTAAGTTGGTGCAAATAATCCATAGCATCTGGCTTACTAATAAAGTAGAACTGAGAGGCCTCTTTATTTGATGAACTGAGAGGCCTTGATTATTATTATTATTATTATTATTATTAAACTTTTTGTTGTATAAGATGAGTGTTTTAAAAGATTTCCAATCCCACTTTCAATTTTATTTTTGGTTAAATTTGACATATTATACTTAAAGATTACTACTCTTTTGGTTAGTGGGAAACATGTTTTTAAAATACTAATTCTCCTATCCTATGAGCCGTTCAACAACATAAAGTGTAGTGTACCTTTTCTTTAGAAAAGTGTTCCCTAATTTCATGGATAGGTTGTTGGCTCGAGGTGTATTAAAATACACCTCAATCATGCATACAAGAAGAGAGAAATCAGATTATAAAGATCGGCCATTTTTTTCTGAAAAAACGAGCATTTTTACATAATCGGTTGGGTTACATTTTTGTCTAATTTTGTTGTTCAAAATTCCTGTTGAATCTTGGGGGATTATACAAATAAATCCTTAAGGACAGTGCTAATCACGCACGCCTCGGGAATGATCTGTTTGTTTTCGAACTTCATCAATATTTTCCCAACAATCTTAAGGATTTAAAGTTGGAGTTCGAGTGTTCGACAAAACAATTATGCAAGGTCACTTCGTCCGGCGTATGCTGTGGGTCAGCCAGCCTCCTTCCGCCTCTTCAACACAAACACTGTTCGCGAGTATGACCGTGATGTTGACGTCTTCTCGCCACGTCTTCTCGCCATTCTCAGTGGCAGTGTTACTGTGTAAGAGTATTTGCACAGAAAATGTCCCAAGTCCCGAGTGAACTGATCGCCGGGTCCAGATATATACCCGGGCATCTGCGGGCTTATCTAGTTGCAATCCGTTTGAACCGTCCCTGCCCTATTTGCCTTCTCTTTTCACCGCAATAGCGGTCAAGACCCTATTACGACGTTGTTCCAGATCCCATAAACTTTACAAATGGTCTTGGATTTGTAACTAGCTAATCATGCTATCAAGTTTGGTGGCCTTGGATTTGGAACTTCTTTTCTCAAATGGGTCTTCCTTCATAAGTCATTCAACCTGCTCAGCATCCTTAATCATGGCAGTATCACCATTGCCACGACGAGATGACCAAAGCATCAGCTACACCAGCATGAAGGACTTACTATGGCTTGGATCTCCTCCGTCGACGGCAGTGAATGCCATCTTCGGCGATTAGCCGGATAGACAGCTGGCGCGAGATTCCGGTCAAGGATCCTCTATATATGGCGTGGGCGTATTTGCAGACGATGGCAGCGGAGCGCGGCGAGGACGACCGGTGGCGGAGCAGGCTCATCGAGAAGTGTCTCGGCTGCTTGGACGGCGTCGTATTGGTGGTGTTTGATGGCTGGTTCGTTGAGCAATGCATTGAACAGTTGATGCGAAAGGTGACTAACAAAAGACTACAAACAAAGGAAGTTTCATCATGCTTCTACAGCCTGCATTCTGATAAAAACAAATGGTATTTCTTTGACTTTTCCCTTTGCTTTCATATCGCATGCAGATGAAGATGAAGGTTTGAGTTGTGTTTTTATTCATGGTGTGTTGGTTTTTTATCTCTCTGGAAGTTGGTAAAATGTTGAATTATTTTAAAAAGAAAAAAAATATTTTGACATTTATACATTAATATTTGAATGATACAACATGTATATATAGCACAATATATAGTTGTATAGCCTAAGAATATTAGGATTTGTAGCTATCATGATATACAACCTGTTTTCTTGGCACATCATGAATTTGCATGTAGTTGGGGAACAATTGTTATTTGTGATAATTATAAGACATTTCTTGTAATTTGTGCTACTTGACGTGAAACATGTTGAAGCATGCATTTTTTCTAATTTTATTTTGTAGAATATATTGGTTTGAGAAAAAATAGGTGATATATATATATATATATATATATATATATATGTGTGTGTGTGTGATATATATATATGTGTGTGTGTGTGTGGTGCTTTGAAAATGTCTATATTTCATATAAAATAAATTGCATGAGATATAATGAGCATGATGTGAATACCTTTTATTGATTGTGGTTATGTCATTATATAACATGTGGTTGTGGTGAATCCTTTAAGTTTTGATGAATTAATTAAATATATATATATATATATATATATATTTGATGATTCTTATAGGCAATCCCATGATATATTACATGGCTAATTTGAATAGTGACATGTTTTGCTACTTAAAAGATGAGAATAAATCATATTTGGCTTCATATGGAATCCAATGATTTGCCTTCATTGGTGTGACAAAGTAGCAACTTGGAGGTGATTATATTTGTTATTAGTATTAATATGTGTGACCATGAAATGGTAAATCAATGTCCTAATTTTTGGCATGCCAAATATGCAAAATGAGATTATGATATTTTGTATTGATTTGTTTTATTATATGTCCTAATGAGAATGAACTCATTAAGATATTGATATAGCCTTAGCCTTGAATATTTGAAAATGTGGGGGTGTTTAAACAAAGTTTTGTTATCTGATGATTTTACTTTTGTTGAAGTAAATAGATGTGTTTATACAAAACTTGATGATCTTTGAGTATGTAATAAATTTTTTATGTGGATTACATGCTCACATTTGGTACTAAAATTTATTTGATATATAAAACTAAAGAGTTACTTGCTTCTAAATTTGTTGTGAGGGATATGGGCGAAGCAAGTGTGACATTGAGTGTTAAAATCATAAGAAAAGACGATATCATAATGTTATCTCAAGAACATTATGTTGAGAAACTTCTTAAGGAAGTTTGGACATTTCTATGTCAAAACTGTGAGTTAAGAAGTTTTGACATTTCAATATCAAACTTGTGATTACTTCTTATGATGTCAATACTCAATTAAGGAAAATCTTGTTGATCATGTGGCTCAATTGAGTATGCACAGATTATTGGGAGTCTGTTGCATTTGATGAATTTTTTCACGTTGACATAACTTGTGTTGTGTATCGATTGAGCATGCTTACATATATTCCCAATTGTGATCATTAGACTGTTTTAGTCAAGCTAATGAAATACTTGAGAGATACCATGAACTATGATATTCTTTATAGTGGATTTTACTCTGTATTAGAGTGATTGCTGATGATAATTGAATCTCTGAGTCGGATTAGATAAAATCCGCTAGTGGTTATATGTTCACCTTTGGTTGGGGTGAAATTATTTGGAAGTCAACTAAACAAACTAGCATAGCTAAATCTACTATGGAGTTTGTGTTTGTTGCCTTGGAATTAAAACTAACAATGAGGCTAAGTGGTTGAAATACTTCTTAGTAAATATCCGGTGTTCGAAACCAACACCTTTAGTGTTTTTGCATCCGATTATCAAACATCAATTGCAAATTGCGAAGAATAAAAAATGATAAAAGCAGAGACATACTGTCTAAGATGTGGTTTGATCAAACAATCGTAGAAAGATGGAGTAATATCCATTGATTATGTGAAGTCATGGATGAATTTGGCCAATCATCCGACTAAACTTTTGAGAATAAAATTAATTCTTCGCAACATCGAGGGAATGAGACTTTAGCCAATTTAAGAAATTAACAAAGTGATGGAAACCTAACCCTCGTGTGATTGGAGATCCCATGAATGAGCGATTCATATAGGTAATAACAAGTCATTTGTTAATTCTGCTAGCACAATAATTGATTGTCCATTCCTATGGTGTGAGAAGTGCTAGAATGCAAGTATGGGGGATGAGTTGATAAGCTCTTAATGAATTTCATATCCCTTAAGGGTGATATATTTACTTGCAAAATATACTTGATGAAATTCACCTATATGAGTGTGGAGTGGGGTCGCTCCTATGAGACTTTGGCATGTCTCTAGAGCACTCATGAATACCAGGCACGCGCATGGCCTATTAGCGCAAAACCGCATTGAACAGCAAAATCTTGAGAGAGTGTAATGCGACTGGTAAGATTTTAACTTACAATAAAAAGTTATTGGTTCATAGAAGCTACAAGCTTCACCAAAACTCTGTAATTTAAATCTTATCACTCTAGGTCTGGTTCATAGTCCAAAAGACACCAGATTCGATGCTTTCATCACTCATGTTTGTAACCCAACAAATCATTTCATCTTATTCTTTATAAATCTTTTAAAACATGTGGGGGATTGTTGTATAAGATGAGTGTTTTAAAAGATTTCCAATCCCACTTTCAATTTTATTTTTGGTTAAATTTGACATATTATACTTAAAGATTCCTACTCTTTTGGGTTACATTTTTGTTTAATTTTATTGTTCAAAATTCCTGTTGAATCTTGGGGATTATACAAATAAATCCTTAAGGACAGTGCTAATCACGCACGCCTCGGGAATGATCTGTTTGTTTTCGAACTTCATCAATATTTTCCCAACACTTTTTCCATAGATGATGATCAAGAAAATTCGATGAATGAGTAATCATGTTGGACAAGTGTGTTTGGAGATTATCAGTGTGATGAAGAAGAAAATTCGATATGTTGGAGACGTGTGTTTGGAGATGAGTGTGGTTGAAAAAAATCATTTTTTTCTTTTTTGCCTTTGAACAAATTAAATTTAACAATATTAATTAATGTTTTGCCATGTTTCCTTCGGCAGTTACAAAATCAACTGAAATTGCTCTCACGTTTCGGAGATTTCAATCCCTCCATCCATTTTCAATGACATACGCTTATTGAATATTTTTTTATATCCACATTGACGGGTTGAATCCCAAAAATTTGGGAGCAATTCCAGTTGACTTCATAATTATTGACATAGATTGGACTTAATGTACAATAAAATTTAAGTTAATGTCATATTTTGTCACATCCCCTAAATTAGTGGACAAAAGTGCAATTCGGTATAAATTAGTGGACCAAATATACAATTTAGCCACTGCGTGTTGATAACTATGTTGATTTATTGTGGATATCCGTAAATTCATAAATTCATATCTTGCCAATTTTAGTTTGACTAAAACTAATTAATGAGTACCTTGCCTTCCAAGCAAAGAGATGTTACGCGATTGGTCAGAATTTAGAAAGATTATATATGTGATGATTTAGTTGACTAATTAAATTAATGTTTTTTCAGAGATATTTCGTTATTATCATTGGGAGAAAATATATTATTAAGGAAAGTTAATCAATCAACAATTTACGTCATCCACAAGTAATTAATTCATGGCTATCACTTATCATTATAGTTGATAATGAGAGATTTATTGGGTGTTCTCCACCATAGAATTTAATGAAATTTAAAATTTAATTATATTCTAGGTGTCCTAAATTTTTATGATCTGTAGTTCGATAATCATATTTGCATATATAAAATAAAAACATAAACAAAATAAATATAAGATATAAGATATGTTTATTCAAGATTTTATTTTATTTTGTTTTGGGCTTTAAAAATTATGCATCCAGGTTATTAAACTTTAATTTATATATTCATGTATTTTGTCTATTTGTGATATATAAGTATAGTTGTTATTTGGGCGGCGTAGTCCATTTCTATATAAATATAAAATTGTATGTAAGTCAATTAAATTCTATTAAAAAAACTTATTTTAATTGGGAAAAAAATCTCAAAATATATATCAAAATATTATATATATTACATATATCCATATGTAACAATATTTATAGTAATGTGAGAAGAAATTAAATTTTTATTTAATATATATTTTTATTCACAATAGTTTTTATATGTAGAAAATTAACTTTTATATTTATTAACATACTTTTCATGTTAATAGAAAATATATCTTATATTTATCAATGTATTTTGATACTTAATTTTCAAAGTTGTAATCTTCACACTTATTAAAGATCTACATAACTAAAAATGCAATAATATTGATGAAGTTGACTAGAAATATATAGTCTTGAGTGTATTGTTCATAAGAGGAAAAAATCATTAAACCCCCCAAACTATGCATTTTTTGCACTTTACCATATGAACTAATTTTTTTACACTCTACCATACAAACTATACAAGTTTTGCACTTTGCCCTACACCGACTATCGCCGATGGAATATTCTTCGAATATTCGGTATCAGCCCTCCATGGTGAGGGCAAAATCATCACGCTTTAAATTCAAACATAAATGGTTACACTTCATGTGGTCATGCAATTAATGTCCTAAGATCAAGTCCTATAAAATGTCAAAATTTTCTTGTCCCGTGTATATTGTATCTTTTATTCTATTTTCTGTTCCATTTGGTATATTGGATCTTGAGCATGTCTCTTGTGAGACCGACTCATGAATCTATATACATTAGACGGATCTACCCAACCTAAACCGAGTTCATACCCAGCCCATTTCCCCCAAAAAAGAAAAAAAAACACTGACGCACCCGCTGACAAACCAAAAAGTAGCATTGTCATGTTTAGATATATATGAAATACAAGTCTCGCAGCAACCACGTATAAGCACAGCAAGGACAACTCAAAACCAATTTGTTATGGATGAAAAAGTACAATATGATGGTCCAGCACCATCATCCATTAATATGCAGAAGAAGACAAAAAAAACTATTATTTATTCTAAGGTCAGTTTTCATATTAATCCCCAATAAACCTTTATGAGATTTAAATCAAAATAATACTATATAACCTCTCTAATATCTTTTTTAAATAATTAGAATTTATAAATTATAAAATCTTTTAGAATATTGGTGAGAGAAAGCTTCATAAATCACTTCTTTTGTGGTCATCATTTTATATTAAATTGTGATAAAAAGTGATACTTTTAACCTAAAAATCGATACATTTTGAACAAAAAATGATACTTTAATAAGATGATACTTCTGCAATTTTATATTCTTTCATAATTATTTATAATATGAAGTGATACTTTTAATTAAAACATCGATACTTTTTTTATACAAATTAATACTTTAATTAGGTAATACTTCTGCAATTTTATTTTCTTACTTTCATAAATATTTTGAAATAAAAGTGATATTTTTAACCCAAAAATTGATACCTTTTGGATAAAAAATAATACTTTAATAAGATGATACCTCTACAATTTTATATTCTTTCATAATCATTTATAATAGAAAGTGATACTTTTAATTCAAAAATCGATACTTTTCACCAGAAAGTGATACTTTAATTACTTAATACTTCTACAATTTTATGTTCTTACTTTCATTAATATTTTGAAGAAAAAAATTGTACTTTAAACCCAAAAATCGATACATTTTGAACAAAAAATGATACTTTAATAAGATGGTACTTCTTAATTTTATATTTTTTTCACAACTATTTATATTAAAAGTGATACTTTTAATCCAAAAACCGATACTCTGTGAACAAAAAGTGATACTTTTCAATCAATGGTTCTCTTTATATCCGATAACATACAACAAAAACATATATACTACTTAGAATACAAGTCGGTGCTTACAATATAACATACATCATTTCACCCCCTTTTTTTCACTTTGAAAACACACATAATAATAGTGACTGTAGCGCCCTTTCTAGCTTACTTGAATTTTAATGCAGAAAATAAGAAATAAAGAGAATTCCTTAAAAATATCTAAATTATGAAATAGTAAAACTTTTACTTCGTTCGAAACTTTGTAGCGGAATAAATACTAATAATTACTAATCCAAAATATTTGCACTGAAAACACAATGATATTCAACGTTTAATGAACTAAAAAGTCAAACTTTAAAAATATAAAAGACTTTCATTGACATGGGTTCCCCGAGTCATTGCGACCATCTCCTTCCTCTTTCGCATTCTCATCCGAAAAATATTCAACATTCGTGGAATGAGCTAAAGGAGCTCAACAAGTAATCTCATGCATGAATGCATGCCTAATGCAATATCTTACATTTATACCTTAAAAAGACTTTATATTTTCCTTGCTTAAAAACCTTTCTTTCATTTCTTAAAATTTTCTTTCGCATAAAACGTTGACTTTCGTTGCATGAAACATTCTTAGGACGCGAGCTCACTTGGTAATACATTGTTCTAATCAGGGTCGCAGTGGGCCTTGTTATTTGGAACCCGTGATTTTGCCCGAAGGCCCATTCCATTCGTTTTGCCCGAAGGCCCATTTCCATTCGTTTGCCCGAAGGCCTATTTCCATTCGTTTTGCCCGAAGGCCCTTTTTCCTTGAACATTAACATTATATGGTCGGAACGCCGATCCCCCGCGCCCATTTCCCACTCACTCCAGCATCATAGAACAATGTGCACCCATTTATTTTTGAAAAACATTATTAATGTAAACCTTAAATCTTGACTTTACTTAATCTTGGGATGCTCGTGAAATGCTATGAACATACGTTAACATGATGCATGAACCTAAGTGATGCAACTTCAATTGAATACGAACATAAACTTAAAGGGCATAAACATAATAATTAAATCACATTAATTGGCAAGCTTATTAAAGTAAACAATGACATAAAAATGTAAACGATGATAAACATACATTCAGATACTCAACATTGATTGGGAATAATCTTACATCCAGCTAGTTAGGGAAAAACCCTACGTTCAACTAGTTAAGGGAAAGCCATACATTCAATTAGTCAAGGGAAAACCCTATATTCAATTATATACGGAAAAACTCTATATTCAATTGGTTAATGAAAACCCCACATTCAATTGGTTAGGGAAAAACCTACATTCAACTAGTTAGGGAAAACCCTATATTCAATTAGTCAAGGAAAACCTCTACATTCAATTAGTCAAGGGAAAACCATATATTCAATTAGCTAAGGAAAACCCTACATTCAATTAGTTAAGGAAAACCCTACATTCAATTAGTTAAGGAAAAACCCTATATCCGATTAGTTACGGAAAACCCTACATTAGTTAGAAAAACCATGTATCCAATTAGTTAGGAAAAAGTACATTTAGTTAATTAGGGATAACTCTATGTTCAACTAATCATTGAAAATCCTACATTCAATTAATCAGGGATAAACCCTATGCTCAACTAATCAGGGAAACCTTACGTTCAATTAATTAGTGAACTCTAGAGTCTAGATTCGAATATACTTAGGAAAGAGTCACACGTTCACTTAGTTAGGGGAACACCTATATTCATTTAGTTAGCAAAACCTTACATTCAATTAGTTAGGGATAAACTCTATGTTTAACTAATTAGGGAAAAGCCCTACGTTAAATTAATTAGGGAAAAACCATACATTCATTTATTTAAGATATAGAGAGTTGTGATAATCCAAAAAGCATATCTAATTCTATGTACTGGGAATCATACACGTAAGCTCCAATTCATTAAAGCAATGAAATCTACAATTTCTTATATAATCTAAACAAGAGCCAACATTCATTAACTTATGTGTTTGAATCATGCTATAACTACTTACAACCATAATATAACTAATGACACGAATCAATAAATCAATTGACATACAAGCAATTTTCTTTTTAATTCTCAAAGTTGCTGACAACTATCATAATAACCATTCATAGGGATTAACATACAAAGATGCATGCGTCATAACACAATTTTGCAGACATCCGATTTATACGAATTTGCGTTTCCAAAAATATTTGTTAAACCATGGGGCGTGTATACTTTCGGTGAACATTTACGCTTGAAGATTATCTATTTTAATTCACACAATTACACCAATCCATAGAATTTGGGCGGCAGAATTTGGGCGGCAAACCAGACAATCCAACACATAAATCAATTACAATAACTTAAACCCTAATTCTATATGAGACTAGGGAGATTACTTGTCTGTTCAACTTAGGGGTAGAAAAATCCTTTTCAGGCCTCTTTCGAATCAATCACGTTGGGAAGTCACTTCTCTTTTTCTTCTGCGGCCGATTTGTTCTCCTAGTTAACGTGTCTTTGGTTTCTCAAAAGTGTGATTTTACGTGTCTTATATCTGTATTTTAACCTACTCCTAATTGGGCTAGGTTTAGCATGTATGGGCTTAAAAATTACCTTATTAACAATGTGGGTCTGATTTAAAGCTCTAAACTAATTAAAAGTCCAATTATTCATTATAAGGCCCAAATTAAATAATAAACCCTTCCAATTAAAAAGGCTCTTTTATTATCCATAATTTAATAAATTAACTATCTCGTAAAATCATTAATAAATTTCTAATTCTCCATTATTATTCCATAAAATAAATAAATAGCATGATTAATAAAATTCCTATTAAGGCATAAAAATTCGGGTCATTACAGTGACGGACTCTTCCGGCGGTACCTCCCACTCGATCGCCGCTTGCATCCTCGTAAGCTCTCTCTTTCTGTTTTTCCCCTTGCGCCGCCGCACCATTTTTTTCCGATCTCTGAAATCTAGATTAATTAATTTTTTTGCGTTAAACATTATTTTGGGTAACAAACTGCAGAAAAATTGAAGAAACCAAATTATGAAATGGAAGAAATGGAAGGAAAAGGGCTGAAAATAGAAAAAAGGGGGAAAACTGGAAAAAATCAACGAAGAGAGAGATGAGAGAAGTCAGAAGAGAAAAGTGAGAAGAGAGAGAAAAATCATAGCAAGATTTAAATAAATAGGGTAATTTCAACGAGTATGGGTGTTTGCGGCTCCGTCTCACGGATCCAAATCCGTAAATCGGTCTCATATAAGTTTTTGTGTTGGATCTTATATATACACATACATTCATTTAATAGGGGAAATTGTAAAATGGAATAGAGAATATATTAGAATAAAAGATCACTCGCAGGTGTAGTAAACAGTGAAAAATAAATGTTCGATAGTGGTGTGCATGAATTAAAACTTGGTAAGTGGGCTTCATTTTTTGGATCGAGCTAGTACAATTGTAAGCAGATCCACAGTTGCAAAACTCCATGATTTATGGGCCGATCTTATTAATTTCCCAAAGAATTTTGCAAGGCTCGATCGATTGCATGATAAGTCCGAATAGAATTAGAGTTTATACATTATAATTGTGGCAGAGGTGAACTATATCCATTATAATAGTAATAACAGTTATTATTATTACTAATATATTCTCATTTATTATTATTGTTATTGTTATTATTTTATTATTATTATTTATCAAATTATAAGTTTCGATATAAAATTTTGAAAATTTGTATTTATCGGAAAATATTGGTTGGACCAAAACTAGAATTTGAGGTTATGAATTGTTTTCCCAAATTTTCATTTTTGAGTAAAATTTTTGTTGAAAGTGTGATTGTTTGTGGAAAAAATGAAAAAATTTCAAATAAAGTCTCATTTCTCTCCAAAATTAACTCATTTTTCTCTTTCTCTCTCACACATTTCGATATCCATCTATACCTTTTATTTCTCTCTCCTCCCCTATTCATATAAAGAGTTCCAATAATTTCTTTAATTTACTATTTTTATTATTTCTTCTTTTAATCTTGATAACAAAAGGTATATATTGCCTATTTTTGAATTAATTTTTTTTATTTTTTTTCAATTTTATTGCATTATATTTTACACTATTTTTCCCACAAATTTCCACAAACAACCAACATCTCTAAAAGATTTTCCATCACGTACAATCGTTACTTTTTCTCTATACATTCAACTTTCACTTTTAAAAAAAATTCACCACTATTGTCTGAGAAAATGGGAGTGAATCAAAATGGCTTGCGAGTTACATCTTTTTTTAGTACTATTGTCAATTACTTAATCCTCTGGTTTTAAGGAAAGAATTTGTAGTATAGTAAATAATACAGTACAAATATTTTTAAAAAAAAAAGTTAGATAAAGTGCTGCCCATGTGTCACATTTATTTAAATATTAAGAAAATAATCAGGCCCCAATGTCATTTTGCCACCTTTTTTCCTCAAATGCAAATCAAATTAATTCTTGTAACAAGGGGAAAACAGCTTTTTTCAAGATTATACCAAATTATAAGATCAACACTATGTAAAAAGGCAAGAGCCACTTAAAAGGTACACAAAAAAGTTGCATGGATTAAAGTAAGCTTTTTAATTATAATGCACGAGGTGTGCAAAAAAGAGAACAACTTTGTGTTAAAAGGGCTGTCCACTTTCTACACTCGTACTAAATTTTTTTAAATCAAGTCATGATGGAGTATCTTCCTAGCTTCCTGCTTTTGAGGGAAAATTAGATTCCAATATGCCTTCACATTTTAAAATAAATTAAAATATGGAAATATTCTCTTTACTATAGCTAGCTATACTTTGTCTCACACATGACATTATATAGCTAGCTGAAATTTCTACTCATAAATAATATTAAGGGATAATTACAAAAACACCACTAAAGTTTGGGCTAATTACAAAAAAAAACAATCCAGAATTCTTTGAAAATTAGAAGAAAAAAAAAGCCTTGAGCTTTGATTTCATCTACATTTTTCCCGGTAATTTTCGAAAATATTTCAAAAAAACCTTGACATTTGCAAAAATATTACAGTTACTCCCTTTAAATTTAAGACAAAAGGAAAACTGAAGGGGTTTTTCGTAATTTTGAAATATGTCTGGGTTTTTTTAATTAATCCAAACCTCAAGGGTGTTTTTGTAATTATCCCTAATATTAAAGTTAATTAATTAACTTTATATATACTCCAATCGATAAGATATTATAATTAAACTGGTATTATAGATATATTATCACGTCTAATAAGGAAACAATATATACTTCGAGATAATTCAGACTTGTGCTCTAGTAGTTGAAAAGTGTGTTATAAGGGCGATTGAGTTATTGACTTAGATTTAATCACATACGAGTGTGTGTTCCCTATTTCCCCCATTGTACTACAAAAAACTCAATGACTCTTAAATGTAGAGTTATTAATTATCAATGACATTTTGTCCAAGATTGTGTTTCATCTCTTATTCCACCAGCTGACAAATGATTGTCACGTGTATATATTTTTTCATATTAATTTTCAAGCATAAATCAAGTATAATTGTGGATTTTTAATATAAAAAATTGTATATATGTGACAATTATTTGTGCGATGGAATATGAGATGATACATAATCTTGAAATAGAAGATCACATCCGCCAATTATCTAATGATTTTTGGACTAAATTATCTTTGACTTCTTAAGATTGAAATTGATGGTTTCAATTTTTTTGGTAATTGCTTTACTGATAAAATATATTGATTAGGATTCTTTATTAACATTTTATTAGGGGTGGCAAATCATTCGTGCCGGGCCGTTATCGGACTGGCACGATAACGACACGAGACGATAAGCCCAAACACGAACACGTCACGATAAGCTTAACAGGCCTGAAATTTAAACCCAAACACGACATGTTAAAAACACGATAAACACGGCACGACACGATAAGCACGATAAGGAAAATTGTCAAATTATTTTAGGTAAGCCTGTTAGGCCCGATTGGCCCGTTAAACCCGTTAACAAATAAAACTTATGATTTTTTTTTATATTCTTTATATTTAATACTTAAAACATATATTCTAATAAATTATTCATAAAAATAGTCAAGTAAAAATAATCAATTATTATTAAATTACCCATATAAATAATTATTTATTAATAAATTATCGTGTCGTATCGTGTTTATCGTGCCAACCCGATATCAACCCAATTTTTATCGTGCCTTATCGTGCCAGCCCGATAACGGCCCGAACCCGATAAGCCCCAACCCAAACCCTATAATTTCGTGTCGTGTTCGTGTCGGTCAATCGTGACATGCCTCAAATTGCCACCCCTACATTTTATACAATAAATTAATACAAATTGAAGTTGTATTATTCTCATAAAACAGTTGAATATTGATGTACAAGAAAAACAAATAAAAGTATTATTGCAAAATTAATCAGTGTTTTTTTTAAAATAAAAATGTCAAAAACTTAATATCAAATTCCTCTTTTGTTACCAGAGTGTACTTTAGTCAGAAAATAGAAAAAGCAATAATGGTGTTAGAGTTAACTGTTGGATTTTTTGAATGAAAAGATAGATGATAAATTTTATGATTGAAGAATTATTCATTGTTTGTTTGAAAATAAAAAATATACTAAAGGGTTTATAGCATCAAAATTCAAAATACACACAACCCAAAACAAAAAAGGGAAGAGAAAATTAGAAGTTTGAAGCTTCTCTTTGCAATCTGGACAGGGTCTAGTGGGCAAAACATAACATATATAGAGGTTGGACATATCATAATTATAAAACTAAAATAATCAAAAAAATTAACCTTTGAGTAAATATAATTTTCTTGCGTATTGACATTCTCTTTATCTCTTAGTACTTCCAATCGAATCATCTTCCCCAGCAAAAATAAAAAGAATATAATTCGGTTCAGATTATGCAAAAAAAAAAAAAAAGTAATGAAGAAAGTAAAGGTGAAAAAATAATTGGAGTAGGTCTCTTGTAACACCGTTTTACGGATTAGAATCCGTAAGACGGATCCTACCCGCAACCCACCGGCCTTGACCCACCCCACCCCTCTTATTTAAAAAAAAAAAAAAAAAAAAGAGCTCCAAAGGCGAATTGAACCCACAACCTTAACAGACTTAAGGTGGTGTTCTACCACTATACCACTAGTGTTTATTGTGCAAATTTAGTATAACAATTTATATAAGCCCATTCATAAACCTTATTTTTAAAATTGAACTCACAACCTTAACAGACTTGAGGTGGTGTTCTACCACTATACCACTAGTGCTTATTGTGCAAATTTAGTATAACAATTTATATAAGTCCATTCATAAACCTTATTTTTTTTAAAAAGAGCTCCACAGGGGAATTGAACCCGCAACCTTAATAGACTTAAGGTGTTGTTCTACCATTATACAACTAGTGCTTATTAAGCAAATTTAGTATAACAATTTATATAACCCCATTCATAAATACGCCTGGTAATTAAAAAAAAATTAAAAACACCTATAAATGTAAAGGCTAAGAATCGAACACAAGTCTATTAAAAAAAACATGATACATTATATCAATAAATGGATACTTTCCTTCTTTCCTTCATTGATAATTTGTGACTATATTAAAAAACATGATACTTTATCTCAAAAAATAGATACTTTAACGTATAAAAGTGTTACTTTAACTATATCATATTTATTTTTTATTTTTCCTTCTTTCTTTCATTTCTAATTTGTGACTATATTAAAAAACATGATACTTTATCTCAAAAAATAGATACTTTAACGTATAAAAGTGTTACTTTGACTCTGTTATATATATATATATATATATATTTTATAATAATATTCATAATTTGTGACTATATTAAAAAATATGTTACTTTATCTCAAAAAATAAATACTTTTACTTATAAAAGTATTACTTTAACTCTATCATATTTATTATTCATCTTTCTTTGTATTTATTATTAAAAAAATGTAATACTTTATTTAAGAAAATAGATATTTTTACTCTTAAAACATGATATTTTGCCTCAAAAAATATATATTTTTACTCATAAAGGTGTTACTTTAACTCTGATATATTTATTTGTCCTTCAATGTAATGTAATATTTAATATCATAAAAGTATCATATTTAATATCAAATGTATCACTATTTCCAGCACAATTATCAGTTTTTCAATGGAAAAAACATTAGTTACAAAGACTAGAACGAGTACATTAAAAAATCTTATTTTTTGAATATGTAAAAATTAAAGTATCAATGTTCACCTTAAAAGTATCATATTTATTATAAAAGTATCACTGTTTTCGGATAAAGTATCACTTCATATTTAGAGAATTTAAATTTTTAAAATGAAGGGATGATAATGAAGTTTTAAATTCATGGTCATATTCAAGGTTATACTAAATATGCATAACAAGAAACAGTGGTCTAGTGGTAGAGCACCACCTTACCTTTATTAAGGTCGCGGGTTCCTTGCATTTTTTTTTTAAATTGACAATTGTCAACACGGGTTGGGGTTGGGGCGGGTCGTGGGTCGCGGTAGGATCCGTCTTACGGAATATGATCCGTAAGACCGTCTTACCTGAGTTTTTGCCCAATAATTGTTGTTTGGTTGTTTTTATATTTATATATGTCAATATCACTATATATTATAAAAAGAAAACAGCACAATAATCTTGTTCCTATCTAACTACTATAGGTAGATAAGGAGAAAAAATTTCCAAAACTGCTGGATAAAGCTATCCAAAAAAATAAAAAAAACCGATAATATATGAAACTTTTACAGTTCCAATATTTTAAGAATCTTATGCAAGATCTTGTTATTATAGAATTTTAGACTTTGGATTACGATGGGTATATAAAATTGACGTTTCTCTAATTTATTATTTTATATATTTATTAATAGTTAAATTATTTATTATTGCCCACATATTATTAATTATTACCGGTCATAAATATTATTAAACAACCCCTGTGACTCATTTCACCAGTTACGACCCATGAGGCTCACTTTATCAGATTAAACCCATGAAGCTCATCATCCCAAATATAAAAGGCTCATTCATATTCATTTGTAAGTATTCTGAATTAAATAGACTTAATTACACTCTCTTCTTTTTTGGATTATTGTCATATAGTCGCTGACTTAAGCATCAGATAGGCGTCTATGGGACAACCCAATGGCCCTTCTAACTTTGTTTGTGTGTTGCAGACAAGTTCTCACTCTAAAATTACGCTAACTTTGGATTTACCTTGATTAGACTTTTGGACTTGCACTATAAACTTAGATTGTACGGTGTACTCAATTACCGTGACTTGGAGCGATCTGCATTTTGCAGCAACATATTATTTTTCTTTTACATCAATTTTAATTTATTGATAAAAATGGCAATTGGTATAAAAGGTAAAAAGGGGGAGAATTATGTAAACTTGGAGTTCATATTGGACCTCTATAAAGGAAGAAAATTGACTAATATTATCTGACTAAACACCTCTTTACACCTTACACCCTTAATCCATAAGTATTTGGAAAAAGTAAAAGAATGTTAGACGACAAACCCCTTTTTCCTCCTTTACAATCTGCACTAATTCCCCGGAATTTCTAATCTTTTCCAAAGGCCAGAGCCATAAAATTCCCTACTTATGCTTAGAGTTTCAATTTTAATTAAATTTAAAGTCACCAATATAAATTAAATATCTTTTTGGGCATTTCTAAGGCAACATTGTCCTTTTTCATGGTATAAAGATAGATTCTATATCCACCCCCACCTTAACCCACCCCCCACCACCTCAAAAAATAAATAAATAAATAAATAATAGGGATAATTACATAAAATCCCCTGAGGTTTGGGCTAATTACAAAAAAACAAAACATAGATTTTTGAAAAATACAAAAAAACCCTTACGTTATGATTGGTATGTGGGAATGGGGTAGAAATTGAATGAGCATTTCTTGTTTCATTCTCATTCATAAGCTTGGTATGCTTTAGTAATGGGAATACTCATTCTCATGGGAATCTCTATTCCCAAAAGTAAGGGAATGATCATTCCTTCTCTCCCCCATGGGTTTAGTTATTCCCAATCATCAAGAATGACTCAAATTTTATTTTTAATAAAATTATCTTTCTATAAATGACTAAAAATATTGAATATAATCTATATTTTCGAAAAGTAGTGTTATAAATAAAAAAATTATTTATAATTTAAATATAAGTTATATTTAATATTTTAATAAATCATAGTCAATTTCTATCAATATTCAATAGTTAAATCAAAATTTTGATATATTCTTTTTGTTGATTTTCTATATTTTTTTATAAAAAATAGAGATACTTACAAAAATACTCCTGAGGTTTGGGATAATTACATAAAAACTCAGAGATTTTTTAAAATTACAAAAAAACCCTTGAGGTTTGATTTTGTCTTACATTTTCCCCCTCCATAAGCAAAACAAATATCAAAACCCCCCTGATATTTATAAAAATACTATAGTTACCCCCTTAAATTTAACACATAATCAAACATGATCTGTTTTTTTGTAATTTTAAAACATCTCTGGATGTTTTTGTAATTAGCCCAAATCTCAAGGGTGTTATTATAATTATCCCTAAAAAATATCATATAAAATATTTTTGATATCATAGATATAAATCTCTCTCTCTCTCTCTCTCTCTCTCTCTCTATATATATATATATATATATATATATATATATATATATAGTTTAGCACACATTAAAATAATCTTATATTGTTGGACCTCTAGCGCTACTCGGATTGATGACTGTCCCCACAAACCAACACGAGTCTTTTCTAGCGCTTTTGTCCTCACTCACGCCGCACTCGAAAACTTCCCGGGGGTCACCCATCCCATGTCTACTCTAGGTCAAGCACGCTTAACCTCGGAGTTTTATGTAATGGGCACGAGAAAAGAAGATGCATCTGTTGGTATAAGTAGTCCAAATCATATCCTTTAAGCGATCCTTTAATCGGGCAATCCAGCGCTCACGAGTTCGAATCGCGGGCGCGCGCGCTCTTTAAAGCCCATTGCGGGGCGGGATCTTTGGGCCAAATCCCAACAATCCCCTCCCAAAGACTGCCAAAGATCTCGGCTCGGTCTTGGCAACCTCCATTGCCGCCAAACTTCCCGCCGATTCTAACGCCAACTTGATTCAGCGTCGCGTCACGTCGCCCTCTCGATTCGGCCACCCAAAGAACCTACACCCGGTTCGGTCTATTTACCCGATTCGACCATCGGCAACCTACTCTTGATTCTGGGTCCCCGTCCAACCAAAGAACCTACATTCGATACTATTTTATCTAAGTTCGGCCACTGGCAACCTACCCGATTCGGTCCACCCAAAGAACCTACACCTTCGGTTCGATCCGTTTTACCTTAGTTACGCCACCTGGCAACCTACCCTTGATTCGGTCCGTTTCCGTTTACCGACCCGCGCCAAAGATCTCGTTCCACCGCTCCTGGCAACCTCCCGGCTGCAGCGTCTTCCAAGGAATTCGAACTCGTGACTCGCTCGATACAGTTGTTGGACCTCTAGCGCTACTCGGATTGATGATGTCCCCACAAACCAACACGAGTCTTTTCTAACGCGCTTTGTCCTCACTCACGCGCACGGAAAACTTCCCAGGGGTCACCCATCCCATGTCTACTCTGCAGGTCAAGCACGCTTAACCTCGAGTTTCTATGTAATGGGCACCAGAAAAGAAGATGCATCTGTTGGTATAGGTAGTCCAAATCATATCCTTTAAGCGATCCTTTAACTGGGCAATCCAGCGCTCACGAGTTCGAATCGCGGGCCGCGCCTCGCGCCTCTTTTAAAGCCCATTGCAGGCAGGATGCTGGACCAAATCCCAACATATATCAATTTACGAATAACATATTTAATAAAATTTATTTTAAAAGAGAATTTGATACTTTAAATTATTTTTATCAATTACTATCATTAATTTATAATTACCAATCAATATATTTAAATCAAGTAAAAAATCGTCATCCATTCATTTCTCCATTCCTTGTACATACCAATCATAAGAATAGTAATACTACATCATTCCATTCCTAATGTTATTTCATTCCTAAATTCATTCCATTTCAACCTAATTCCATCCATTCATACCAATCATGCCGTTAAGGTTTGATTCCACTCAGATCATCCTTCTTCATAAGTAAAAAAAAATTTCAAAAATCATCTTGATATTTGTAGAAATATTACAATTAACCCTTAAACTTAAAACAAAATTATGAGGGGGCTTTTTATAATTTTAAAACATCTCTGGATTTTTTTTTGTAATTAGGCCAAACCTTGGGGGTGTTTTTGTAATTATCCCTAAAAAATATTTTACTTTTCTCATTCTTTGTCTAAACTGTTTATTTTGAACCCTTATTCTTCTAACTTTATACATAATGCTTTGTAAGGGATAAGAATGTTGGGTTTTACGAAAATTAAAGAAGAAAAAAGTGATTCTTTTGCAAAACACATCACAAAGCATAAAAAGTTGTGCTTTCTTTTTAATTTCCATTAGGGAAGATTTTGCTTTTCTGCATTTAACCTTCTAAAGCAGAAAAGTTGCTCCTCCTTTGCCCAACCGATACGTTATGGATCATTCACACCTTAAGTTTAATTTATTAAACAAAAGTTATATACTTTTTTTAAATAAATTAAATATTGTTCTCGGGAATAATACAGCAATTATTCCTCATCAATTTCATTGGCTAGCTCCTAACAACAATTAAAACATGTAATTATCACATGTCACTTTTCTACTTGTAATGATCATGTTTATCAACAAGAAATAAGATAATTAAATGAGAAAAGGAAAGCAACTATATATGTTTGTTCTTTGTTTAATTTCTTTGTTTTTCTTTTCTTAATAATTTCCCCAGATAATGTTTTCGTTCCAGGAAAGAACTTTTTTAATTCAAAATAAAACAAACTTCTCAAACACAAAACACGGCAGTACATAAATATTGAATGATTTACCTCTTAACAACTTAAGTTTTATAGAGATTGTAATTCATTAATTATATGGTATCAGATTCAAACTAAACAAGAGGCCCTAAGTTCAAATCCACCGGCACACATAAAAATATTCCACGGGCAAGTCTTTATAAAACAACCGCCTTCAGGTGTAGGGATGTGTGGGAGTACTTATAAAATGATTTATCTATCTAATTAAGAAAAATATTCCACGTGCAAGGCTTCATAAAATAACCGCCCTCATGTTAGGGCGTGTTAGAGTACTTAATAATAAGTGATTTACCTATTTAATTAACATTAAATTTAATCTTTTAGATCATATATATCCAATAGTTTGCACCATTTTACTACAGATCTGCATATTTTAGTGCAGAATCAGCACTTCATCTTCGGTGCTTTGTACTAAATTCTTCTTTAAAAAAGATTGTTCCATAATATTCTATTTTAGTGGATATTTTAACACACTAAAATCATTATATAATTTAAAATAAAGTCAATAAATTTTTTATTGCAGCTATAATGTTGCCCCATTTTTGGCGCATGATTGTTCACATATTCAAAATGGCGTAGATTAATATAATTGGACTAAGTTTTTGCTCCAAATTAAAAATATAATATTTTTCTGGAGATGCTTTAGATCATGATGTGGCCATTCAATACTTAGTCATGTTCTCGAAAATATTTTGGAAACATTTCAAGTACTACACAAACGTATAATATTGAAAGTTTTTCTAAAAACAGAATCTTATTTCTTGAACGTAACTGGGTGTAGGCATTGAACATAAGTATTATTTCTAAAAAATATGTTCTTAAATCAAATAAACAAGACCAAAAACAAAAAATCATTCTTAAAATAAATCCAAAATGTAAATTTACTAAATATATCGAGAAGTTATCTTAGAATGTAACTATACAATCACCTACTATCGACTGATTCAGACATGAATCATGCATCATGCATGATGAATAGATAAACCATGCATTGTTCTAACTTATTATGGCCGGTCCACGTTGCATATGATTTGGTAATTAAGCATACAGGTCGACCAAAAAATATATTTTGTAAGGCCAAGCTCCAATAATATATAACCAGCAAATTAATATTTTAGTTCATCCATTTTTTAGGCACTATTAAGCTAAATTAAAGTTTTAAACTAAATTTCATTTCTTGCCTTGTAGGATTTGAACTGTGAAGTATATTAAGATATAATTAAAAACCACTAGTTTATATCTCAAGTGTTACCGCTTAACATTTGTAAAGGTGTTGGGGAGTTAGCTAACCTCGTATCTTTCGGTTTATGAATTTATCCTCTCCCTTCCAAAAAATTTGAGTACACGTATAAAAGAAATAGAATATTTATCAAAGTTAATAGTTAATACAATATATGAAATGGGATTTAAATTAAAGCTCTTATTGTAGGCGAAATTATTTAGGTACTCGTAACAAACTTTAATAAGATCAGAAAGGTTGTAACTTTAATAGAAGTTACTAATGATTTGCACCCATAAAAATGCTCACAACTCACAAGCTAGCATAATAAAATACCAATGCAAATCAAAAAAGGGGAAAAAAAACATCAAATTGATTTTACCTTTTTCTGTAGTGAAAGAAGTAACTCCACATCGATCAAACTTAAGTTTTTGGAGAAGGTGAATTAGACCAAACGTCTTTTTCTTTTTTTTCTTTATGACCTCGTAAATACTAAAAGAGAAAGCAAGTTATTTTCACCTTTAATTTGCTTTTTCCTTCTTTATTTTCGTTTTTTCTTTTGTTTCTGTTCCTAAGCTCTTTTTTTAATTTTTTTTTTCTTTTTCTTTAGTGTTTATGGATGCTCACAGCTTTCAAAAGCGCGTTAAAAAGGCCAACCAATGTTTTATCTTTAGACATCAAAATCAAAATCTCTATTTGATGATTGCTAGTACTCCAGATCACATTTGAAATTTCGGAGCGAAAAAAGAAAATTAATTAGTATAAACTTTTAATTATAAACTATATTAGATCTCTTTAACTAATCCTGCAATTTTCTAGATTTTCACTTTTTCATTTGTTTTACTTTTTTGACCATTCTCCTTCCATTTGTTACATGATCAAGGACGACATTGCGACCAATGCAAGCTTAACCAGAGGTCGGAGCCCTGGGGCATAACTCAACTAGTAAAAGATCTGAATGACGTGTTGTCTGCTTGCTGGCACCCGCAGCGTGGAGGTTCGAATCCACGAGTAATAGAGTGGAGGAAGATTTCTTGTATGGTGACTCAGTCTTTGGCAGCTCAGGACCCTGACTTGTTGAGGCACATCCCGCAATTCACCCCTCCACAAAACTCTAGAGCAAGGGCGGTGAGAGCCCTCAGGGATGGGGTTCATCCTTTTTTTTTTTTAACCAAAGGTCGGACAATTGTTTGCTTGCTTAAATAAGTTCTTGAATATGAGAATGAGAGTGTTTGTAAAACTTCAACTTTTACGATAAGTGATTTATTGTAGCAGAAATTAATTCGTAGCCTTTGCAAATAAAATTAAAGTTGATTGTTTGGTGAATAAGTAACAATATGTGCTTAATTATTTATTTATAAAAGACAAACGGGAAGTATAATCAGAAATATAAATTAAGCAAATATCTCTCTACTTTAAGTTATGATTAACTTAAATTAATTGAAGAAGTTGATATTTACAAACACTAAAAACTACTTTTTCCCTGTTAAAAATTGACAATCACTTTTTAGTTATTGCAAACCACTCGATCCCAATATCTATCCTCCTAGGATAAAATGTCTATAACTATTTATTACAAAAATTTGTCTGAGACGGTATGATGGACATTATAGAATAAGTGGATCCTATATGTAAATAGAATTCAAACTAAAAAAACCCATATTTTTTGTATTTTATAAGATCCTTATCAAGGACTAAGTCCATGAAAATATGAGATAGTCTCATATAAGACCACATGTAACTATATATATGCATAAACCTTAAACTTGGTCGCACGTCTTGATGTTTTGTTGCGCTAGTATTGCATATCGTATATTTTAACCGTACAAACTAATTAAGTATATTGACATAATATGAGAGGCAATATCATATAATAAAGGATCCAAGTAAGAAATTAATTCGAGAGTACTCTCTGTGTATTGAATAAAATAGATACATACAAAATTAACTAATTTTTTTTAAGATAGTGTAACAAAGTTTAACCGGAAACTAGTAGATGTACACTCATTATGTAATTTCAAATTTCAAATAAAATGACCACTCTATATACTTTTATAATTAGCCTTTTCAATATAAATACGTTATTTAGAGGGAAAATTAAAGCCCAAATTAAATGTAGTGTCTTAACTAATTTACTTATTGAAATCGGATAGTGGTTAAGTGATTAAACTCTCAAATATGACATCTTCTGTTTGATTCTCATCATCATCTAGAAAATATTAATCTACTTATGACCAAATTAAAATTAGATAAAATTTTCTCAACTAGGGATATAAACCAACTTAATTACCTAACAGAAAAAAAAATCCTTTTCTTTTCTACAAGACAAAAAAAACTATTACAAGTCTTCCTGAAATTTGAAAATTACGCGCCTATCAACATTTTCAAAAATCCCTAAATCATCAACGGCCTGATCTTCAACAGCATCACCATCAAACGAAATATTCAAATCAAGCGAAACACAATGGCCCCCCGTCTCCTCTTCTCCGACACCATAATTTTCCGTTTTATCCTTGGAAGATGGCGAACACGCCCTTGATGACGTGGATATACTGAACCTTTCGCAACTCAACACAATAATCGCATCACAAAAACCATACTCTTCACTAGTACTTTCATTCCTTATTCTTCCCCTTTCAATCGCCCTTTTTATCCCCATTCGCGAACAATAATCGGCCTTTTCAAAATCTTCCAACAAAAATACCCGGTGCGGATTTGTTGACACCGCCTTACCAAATCTCTCCATGTAACTCTCACAATTTTCTTCGTCTCTCCGGATTGACACGAAGTTTGAATAAGAGCCAAACACGACTTTAGCCAATTCCTTAGAAATATTCTCTTTGGCTTGAGCCCCGTCGTCTGGGCCAACGAAAAGTAGCCACGTTTCTTGTTTGACGTCATCAGAATTAATATTGCTTCTTAATTTATTTTTTCTCCTCAACATTCCGGACCTGCATTGTAATATAGTTCCAGCAATTTCGGGAATTATTTCTCTCTGCCATGGGACTTTTTTCTCCAGCGCATTGCACAGAATATTCAGATTTTCCGCGTTGAATTCCTTGAATTTTTGCGCGTACTCCATTTCGGTAATGTCGTCACTCGATGAAGCGGAATTGTGAGACGAAAACGATTTTATCGAGTTCCGGTTGAGCGGATCAGGTAACGGGAAATGGGTTCGGGTCGAATTCGGGTTTTGTTGGTCAAATGAAAAGCAAGAAGTAGAGGAGAAATTTAGGGTTTCTTTTAACGACAAAGGCTGTTTATGAGATGATGAACTACAAAATGAGTTCCATTTATTGCATAGTTCCTTGATCGCGTCATCACATCCCTGAAATCAAAACAGTTAATTAGTTTTTGAGTATGTCTCTTGTAAGCAGTAGCCAGCTCGACTGGTTACCCCTAACCCAAATTTTTTTTCCTCATTTCCCCCTAGCTCAATTATTTTTTTCCCTTAAAAAAACACATAATGTTTTTTTTTTATTTTTTTTCCACATAAAAAACGGGACAAAAAAAAAATTGGGGTGTGCCGGGGGCCGGGGTAGCACCCCCTAGCTATGGCCCCTACTTGTAAGAAGGTCGCACGTTGTGACGAATTGCACTTATAGGGTAAAAAAGTAATACATTTATTGTAAAAAGTGATACTTTGTATGACTACACTTAATTTTAGTATACTCAGACAATATATCACGTTTTACACAAAGTATCACCCGTCGCATCATGTGATCGTCTTACACAAATTTTTGCCTTAATTTTTTTAATTTAACTATGGAGAAAAGGGGAAAAGGAAAAAGATTATAAAGTGAAAAAGTAAGAACAATTAAGATAATTAATTATATTAGTTAGAGAAGATAATGACCTGATTCTTCTTGCTGAGTCTTTTACTTTCATCTTTAAGCCAAGGAGGCAAGCTTGACAATGTGGGCCCATTAGTACTGTTGCAAAAGCTGGTTTTCAAATTTTGAGCTTCCGCTTCGAATTTTGCTGAGCATTCAGTGCAGCAAGAAAGCTTTATTTCTCCATTTGTAAGCAGAAGCTGAGAGGATAGATTTTCAGCTCCTTCATGTCTAGCTACATTTTGTTCACCACTGAAAGAACACAACAAAAAAATCAATAAATGAAAAAAAAAATGGAAACAATGGCCAATTTGATTATTTTCACTACAACAAAATTTTAGTTTACCAACAGAAATGATTTTATCACTAAATTTTACAGTTACCTACAAAATACCGACATAATAAAAAAAAATTATTTTTCCTCAAATTATACCAACAAATTACCAACAGATCACCAACAATTTTAAATTTACCGACATAAATAATGTAGGTATTTACCACCAGTTTTAGATTATATAAATAATATTTTACCTGCAATTATTTTACCTTCAAGGATTTTACCTACACTTTACAATTATCTTAATATTTACCTACATAAAATCTGTAGGTAAATTAATTTTTTCTGGTAGTATTTAACAATAGACTTGAATGATACGTGTACAATCATGACATCCATATTTTACACTTGTACATGTTGCATTCATCCAATCTGAATGGAATATGAATTGACATTAGGACTGTGGAACGGGAAATTTGAATGGAAAATTATAGCTGACAGAAAATTTGTGGATGGATGATGTGCTACTTTCATTTAGACAAATTAGAAAAGAAGAGAAAATTAAATTACCTTTGATCAGAAACAAGACTAAACCCCAAACTGTTAGCAGGAATTGTAACAGGATGCAAACCCCAAACACTCTCAAGTGATTGATACCCATTTCTACACCTCATGTATGTCTGAAAAGTAGCAATTCCCATTAACCAAAACCTCTCAATCTCTCCAATCCCCCAAACCAATCTCCCAATCTCCATAATCATATGCTCCACGGAACAATAATACCTCCTTTCTTCCTCTAAACTAACCCTATAATCACTTATCCACTTAAAATCTCCCAAATACAAAACAACCCCTTTTCCCAAAAGACCCTTCACAAGACACGTCAATTCCCCTATCTTCTGCTCAACTTCTTCCCTCCGAAGATTACAGAAAGAATAAAGTGGCGGAATCGTAACAAACTTCAGTCCTCTCAGAGCTTCAGGAATATTAATTTCCGTATTGTCCACCATATCCATTAAACATTTAACCGTACTTTCCAAGCTAGAAATATTTTCACCTACTAAAACAATACTCTTCCTTTTTTTCAATAAATTCTCAATCACGATTCTCACGTCTTCGTTCTGATTCGACGACGACATCTGAGGAGATTGCGAGGGAGTTAGCGTTAAAACCGTGTTTTCTTTGGAAACGTTATTATTCGGCCTATTTGAGCACAGTTCTAACGAAACTGTTTTCTCCACGTTGGATTTAACTTGGGTGCTCGAAAACCCAGCTTCTCTCATCACTCTGCTAACGCTGGGGTCATCCAGTATGGAAATAACAAGCTGCTCGAGCTCGATTTTGACAGCCAGCAGCGTCTGCTGCTGGTTTTGGTTTTCAATCGAGCCGCGGCGTTGGTGGGCCTGGGCTCGTTTGAAGGCCGCCACGAGGGCGTTGGAAATGGAGGGGTGTTGGGAGGAGTGAGGGGATAGTAACATGGGATTTGACGATGATGAAGCCGGGAGCCGATTGAGAGCCACGTTGAAGCAGAGCTCGAGCGCCTTGCATTGGAGAGGGTGGGAATGGGACTCGAGACAAGCGGCTCGGAATAAGCCGCTCGAAGCCGATAGCATGGTGTTGGCTACGTGGAGGGGGGTTACCTGCGCGTGGCCGCGCCGTTTGGCGAGGACCACGGCTTGTTTTACGATGGTGGCGGCTTCGGCTGTCAGGGCTTGCTGCAGCGCGCAACTACCGGCTCGCATTTTTTTTATTTTCTTTTATTTTTTTTGTTTGGTTTTTTTGGACTGATAATGAGAAGAAAAGAAAAGCTTGGTGGTTTGTGTTTGAACTTGTTGTGTGAGGTTATAGTACGGAGAGTGAGATATAGGAGAGGGGATGTTCTTTTCTTGTAGATGAGGTAATATTTGTTTGGTTATAATTACCAATGCAATATATGTGTATGAATGGCTTTTATTTTTGGGATAATTACACAAAAAACCCTGAGGTTCGGGCTAATTACAAAAAAACTAGAGTTTTTTAGAAATTATGAAAAGACCCTTAAAGTTCAATTCTACTTACATCTACCCCCTTCATAAGTAAAAATATTTCAAAATATTTGTAGAATTATTATAATTACCCCTTAAATTTAAGACAAAATCAAACTTCAGGAGACTTTTTCTAATTTTGGAACATTTTATGGGTTGTATTTGTAAGTAGCCCAAATCTTGGGGGTGTTTTTGTAATTATTCTTTTCTGTTATGATCAAACTTACAACTTATTACAGTATAGAATAAGAAACTATTAAAAATATATACATGCAGATCTAAAATAAAATTCTAAATCATCGGGTAATGATTTATCTGAAACTTCTGAACAAAAGTTCAAATATGGGGACAAACTTATTACACTGAAATGAAAGCCACATATTGAGGACAACAAACAAAACCCACATATGGGGGAAAACTTATTCATAAAACAGATTAAAAATATTGAAAATTACGAAAGAGAGAAAGAAAATGGAGAACAAAAAGATGACTAGGGTTTTTTGGAGGCACGACTATTGAAAGAATATGTGTATAAAAATGACTTAATACATATATATATAAATGAAGATTAAAACTCCCCTCAAAAAAAAAATGAAGATTAAAACAAACAAGAAATACATGTATAATTGTATAAATGAATAGAGTCTAATATTAGTAATATATAGAGAAAAACTTTCAGTTCAACTCTTACTTTAAATCACAAATTTTCTCACGTCATATTACAACTAACATTAATTTGTACAATGTATAAGTCCAAAGTGGATAGTGGAAAGTGGAATGCATGTGCTAACATGGAGGAGGAATTAATACACCAATACCAAAAGGCAAATTAGCTTTACACTCAAATTTCATTCTTTATCTACATTGTATAAAGTTGTGCATATATATATATATATACATACATGTGTATATATATATACTTTGATTCAAAGATGGAATGAGGTGGTAGTGGGACTCTGCCTTTCATGCATTTAGTTTATTTTAATTGGATAAAGCTATAACCTAGATATCTATTAATTACATCCACCTTTAACTATGCATCGATCTTTCTTGTTGTGACCTTTTCTACTCCCAAGTCACTCAAATGGTCATATCATTTTAATCAAGAAAGACTAAAGATTAAAGTGGTCTCAATTATGTAAGAAGTTTCATACACACGCAAAAGAAAATACAAATAGAAAACCACATTTTGATCATTTTGTATACGCGCTCATCCTCTTAGTTTAATAGTAAAACATGAAAGATCGAAAACTAACACCAAGTCCGTACTGGCAAAATTGCAAAATTGGTCAGGATGTCAAAATTGTTCATATCCTGTTTTTAGATTTTTAATTTAGCCCTATACGTATTAAAATTGATCAACTGTAGTATTATTTTTGGCCATAATAATGCTACAAATTCACGGAAATTGTCACTCACATGCAAGGCCCGAAAATTGGGGATTTTTTAATTAATCTTCAACGATTTTTGGTGACCTGACAACCCATACTAGCATACTGTTGCATGCTATGGTAGACATGTCAAAATCCCTGGCCGGGCCTCATAGTCACGTGCCGATTTCTAGTGGAATCGCAACAATCCGACGAAAATATAACTAAGATTGTGCAATTTTAATACTTACAAAACTAATTACAAATTTTAGAACGAATATGAGCAATTTTGATACCCTAAAATTATAGGATTGAGATTTTATATTCCACAATCATGTTTCACATTTTATTCCATTGTATTGGATGTACAACACATATATATATATGATGATGTCATAATTATATATGTATCATTCACTCTGTACATGGAACAACAAATAAAACATGATTGTCGAACATGAAATCTCATCCCAAATTTACATAACTAATTTTGCTATTTCCCTATCTTATTTCATGTTTCATGGATATTTTTTTTGTTTACGTCACATTTACATTTTACTTTATACAACTCCTACTATATATAAAAAGAAGAGTTGATCAGGACAAGAATGAAAATGGAGAAAGTAATAAGGGGTGGACAGATTACAGAAAACGAGGAGGTGAAAAGTGAGGCATGGAGTGGGGGCTGTCTGTTTGAAGGGAATCGGGAACTGTGTACGATTTTCCTTCCAAACTCAAACACAGACAGGGAATAAAGGAGTTAAAGTTTAAAGCTCTTTGCATGTAAACCCCTTTTTGCATTGCATGGGGATTATCATCAACTTCGCAAAACATTCTCTCTCTCTCTCACACACACACAGTAGTACTGTTGCTAATCTGTATATGTGTCTGAAATTTTATGCAATTTGATTTGTGGGGGAAACAAATGACCAAATCTAAATTGGAAATATGCCGATGATGACTATAACAATGTAAAATTTATACAACACTAGCTAATTTGCAGAAATTGGTTTTAAAAAAAGGTGCATTCTAATTAATATGTGTGTGTGTGTGTCCGACTGTTCGTATCATTTTATTTGTATATATTCCATTTGTTTTCTTGCCGCGGTGACAAACCCTAATTAATTTAGAATTATGGATGGATTCATTTATACATAATCATCTCTTATCATCTTATTCAAATTTTCATAGAGCCTTACTTTTTTCTTTAATCCCGAATTGTTTAATTGATTGAGATGTAGCCCTTTAAGTAATCACTTTTCAGGTTTTAGTCTAATATGTCTTTTAAAAATTTGGATATTTAGTCTTATTTTGATTAAAACTGCGTAATACTATCGGAAATTGTTGATTATGATTGATCAAGTGCAAACATGTCAAAAAAATGGGAATTTTGGTGATTTGGTACACCACCAGCCAAAATATTAGAATCCCCAAATTTTGTGTATTATCTTTTGTTGTGATTTGGTGTGTCAATTTTTACGGTAAATCACCAAAATCCTTAAATTTCTTTGACACGTTAGCACACATGGGTCATAGTTCAATCACATAAAATTGTACATTCACTCAAAATCAGATTAAATATATATCCAAATTTTTAGAAGATGTTGGACCAAAAGTTAAAGGCCGTGACTAATTTGAGAATTATAACTCACCAAGTAATTAATCTAAGTTACAAGACCGAAGAATATGTTTTACCCATAATGCAATGAATAAATGGTTGCATATTGGCCATTTATTACTTTTTTTAACTTAAACATGTAAATATAATATAACTGGTCTATTTTAATTTTGTGGGGGTGGGGGTGGTTTGAATAGGGGTTGATTATACTTTGTTCTGGCCCATGCCATTGTAGAGTAGTGGTCTCATTTTCTGAGCGTGCCCATGTAATATTGCATGGAAAGGAGAGCGAATACCCATTCACTAATCACCATCCATATTTCCATCTTTATCTTCAACTACTTGGATTTTAGTTTTATTTTAATAATGTCACCTATATATAAGCAAATCATATATATTCCCTTTCTTTGCCCCAATCAACTTATAATTATTCTGTTTATTGTGCTCTTTTTTCTTTTATCTTTTATTACAAGGGCCCTCACTGACAGAAGGATTTTTATGAAAGTGTTTAGGACCTAATTCTTTCTTGAACCGAAAGAAATGTGAAAGAGGCAAAACTTATATTCACAATAAATCCACATATTTTCCGTTGCTTGTTTGGTAATTGGTTTAAATTGCATTATATGTCTTCTCAATTACAATAAAAGAAATTGTCTACATAACTGAAACAACCCTAAGAATATTTTTCCCCTACGGGGACAAGAAGAATTCATGAGCACTAGAACTACATGCAATAGTATATTTCAAAATTCTAACTCTAATCACTTAAAATTAAAAAAGTGCTTATAATGATTATTTTTTTAGTGTTTACAAATGTCAACTAGCTACTTCTTCTGATTGTACTTCATTTAATTAGAATCTAAATGCAGTAAGATGAGTGCTTTAGATTTTTAATATTTTTTATGGCTTGACTTTTACGAACAATTAAGCACTTTTACATTTTTTTGATCATCAGACACTCTCAAGTACTTCTAATTCTATTGTCAAACACTAACAATTTTTTATTTTCAACTACTTTTACTTTTGCTCGCTATTATAAATCACTTATTCTAAAAACATAAATTTTTGCAAACACTCCTTAAAATTAAAATTGTCCAGACTGAGCAGTTAATGGTCTGGCATGGTCTAATATATATAGACGTTTTGCGTCTTATTAATTTTTTGCATTAAGGGGACTTTTACCCATTTAATAGAACTAAAACAAATAAAATAAATAAAATAAAATAAAATAAAGTTTCTCTTATGATGTTTTCCTTGGGTATTACATGGACAGATTAAAAAAAGTATTATAAGTTATTTTTATAAAATATATGAATTATAATGGTCCAAACTTACAAGTTCATTCAAAAGATAGTATTCATGAGTCTCAGTCAAAAAGCTTCCCACATCTTTGATGGCCTAAAAAGACATCCAAAGAGAGCACCAAATAAATTGTATGAAAAGTTATCTACAAGACCAGAAAAAGCAATGTTTAAACAAAAGAAATATATACTATATAAGTACTTCTTTATTACAATTATTACTATTTGACCCATACTTTGTAGCACCACAACGACTAATTAACCTTGTTTAAACAGGTTAACTGTACAAAAAAGCTAACCGGATGGCTTAGCTTAGCCACCACACCACAAAGAATTGTGGGATGGAAGTCGGGGTTCAAATCCTCGCTCCATCAAATTGTTTGTGGGGTGGAGGTCGAGGGGTTCATATCCTGCTCCATCAAATTGCTCCCGGGGCATATCGAGCCAGCGCCAGTGCGTGCACATCCGCGGTTTACCTTGGCGGCAATGAGGGCGAGTTTGTTGTCCCCGGGCGTAGTCGGCGTAAGCGCAGGAAGTGAGTTATCAAAAAAAAAAAAAAAAAAAAAAAAAAAACTGTACAAAAAGCTAACATAACTGTTTGTTACTAGCTCTAGCACTCTATTTAATAATATCTACTTAATTTCTCTCCTTTCGCTATCCTTCGGTCATTACTACACTATTAAGGGATAATTACAAAAAGACCCCAAAGGCACCAAGAGAGATTAAAATATTATTAAAAAAATACCTCAAGTTTGATTATGTCTTAAATTTAGGTCCGATAAATTTGATTTTTGTGCAATTTTGGTCCCATAAAAACTAGGTTTGTACTATTTTAATCCTGAAAGGTGAAATATAACTTACTTATTTGGGACCAAATTGCACATAAATTAAAATGTACGGCCTAGCTAGATTGCTACATAACATATTTACAAGATCAAATATGTTTATCCTTTGTATTTTTTTTTCGACCCAAAGTATCCTCACACTAGCAGGACATAGACGCACACTTTCTTCGGACTATGAGACATTCCGTCCTTCCCAAGGATGGTCCTAATCTCTGGAAAGTAGGGGCAAACTCAACCCCAACACTCCATGTTAGTTAGGAATCAAACATGTGACTTCAGTATTGCAATTGCAACCCTTCAACCACCACGCCAACATGTGGGGTTCGCCTACCCTTTGGATTTAAAGAATCAATACATAAGATATTTACAGGACCAAATATACCACCTCTTATACTTACATACTAAAATTTACAATTAATCCCATATAAAAAAAAATAGTTTATATGTGTGTATCATGAGATAATAGAGGATTAGAACCCCACTAATTATCTTTTTCCCTTGCTAAAAGTAAAACATTCTACCATAAAAAGCACCATTAAAAGTAATGCATGGCATTATCTACTCAAAAGGGCTGCTCAATCTATGCTTTTTGAACTTCAAATACGCATCTTTGCTCTCTATACGGCCATGTGGGTAAAAGCAAATTGTGTTTGTATAATAATATCCATGAGACAGATACTTTAGGAATATAAATTAAAGGTAACAGGGGAAAAAGTTGATCTAATTTTGACAGAACAGCCTTCTTAATGCAAAGGTGATGGAATTACGTACCTTATACCACTTCTTTTCTCTAAAGTTTGTCACTAATATTTTATTCTTTCGTGTAGCATCATTCATTTTGTAATGACCAAACTTAGAAAACCACTATATATCATATATCACACACCAATATGCATGAAATGCTTAGCATTGATAATTGATTCATCCCATTGGCTTGGCTTCAATTTTTTAAGGCCCGAAATGAATGGAGCCTATTTGGTCCAGTCCATTTGGTCTGAAACACCGGATCAGCCCGACCAGTCATATTTTATGTGTATTTTCATGAGTTGGGTCGGGTTGAACTCCAAAAATAACGGTTTTGTCATTGTTTGGCCCGACCCGGCCTAATCCAATTCTCCCATTCGTCACGGGTCGACTCGTCGCGTTTTACAGCTCTAGTGTCCATTTACACAAATATTTACATGCTTAAAAAAAAAAGAAAAAGAATGGAGTGAGAAACATGCTATCATTATTAAAAAATTGCAATTGTAAAAAAATATATTAAATTTTGGTATATATTTAGTTTTATACAATACTTTTATGAGTTTAATAAGAGGGTCATTTGTCCAAAATAAAAATAATTTCATTCCTGACAGATTGGGAATGATTAAAACCATGGGGATGGGAAGAATAACTAATCTCATACTATTGGGTATATTGATTTTCATGGGAATTGACATTCCTAACCTTATAATATACCAATCGTGTGAGTAGAAATGAATGCGAATGCTTATTCCATTTTTACTTCATTCCCGCGTATCAATCATGCCATTGGTGATAAGAATGAGTAGCATATCCGATATTTTATCCAAAGGGAGGTCCATTAGTTTCTACGGACATGTTGGATGGGTTGAATGAATTGGGCTGCACAATTGTTTAGCGGATTTAACACGAGGTGGAACTTTATTGGGCCAACTTTGGACTCTAAAAAACTGCTCTCAGAGTTTGGGCCACAAAGTAATACGTATGGCCCATCTGCTCGAACTTTGGCGGACCAACAGATCCGTTCATTGCCAAATACCTATTTGTTATTTCTAGGTTTCATAGCAATTTAATTTTGTTTAGGAGGTGGTCCAAGCAAACCTAGAAAAAAATAACCTAAAATTTGTTAGAAGTTCTATGATCTACGCATCGAGAATGGGCCAGTACAATGAAAGCAATATTAATTGATCTTTGGAGAATGTTTGACTAAGTTTATTTAAGAACTTTTGTAAGTTTCTATTAGAATATTTGTAATAAATAATATTAAGAATTGACAGAATTTAGAGGAAGTAAAAGAAGTGGTTGAAAAGCAAAAATAGAGAATTATTGCAAAAAGTACAGGAAAAAAATTGAAGTAGAAGTGTCTGGTAAAAAAATGGAGAATGACAAAAGTAATATTGTTGTGTTCAAAAAGGTGTTTAGATTATTGAAGCATTGTTGAGGGTCAAAACATCTACATAAAATTTTAACAACTTACAGGAAAATGAAAAATTGCTAGAAGAACTCCACTACGAACTTGGACATTTCATAATTCCGTAATGGCTAAATTTATATATATTGATATTTTAATAATAAGTAAGGAACTCCTTAATCTTTTAACGAGGGCTGACCCTAACTTTTTGGGGTTCATAGCCAAAAAAAAAAAAAAAAAAAAAAAAGGGGCCTCTACAAAATAAAAAATATGATATTTGTACACTTTGGATATAGTTTAATAAGAACTTGTGACTAAAAATATTTTATTTAAATAACATAATATACGGACATAGATTGATGAAACAAAATTATTAAAATCTCAATTCCAAATGACTTTTTCAGTGAATAGTGATTGCAGTTTTTTTTTTCATAATATACGGACATAGATTGAGGGAATAGCGATTGTACTTACAAATGGAAGAAATAGAAAACAAAATTAATCTTTTCTAGGAATAGGATTATGTAAAGAAAAAAATGCATTTCATATATTTTTCTTAATTTAAAATTTTGATTTAGTTTTTGAGTATAAAATATGTTAATGTTTGAATTTTCTCAAACATTATCTTTTCTTTTCTTCGAATTGTTCTTTCGATTTCGGTTTTTCTTTTTGATTAATATTTCAGGTTTTTTCCGGGTAGTTAAGTTAGAAGTTTAAATTCGGTTTTTAACTCTACTAACTCCTTGGAAGTTTAGTGTAGTGGGTGGTTTTTTCCTTAAAACTTGCGGGAAGTTTTTCCTACTTTCTTTGCGGGAAGTTATTCAAGAAGATAGCTATTTAAAGATTAGAAACCAAAGCAAATTTCGTGTCTGATTTTAGGAGAATTGAGAGTTCATCTTCCGACTTTTTCATACCAGTAAAAGTGCATGAAGCTCGGTGATACCAGGAATGTTGGCAACATTGTTGGCATCATTTTTAGAACTCGAGTTTTGAGTGTTTATGTGAGATAGATTCGGTGTAGTTTGAGTGTTTGGAGTGCACTAAATGTATTCTCACATTTTGTGAAGGAGTGTTGTTGCTTTCGGAGACAAGAGGAGTTATTCTTCTAGTTTCCTTATTTACTTTGTATTTTTGTATATTGTAAACAACATCATCCTTTGAATATTTTTGTTCTAATGAACACCGTACAAGTATTTTATACTTGTACAAAATTTTCAATCTATTGTGTCTTCTATTTGATTCTGTCTTTATTTCATACTTTGTGAAATTATATTTTTAAGTAAAGTCTTTCACTGTGTTTTGCAAAGTGTTGGCATCACTTTTGATTGCGACACTGCGCATATTCATTAGAATTGGACCCTTCAATTCTTTCAATTGGCATCAAGAGCCTCCACTAGACGATACTTAGTGTGATCCTATTTTTGCGGTGTTTTTATGATGGAAATTGAGTAGTTCCATTTTTCGACCTCTTGTTTTGGATGGAACGAACTATTCCTATTGGAAGGTGAAAATGAGGGCTTATATCAAGTCCATTGATGAAAGAGCATGGAAATCGTTCTTACGGGATGGACACCACCAAGAATCGTTGACACCGGAAGGAGTTACAATAGACAAACCGGAGATTGAGTGGCAAAATGATGAAATCCAGTTGCTGAAGCTTTAATTCTAAAGCTTTAAATGCCATATTCTTTTTGTTGATATGTTTTTATTCAAAATAATTTCTAATTGTGTTTCAAAGAAAAGATGTTTGGGATGCATTGCAATTGCATTGTGAGGGAACACAAAGTGTTAGAAGAACAAAGCTAAGACTCTAGCAAGCGATTCGAGAATCTGAGAATGGAAGAAAGAAGAGACCATTCTTCGTATAATGCAAAAATCGTGATATTGCTAATGAGGCACAATCACTTGGAGAGCCTATTAGCAATGAAAGATTGGTAAACAAGGTAATGAGATCTCTTTAGAAAGATACAATGTTAAGATCTATACTATTGAAGAAACCAAGGATCTTGATACTCTTAGACTTGATGAACTTATTGGTATTTTACAAACTTTTGAGTTAAACTTGGGG
Source organism: Rehmannia glutinosa (assembly GCA_016081115.2). NCBI lineage: Eukaryota > Viridiplantae > Streptophyta > Magnoliopsida > Lamiales > Orobanchaceae > Rehmannia > Rehmannia glutinosa. The sequence continues at coordinate 438,728 of JABTTQ020002044.1, forward strand.
CAACAAAAAGAACATCATGTTGAAGACAAAAGTATTGCTTTTAAAACCTAAATGGTTTTGATTTTTGTGATGTTCAAAGTAATGCAATGGAACATTTTATGAAAAACATTCATGAATGTGATTTAAATGAAGAATCTATTGCATTATTGACCTTACGGTTTAATAGTTTACTCAAAAATCTTCTTTGAATGGCAAAGATTTCAAGTCTAAGAAACATGTTTCAGTAATTCTTCAAATTTCCTAAAAAGCTTGAACCAAATCAAGAGAACAATTCTTTAAAACCAAGAAACCTTGATTTGATTCAATGTCGTGCTTGCAAAGGATTTGGTCATTATGCAAAACAATGTGCAAACACTCTTAGGGAAAGAGGTATGGATTTTTTTGTATCTTTAAGTGATGAAGAATCACGAAGATGATGACGAAAATTGCAAAGGGACTTAATGCGATTCTTGAGGAAGAGAAGCACAAATCGATGGATTGAAATGATGCAACAAATGATGCCAACTTTGAGGCATCACAAGACAGTTTTTGATTCTCGAATATGATTTTGTTAATCATTTTGCATCATTTTTATGTATCAATTCGGGTCAAAGTCTGTTGATCTTGAAGATAAATGTCATAATGATTTGCAACTTAAATGTGAAGATCTTGTCAAAGAGATTGACATTTTAAGAGAATCTGTTGGGAGATTGGAAGTTCTTTTAACAAAGAAAGACAAAGATCTTGATCACGGCAAAATCTGAACTTATTAGTCTTAAAAAGACTGTAAGTAAGTTTGATTCTAGCTCACTTTGTTATTGATGATATATTTTTGAAAGCTAGATTTGATAGAACCTAGGATTAGGATATGTTCAAGCAAATAAAACAGATTCTTGTAAGAAGACATGCCATTTTATGAAACAAGGGAATCTTGGGAAAAGTGGTAAATCATTTTTCAAAAACGATTTCAAGAAGTCCGGAAATGTTTTGAGGCGAAAATATGTATGTCATTCTTGTTTTAAACACGGGCATATCAAACCTTTTTGTTTTAAATGAAGAAAGATAAGGCTTTAGATAAGATGATGCGAGAAATGATACATGACACTCGTTGAGGATACTTTCAATTTTCTTTGAGAATTCTTCAAAAGCGATCCTAAATTGATTTGGGTGATGATAATGATCGTTGTTGTACTCAACACATTGCCACTAAACATCCGTTTGCGGATATTTTCTCTAAATCTTTGGATTTTGAGAGGTTTTTTCTTGTCTAAGGAAATCTCTTGGTTTGTGTGTTCTTTAAAAGTGTGATGCTTCATGTGTTGCATCATTGTGTGACACATCATGTTTGTATATATATATATATATATATATATATATATATATATATATATATATATTGTTAGCTTGTATTCTTGAGTTTTTCCAGTCTTGATGCATCATCTTTTGTAGGCATTTACGTAACTCAGTTCTTAAAAGAAGTCATCAAACAAATTTTTTAAACTTGTTTTTGGGCATATTTGTACATTTTGGCTCATTGATCGTGTAAATGGATTGAGCTATATTTTCAATGACTTTCTTAAGTCTTTTTGTACTATTCTTATGCCTGTGGATCACATTATGCAAGTTAAAAAAAAAAATTAATTAACTCTGTTTCTATCATTTAAATTGAGTTTCTTTATTCTGAATGATCTTGCAAATGATGGCATCATTGTACATATCACCTCATGAATCTTGTTGTGTGTTTGTTTTATATATATTTTTCGTTTTTGTTTTATTATTATTTCTATATATATATATATATATATTTAAAAAGAAAAAAACAAAAAAAAAAAAAAAATGAAAAAATCGCAAAAACGATGTTTAGTAGTAGTGAGTTGTTACCTTTTATCTCATTTCTCCTATGTTGGATAAGCGGTCCTAACTTCTTCTAAATGGAGATAATGGGGTATCAAAATGCTCTCGGTGAGTTTGTATGTTGTTATTTTCTCTCTTTAAATTATGGAGGTTGATTTCAATCCAAAAGGGGAGAAAATGGCACAAAAACAAAAGCGGAAGCAAAAGCGATGGAGATGGTGATTCGAGAATGATGCCACACCGAGGCATCATTTTTTTTCTGGTGAACTTGCTTGTTTGAAGAGTATTTGATGTTTTGGTACTTCTTGTTTCGGCTTATATTCGGGGAGATTTGACTCCTTGAATTCGGGGAGAATATTATCTTGTTTCCGGCTCATATTCGGGGAGATTTGACTCCTTGAATTCCAGGGGAGAATATTATCTTTATTGTTTTTGTGCAAAAGGTTTTGTCGAACTGCAAAGAAAGGGGAGATTGTTAATGTTTGAATTTTCTCAAACATTATCTTTTCTTTCTTTCGAATTGTTCTGATTTCCGATTTTCTTTTTGCGTTAATATTTGATTTTTTTCCAGGTAGTTAAGTTAGAAGTTTAAATTCAGTTTTTAACTCTACTAACTCCTTGGAAGTTTAGTGTAGTGGGTGATTTTTTCCTTAAAACTTGCGGGAAGTTTTTCTCCTACTTTCTTGCGGGAAGTTATTCAAAAGAAGATAGCTATTTAAGGATTAGAAACCGGCAAATTTAGGTGTCTGATTTTAGGAGAATTGAGAGTTCATCTTCGACTTTTTCATACCGTAGAAAAGTGCGAAGCTCGGTGATACCGGGAATGTTGGCAATATTGTTGGCATCATTTTTAGAACTCGAGTTTTGAGTGTTTATGTGAGATAGATTCGGTGTAGTTTGAGTGTTTGGAGTGCACTAAATGTATTCTCACATTTTGTGAAGGAGTGTTGTTGCTTTCGGAGACACGAGGGAGTTATTCTTCTAGTTTCCTTATTTACTTTGTATTTTTGTATATTGTAAACAACATCATCCTTTGAATATTTTTGTTCTAATGAACACCGTACAAGTATTTTCTACTTGTACAAAATTTTCAATCTATTGTGTCTTCTATTTGATTCTGTCTTTATTTCATATTTTGTGAAATTATATTTTTAAGTAAAGTCTTTTTTTGTATTTTGCAAAGTGTTGGCATCACTTTTATTGCGACTTTGCATATTCATTAGAATTGGACCCTTCAATTCTTTCAAAATAGAATATGAAAAGTCTCTTCGCATTTATTCAAAAAAAAAAACAAATAGAATATGAAAGGAAAAAGTATTTCTTTTATTTAATTTTTGGAGTTAAATTATTTTTATACAATTAAGCCAAAACTTGATTTGGTATTTTTTATTTCGAGGTTAAGGGCCCTAAAGCTTACATAAAATTGGGCCCTCTTAATATAGGGGCTATTGGTTGTAACTCTAGTAACTACCAATTAGATTTAACTTCATATTTCGGGGCTTTATTACTTCATTTTCTTCAGATATATATATATATATATATATATCTATATATATATATAGCGAGAGAGATTTGATCAAATGAGACCACATAATTAGAGTGAGACAGTGTGGACTAATCCACATCCATAAATCTGTAATTTTGATGGTTGAGATTTACCCAATTTAATAAATATTTTTGATTTATTTTAAATCAAAAGGGCACCATTGTAATGGTGTAATTCTTTGTAATATCATTTAATTTTGGTAATTTCATATCCCCCTGAAACCAAATTCTTGCTCGTAAATCCATCCGCCATTGTTGGCATCAGTTAGGTGAGTGGTTTTGCAAAAGAATTGGGTTTTCGTTAGATGCGGATCCAGTGCTTCCCATTACTCTATTGTCATCAAAACGATTGCTCGTTTTTCCCAACTACCGGTGGGTGGGGTGCATAGTGAGAGTGGTGTGTGGCGAAGCCCACAGTGTGTTTGTAGACGTTGCGGGAGGCGTTGGATTATGCTTGTGGAGATGGTGGTCTTTGATTGTGAAGCTATTGGGGATGGTGGGAGTTGCTATTTCCCGATCTTTGTGTCGCACATGCTTTTACGCTTTTAATAGTTATTGGCGGAAGAATAAGGAGTGGTGGCACTTGTGGCTTTGGAAGTATTGCTATCTTATTAATTGTGAACGAGTAAGCATTTGTTAATTTCTTGTTTGGTGAATTTGATAATGCTTATAAGTCCATGGATTTTTTGGTCTATTTACTTGGTGGATCTATATTCTTGTTTTGTCCATGAATTTGTTTGTTTTTGCTAATAACAATTTTTTTTTTTGAATTTACTTTTGCGGAGTTATCGTCATTGCAAATTGATGTCTTACCTAGTGAGATTAATTAAAGTGGCAATGGTTTGTGGGTTTTCCCAACTGGAACCAACCTAATCTTAAGCGTAAACTTCATTTATTTGAACGGTGCGCGAGCCATCCGTCGGAGAACGCCAATCTCAAAATGACCAACGCCCGGCTTGAACAATCGATTGAATTTGTTGCTAAATGCGGCCTTCGTTTCATGGTGTGGATCTTGGTCGATTTTGGGCCAGTTGCGGAAGATGGAGATTGGTGCGGCGGAGGACGGGACAAGCGAGAATGAGGCGTTTCAAAAGAGTCCGACTAGTGTGATGGACCGGAAGCTCAACGATCCGAGTTCGGACACATATGTTTTTCTTGTACAACTTATATGTTGTAAATGGAGGATTGGTGAAGAAGATGACGTTGACGTGAGAAAACGAGGGCCTACGAGGAGGCGATTAGGATTACTGTACACTTATATGTTTTTCGATTTATACTTATATGTGTTTTGTTGTATAAGTAGTTAATATTTTATGTATGTATTTATGTTGATGTATCTTATTTTTTGTTGCATACGTATATGTGTTTTGTTGTATACTTATATTTTGTTTGACAATTGTAATATACGCGGTACAAATATATTAAATATACAACATAATAGTGTTAAATATACATTAAATATATGTTAAATATCTGATCTGATAATGAGTGTGATTTTCTCTCTCTCTCTCTCTATACCGATTTACTTAATCCACCTGGCCCCCACATGTTAATAAGTGACTCTCTCTATCTCTCTCTATAAATGATTCTTTGATTCACGGTCCCACATGTTTTTGTTGACCATTTTAATATGCGAAATTATGTTAAACATACGGTAAAATAGTGTTAAGTATACAATAAATATATGATAAGTGTACAACATACTGCATGGCAGAGCACATGCGTAATTTTCTCTCTCGGTAGCGATTTTCTCGCAATTTCTCTCTCCCCACGTGATTTTCACTCTCCTAATAACCCATTCCATATTTGGATGGCCCCCACATATTTGTTTTGACAATTATACCTTATTTTGCCCTAATTAAATGTTTAATGTAATTTTAACCCCTATTTATCTTAACCATTGATATAAATAAAGAAGGGTTGAGATGAGTACATTGTCTCACTATAATATGTGGTCTCATTGTAACCTCCCATATATATATATATATATATATATATATATATATATATATATATATATATAGGGGAGGATCAAATGAGACCATTGTTATAGGTGAGACCACGATGACTCATCCCGTCCATCCACCATTATTAAACAATGCATTTGAGATTCAATAGATAAACATAGCATTAATAGTTTACTTTTATTAAGCTAGGGGTAATATAGTCAATAAACATCAATTATTCTACATTGCACATGGAAGACAATCTTCTCACATTGTTTCTCCGGTCTCTCACACCATAATTCGCGGCAAATTGTGGAAATTACGTAAATCTCTCAAAAATCACGCGATTTCCATAACCACGAGAAATCTCTGTAGAATCACGTCGATCTCCATAACCAAAGCTTCAAAGAGACGAGAACACATAAAAATAGTGAAATAATATGGAATCGAATCCATTTGGAGAATCATCGCAAACTACGGGGCATTACGCAACAATGGAGGTTGAAGAACTTCGAACTTGATGAAGAAGCGGTGAAGGTATGTAAAATTCATCGCATAAACCGTAAGAGCTTCAATGAAGAAGATGAAGTTCGAATCGGTGAATCTTGCTTCTATACATAAATTATAATCATAAATAGTATAATTCACGATACATACATGTAATGATTTTTGCATATATACTCTACACACGTGGACAATTTGTGGTAATATGGTTTTGCGGTATAGATATCGGTGTACCCTTTGCATATATATCATGTGTTTATTGTTTATACGTGGGTGAGAGTAATTTAATCATAGTCGGGGGGGAAAACGGGGGCTATATAGGATTGGGTTTTTGGTGCATATAAAGAGATGTAATATTGCATATATAGAACACTTTCATTGTATATTTGTGTTTGCCACAGGCAATGATGATATAAGCCCCGTGCGGAGGCTTGTCATATCTCAGGATCTACCAAATCTGGATCCCGAGATTGAGCGGAGAAAATACCTCGGTGGAATGCGATTCAATACATTAGATGATGGTATTCAATTCTATAAGAACTATGCATCAACTTGAGTGGTTTTGATATACGTAGGAGTACATCTAGATCTTTATAAAAATAAAAGTAATACGTGTGCGATACATTGTTTGCGGTAGAGAAGGTTACAAAAATATTAGTAAGCTGCGTTCGAGATAATTTAAGTGCGAGGACGATAGGGGTAAAACTAAAAAGCTAGGAAAAGAGCATCGGTCGTGTAGGGTGCCGTGTGAAGATGTATATTTCAACACACAAATGCCAACACATACGTGATCAAACAATTCGAGGCGTCACACGCATTCTATGAGATCAAACAATACGGACAATTTCTTGAGGTAAAAAGAGAAATCTGAGTTTTGGACACAAGAAATTCATCATGGACTGTACTAAGGCAAACATTGGATCAACAAAAACTCATAGACTGTATAGCCAAATGGTTGGAGGAAACTCACAAGTTGGTGCATTGCAAATAGATTTCAAAAATTTCAAAAGGGACTTGAAGGCTTACATATGCGGCGCTGATGCACAAATGATAATAAACAATTTCCTAAAGAAGAAAGAAGTATGCCCGGGTATGGCCTTCAATTATGCTGTTGATGAAAACGAGCAGCTGACAAGGTTGTTCTGAAGCGAGATCGATATCGATTCAAAACTATACTGTCTTTGGTGATGTCATCTCGTTCGATGCTACATACAACACAAATAGGTGAGATGCATAACACTGTTTACTACATATATATGTTGCAACATACATATGGGTATTATAAAAATGTTGCACATCTATATTATAAACATTCTTACAGCTAGACCTGCATATTTATATATTGAACACTGCATATATATAAATATTCCTCTGCATATTTATATATTTAGTTCTGCATAAGACAAGACCAAATGCACTGGGCACTAATTTATTCTGTCTTGGTACAAAATGGTTTTCGCGCCATTCAGGGATTGATAATCATCGATTTGTATAACATTCGCGGGAGGTTAATATTGAAAGAGGACGAGGAATCATATATTTGGTTGTTCAAAGTTTTTGAATGCTGATGGGTCGAGCCACACTACATTATAACAGACCAAGATCTGCAATGAAGAATGCATTCCATGCTATTTTTAAGAAGGCAAGACACGAGGTTATGTATGTGGCATATAATGGAAAAGGTGAGCTCGAAAGTAGGTCATGTCTTGTCGGTAATGAAATATTTATGCGGAGGCTAAGTGCATTGTTTGGGACGATATCATGGGCGTTTGATTTTGAAAAAGAAATGGCATGAAATCATGTGTGATTTTTGATTATGAGCATCCATGGTTTAAAAAATGTATGATATTAGGCAAAGTTGGATCCCCGCGTATTTCGGGGACGTGCCGATGGGCGGGTTGCTGCGAACTCTTGAAGGTCGAGAGCACCAATAGTTGGTTCGGAGGGTTCTGCAAACCACCAAGTCAATTTGGTTGATTTTTTTATGCACTTTGAGCGGTATTTATGGAGGCACAACGACATGCAATTGACAAATTGAACAATGAATGTGAGGTTTTAGTCCAAATGAGTGACACCATTGGACATTGAAAAACATGCGACTGCGATTGATTACCGCCACGCGAGTTTTTACGGCATAAGCAAAGAAATTGAAGAGGGTTGTTACAAATGTTCGTTGTACAAGTCACGGTGATATTGGATATACCACTTACTCGATCAAAGGCGGCTTGATGGTGGCATTTTTGAAGTCATGTACAAAGAAAATGAAACAGTGGCGGCATGTACATGCAAAAATTTGAGCAAGAAGGACTAATATGTCGTCATATGTTCGTTATTTTCA